>JAZGLO010002329.1:130000-487500 GCA_036873155.1 Biomphalaria sudanica | reverse complement strand
CTAGCTAGATGTACACCTAGTTTTAGATCTAAATCTAGATTCAAGAACTAAGCCTAGATCTAGAAATATATGTAAGTCTAGATCTAGAGTTAGATTTAAGTCTAGATCGAAGTCTAGAACTATATATAGAATCTTGATATAGAATCTACTACATCTAAACCAGACCTTGTATGAATTTACAAGTCTTTTAATTACTAGACCTAGGCTAATGTTATGATCATGAATAGTAGTTACCTCCCCTGAAGTTTTTCATTGAAAAGTGGTGTAATTTTTTGAAAAATCTGCTTGCATATATAATTTAAAAAATTAGATGGTTCACTTTTGGAAAATAAAAAAAGTAGCCGTTGCATCAGAATTTTGAATGTTCTAAAATATCATTTTCATTTTTTCTCTTCTAGCTTCTGATATCTAAACTGGACTTACGGACGGACAGACAGGCCACACATAACTAATAACTTCTTTTCCCTTTTCGGGGGTCGCTAAAAAACTTTTTAAAAAAAAACTCAAGAGGAAGAACTCCGCCTTAAAACTATACATATTTATAACATACACGTTATTTTCCTTATTCGATATCAAACTAAATAATTAATTACCACTAATTATTGGACTAATTGAGATTTGTTTTTATTATCCTTTTTGTTAGGTACAATAAATAATAATAATAAATAATAATAATTTATGTTCAGTGTACTCTGTACAGTCATTTTTATTTGGGGGGGGGGGATGGGGTACCTGGGAGAAGTTTTTGTTTTCAACAAACACAGCTCACCTCGAGTTGAGAGTTAAACTTTGGCTGGCTTCATTATGCTTATGTTTCATGTTGAACGAAAGTGAAATATGAGGAAATAACGAAAAGGAGGTGGGGGGGGGGGGGGGTTTGAAACTCGTATTCTAACCGAAATCACAATGACAACATCCTCTCTTCCTACAACAAGTAGTATTCCCTTTACCTTCAAGTATCCCTTAGTCTGTTGGATTGTTGGGGCACTACTCGTAATCTGTCGACAGTCTTTCTCCATTCTTCTCTGTCTTTAGCCTTGACTAGAGTCTATTTCAATGACAAACTCGTCCAATTTCTAATGTTGCCTTTCCGTCAATTTCTGAGTCTTTTTCTCCCTTGCACAAGAACAAAATTAAAAGTATGTCCCATCGTACCTCTATGATAAGGCCAAACAACAGCCTTTAAGACATAATAAATAATAGACAAAATGCATTTTGGTGTAGACCAACAATCGTACATACCAAAAAGTTAAGCGTGTTTGTGTATCAGTACTGCGTTATTCACAGATTTTAAAGAATTTTCAGCTTCGAATTTTTGTTGTTCTTTTTAGGCGACCTGACCATTTTATTTGGTTTCGGCCCACCGGACAGTAGCCCGTATTCCCGTATAGCAATTCCTTTCTTATTATATACTCATCTATCTCTAAACTTTTTGACCTACTTTTACTGATTAAATCGTCATCAAAGTCTGCACACAAGCTCCTGACCGATAACAACATATCAATCAATAAAATATCTACCCGTTAATGAATCAATTAGTCTTAATTTATAATTATGTCTTTAAATAGAATATATTTTTTTAAAAATCACCAGTCTAAAAGGTAAAAGCACCTTGTTTAGAGAATTAGACGATAAGAATTGAAAAATAATTATAGTGAAATAAAGCAATAAGGTTTTAATCTAAAGATTATATCAAAGAATGTTGAACTTTTAACCAATTATTGTAAAAAAAAACTAATTTTAATGTATTTGTATATTAGCATTTTTATTACCATTTTTTCAAATATATTTTCTAATACAAAAATAGAGCGAATTTCACAAGAGTAAGTCTCCATGCAAACTATAACAATAACATTATAAACACACTTTTATAAACAGCACTTATACTTAATACTTAAATACATGGAGGTGTTCATAACAGAACGTTAGGTGTGAATTTCACTTTAAATCATACTAGACAATCACAACGATATTTACAAAGCTAATTTCAACTCACTCTGTGTGTGTGTGTGTCTGGTCAAAAATGTGTACACGTTATTTCTCCCACACCCACTCTCGGATCAAGCTGAAACTTTAAACAATTATTTATTAGCATAAACGAGACATTAATCAATTTTTTTTAAAAAGTATTAGACAGTTAATTATTGGTAATTAATTATTTCGTTTGATACGTTCGACTTTCCAGGTTTAAACTGTGCAAGATACCATCCCCCGACTTCCAGTGAGAGGTTTTAGCCAGAATGTAATTACCTATAAATGTTAAGAAACATACGAAACTTGTGAAAGATTTAACAAACATGTTTATTTTATTTTCTACATAACATAATCACTTCAAAAAAAAATTCTTTTGTGGTAAGCGTGGTCGAGAGTCTAAGTGTACTGGGCTTTGTTACCTATGAATTTGGAGCTCGAGGTTCAACACCTGACTTGGGTAGAGTAGTGTTTACTGAGCGCCTAAAGGCAGCACGAAAAATCTACTCCTAAATACCCCCTCCCCCCCCCCTCAACTGGTCTACAAATTAGATTGGACCAGAGCGCTCTGAGCACGCCAAAAGCATGAAAGATGCGATATTTAAAAGCTACATTTTTTTTACATTAGTCCAGTGTTTCTCAAACTTGGCACATTATGAGTATTTAGCGGAACACTGCTTATTTTTAAGAGATTTATTCACATGGTGGCCTACTAGTTAATTATTCCAGTAGCTCGTTGATACTGACCATTGTAAAGATATAGCCTTCCTTAGACCGCACTAGATGGAGAGAGACAGTGACCAAGAAAGCAATGGAGAGAGAGAAAACATGGACCTTAGCTCTTGAAGAAAAGTGTGCCATACGAAAAATGGCCAGCTCCACGACCACAGAAGTGAAAGCCACCTTATCTTGCGATTTTAGTGGACAGGAGTGTCTCACAGCCATATGAAAAAGTGTTCGAGATGAACCAAAGCGTTCTACGTCTGAAGTAGGCCAATACAAGTTCGTGGAACACTTTTTTTGACCTTGCTGAATACTGGGGTTCTGCGGAATACTGCATTAGAGACTTTAACTTAAAAATGGTAGAATCAGTTTGTACATCTTATAGTAAAAAGTGATGTCCTATGATGCACTGTCTGGTCGTGCGGTTAGCGCGCTGGATTGTTGTTTGGACTTATCGATGGTCCCAGGATCTAACTCTGTCCTGCGGGAGATTTGGACTAGGAATTTAATCATCTTCAACTCCGAAGGAACATCCGAAACATCTAAAACATTTTACAAACATTACTTTACAATTAATATGCTAACTTACAGACCTGGGTGGGGGAGGTGGGGTGGCTGAGCTATTAAGCGCTTAGCTTCCGAGGTTCCAGGTTCGAATCCTGGTGAAAGCTGTTTTTTTTTATTTCGGGATCTCTGGGTCGTTGTACGTGTCACATGACACTCTCATTAATCGCAAGGTCTGAAAGTTAAAATTAACTTTACAGGTCTAAAAGGGGAACTTACAGTCCTGCCCCTTTTCTCTATGTACCTTATGCTTATTAGTAATCACATTAAATAGAATTTAGCAAAAGATGCACTGAATAAGATGTACTGGATTAAGTGTTACGTAGTTGTTAATACCGCCATTTTTTTAAAAGATATTTGTATTTATTTTCTTGTCAAATGTGTCTATGGGGCTAGTATTTTGCGTTGTCACATTCATGAAGTATTGGCACCTCGCTGCACTATTCCACCAAAGTAAAACGCATCTTGTAGCTTGATGACCAATTACTAAGTTTAATGTGAAGGAATTGGAAGCTACTATCACTACATTCACATATTCAGCAAGCAGTTTGTAAACAAGCCAACCATTTGATTTCTCCTCGCTAATATCATATTGTGAAAACAATTAGTCATAACCAACACAATTTATTATATCTAACTATTCCTAACACATGTACCTCACTTATATCATTTCTTTTCCAATTATTCAAATGAATGTCATGTTTTCCTTTTCATAATTCCTTAAAAAAAGTATTTCTTAAAAACCATTAACTACAGTACCAATAACACATAACAAAAGAATTAATACTATTTAACAAGTCTATGTTTTTGAGTCTACAGTACAAAGAACAATTTAATATCTCACGAGACTACACAGACCCATTCATGACCTGGATATTTTGTCACATAAGACGATGACAATCAACATGTGGTTTTTATTAAGTTTTCAACATAAGTTGATAAAAATTAAAAAAGGCTAAAGATTTAAATAAGGGGACGCAAATCAACTAATGTACCACAACAGGTATAAGCTCTATATTAGTCTCTATATGAATTGGAGCAGTAGAGAGGGGGGACATGAGAGGAAGAAGGAAGATAGAATAAAAACGTATTTAGAAACTATTAATGCAATAAATTACAAGTGATAAAAATTATGTAGGTCAACATTTAGTTAATGTAGTGTTGTAAGGCCAGGTCAGTCACTTCATCGTAATGGCTCTGGTTTAGATGTGTTGTATCTGAAACATAAAATATAAAATAACATATTGATAAAAAAAAAAAATTATATATAAACATATACATATATATATATATGTGGGGGGGGGGATATTTCAATCTGATTTGCGACAAGAAAAATTAAACAGACTTACCAAAGTATTGATGAGTCTCCTGGTGACTTTCAATTGTTGTATGGTACACATTCTGTCTGTTACGTGTATGTCTGGGGTTAAAAATTAAGCAGTCATTTATTTTATTTTTAGAAAAAAAAAGATGATTTAATATTTTACAAATACTTACAATGGTAGAACTTGTTCCATAAAACAAAACAAAAATGTGTCTTTATTCTCTGAACTAAAACAAAACCTAACGAATACAATAAAAAAAACACCTTTTCCGTCGCTTGTACATCAAGATATTTATTACAATGGAAGTAACCAGCAACAGACTTAGAGAGACTGTGACAAGCAGAAATAAGATTAGGCTATTTGAATCTGAAAAAAAGACATCAAATAATGTATAACTATGAAAAAGAGTTCCAAGGACTGTCAGGCGGAGGTGGGGAGGGTGGAGGGAGTGTGGATGAGTGTCTCTAAATGTTTCTGACAGTCTCTAAATGTTTCTGACAGTCTCTAAATGTTTCTGACAGTCTCTAAATGTTTCTGACAGTCTCTAAATGTTTCTGACAGTCTCTAAATGTTTCTGACAGTCTCTAAATGTTTCTGACAGTCTCTAAATGTTTCTGACAGTCTCTAAATGTTTCTGACAGTCTCTAAATGTTTCTGACAGTCTCTAAATGTTTCTGACAGTCTCTAAATGTTTCTGACAGTCTCTAAATGTTTCTGACAGTCTCTAAATGTTTCTGACAGTCTCTAAATGTTTCTGACAGTCTCTAAATGTTTCTGACAGTCTCTAAATGTTTCTGACAGTCTCTAAATGCTTCTGACAGTCTCTAAATGTTTCTGACATTCTCTAAATTTTTTTGAGTCTCTAAATGTTTCTGACAGTCTCTTAACGTTTCTGTCAGTCTTTAAATGTTTCTGACAGTCCAATCCAGCTCTTGGTTTTTTAAGTGTGATTTTTATCATAAATCCAACGGAGTCTGTTTTTACAAAAAAGACTGTAGAAGGGATAAAAGGCGGAACACTGGCGTCTTAAAACCATTTTAACCTTGTGTCGATGGGACACGTCAACCTTAATAGTGCAACCCATCTTAAAGAAGGAAAACTTTGACTCCAAACTTTCACTTTGTGCCGATACTCACCGTGCGGCTATCGGGGTCTTGGAAGTGACCAAGAGTAAAATAACACCATTACCTTTTCCACTTGCATTTCGCTAAGGCGAGTAATAGTTAGCCTCTCACAGATACTTTTTGACAGAGGCCTGAATCGCACTACTCCAGACGGAAGTCTATGGCTCACTACTGCTGTACTATAGGACGTAAACCAATTATCAGTTAATGTTGTTTGTTTGTTTGTTTTTGGAACTGGTATATATGATAGCGTGAAGGGTACTGCATCCAGGATTTCAAGATTCCACAGGGCATACCCAGGGCACAGTCCACTTTAAGTTTCTTTTACTGCAGAACAGTTTCATTTGGAAAGCTCTATGGATATCCGAGAATGGACCACTGGCTACACCCACATTGTCTCATGGATACTCCAGTCACTACTAGAAACATATGTTCTTTTAAGTCAGCATTTGAACATCATTTGATTTCAACGCCAAAAACTTTCTTTATTCACTTATATTATATTAGTCAAGTACCATTTCTTTCTCTGATACCGAACAAATAATTAATTAACTAATTATTTATTTTGTCAGTAAAAGAATTAATTCTGCTAAATTTCAGCTTGGGTGTCAGAGAAATAATGTGTTTAAACTTTTTACCAGACAGACAGCTTTGTAATAATTCTTAACTTTCAATAAACTGTCACTTGTGTGACAGACAGACATAAAATATGAAAGACAAACAGACAGACAGAGTGAGCTGGTATAAGCTTTGTAAAAACAACGTCTATCTGCGGGTCAAACTATGGTAACCAAAACAATTCATCAAATAACTATACCGTCACAAACTGTATAAAACAAAATGTTTTTCCAAAACATTCACACAATAGACATAAATATAGACTGGAAAAAAGAAATCTCTTCATGTAACTTGAAAAAAAGTTTATCTGTTGTCGGATTTTCGAATTCAGAAAAGTTGCATGATCTTCAGTCTTAGAGATTAAACAAAACTACTCTAAATAAATAATAAAGTACACAAAATTACAAGTCACAAATTTTCGTTTCATAAAACTTTTTTATCGGCCAGTCTCTATTTATTTATGTCTATGATTCACACACACACAGTTTTAATCTTCCACCACTTTCAATTAGATAATTATTTAGATTTCAATTCTAGATGTCGTATTTACGTAGCACTAGATCAGCTTATTCTATCTAGTTCTGCTCATTCTATCTAGATCTGCTCATTCTATCTAGATCAGCTTATTCTATCTAGATCAGCTCATTCAATCTAGATAAGCTCAATCTATCTAGTTCTGCTCATTCTATCTAGATCTGCTCATTCGATCTAGATCAGCTCATTCTATCTAGATCTGCTCATTCTATCTAGATCAGCTCAATCTATCTAGTTCTGCTCATTCTATCTAGATCTGCTCATTCGATCTAGATCAGCTCATTCTATCTAGATACGCTCATTCTATCTAGATCTGCTCATTCTATCTATATCAGCTTATTCTATCTAAATCAGCTCATTCAATCTAGATCAGCTCAATCTATCTAGTTCTGCTCATTCTATCTAGATCTGCTCATTCGATCTAGATCTGCTCATTCTATCTAGATCTGCTCATTCTATCTAGATTTGCTCATTCTATCTAGATCTGCTCATTCTATCTAGATTTGCTCATTCTATCTAGATCTGCTCATTCTGTCTAGATCTGCTCATTTTTTCTAGATCTCATTCTTTCTAGATCTGCTCTTTCTATCTAGATCTGCTCATTCTGTCTAGATCTGCTTATTTTTTCTAGATCTGCTCATTCTGTCTAGATCTGCTCATTCTATCTAGATCTGCTCATTCTATCTAGATCAGCTCATTCTATCTAGATCTGCTCATTCTATCCAGATCTGCTCATTCTATCTAGATCTGCTCATTCTATCTAGATCAGCTCATTCGATCTAGATCAGCTCATTCTATCTAGATCTGCTCATTCTTTCTAGATCTGCTCATTCTATCTAGATCTGCTCATTCTATCTAGATCTGCTCATTCTATCTAGATCTGCTCATTCTATCTAGATCAGCTCATTCTATCTAGATCTGCTCATTCTATCTAGATCTGCTCATTCTATCTAGATCTGCTCATTCGATCTAGATCAGCTCATTCTATCTAGATCTGCTCATTCTATCTAGATCTGCTCATTCTATCTAGATCTGCTCATTCTATCTAGATCTGCTCATTCTATCTTGATCTGCTCTATCTGTCTAGATCTACTCATTCTATCTAGATCTGCTCATTCTTTCTAGATCTGCTCATTCTATCTAGATTAGCTCATTCAATCTAGATCTGCTCATTCTATCTAAATCTGCTCATTCTATCTAGATCTGCTCATTCTGTCTAGATCTGCTCATTCTATCTAGATATGCTCATTCTATCTAGATCAGATCATTAAATCTAGATCAGCTCAGTCTATCTAGATCAGCTCATTCAATCTAGATCTGCTCATTCTATCTAGATCTGCTCATTCTTTCTAGATCTGCTCATTCTATCTAGATCAGCTCATTCAATCTAGATCAGCTCATTCTATCTAGATCTGCTCTTTCTATCTAGATCTGCTCATTCTGTCTAGATCTGCTCATTCTATCTAGATCAGCTCATTCAATCTAGATCAACTCAGTCTATCTTGATCAGCTCATTCAATCTAGATCTGCTTATTCTATCTAGATCTGCTAATTCTATCTAGATCTGCTCATTTTATCTAGATCAGCTTATTCAATCTAGATCAGCTCATTCAATCTAGATCTGCTCATTCTATCTAGATCTGCTCATTCTATCTAGATCTGCTCATTCTATCTAGATCTGCTCATTCTATCTAGATCAGCTAATTCAATCTAGATCAGCTTATTCAATCTAGATCTGCTTATTCTATCTAGATCTGCTTATTCTATCTAGATCTGCTCATTTTATCTAGATCTGCTCATTCTATCTAGATCAGCTAATTCAATCTAGATCAGCTCATTCTATCTAGATCTGCTCATTCTATCTAGATCTGCTCATTCTTTCTAGATCTGCTCATTCTATCTAGATCTGCTTATTCTTTCTAGATCTGCTCATTCTATCTAGATCAGCTTATTCAATCTAGATCTGCTCATTCTATCTAGATCTGCTCATTCTATCTAGATCTGCTCATTCTATCTAGATCTGCTCATTCTATCTAGATCAGCTAATTCAATCTAGATCAGCTTATTCAATCTAGATCTGCTTATTCTATCTAGATCTGCTCATTCTATCTAGATCTGCTTATTCTTTCTAGATCTGCTGACATTCTATTTAGATCAGCTTATTCAATCTAGATCAGCTTATTCTATCTAGATCTGCTCATTTTATCTAGATCTGCTCATTCTATCTAGATCAGCTAATTCAATCTAGATCAGCTCATTCTATCTAGATCTGCTCATTCTATCTAGATCTGCTCATTCTTTCTAGATCTGCTCATTCTATCGAGATCTGCTCATTCTTTCTAGATCTGCTCATTCTATCTAGATTAGCTCATTCAATCTAGATCTGCTCATTCTATCTAAATCTGCTCATTCTATCTAGATCTGCTCATTCTGTCTAGATCTGCTCATTCTATCTAGATTTGCTCATTCTATCTAGATCAGATCATTAAATCTAGATCAGCTCAGTCTATCTAGATCAGCTCATTCAATCTAGATCTGCTCATTCTATCTAGATCTGCTCATTCTTTCTAGATCTGCTCATTCTATCTAGATCAGCTCATTCAATCTAGATCAGCTCATTCTATCTAGATCTGCTCTTTCTATCTAGATCTGCTCATTCTGTCTAGATCTGCTCATTCTATCTAGATCAGCTCATTCAATCTAGATCAACTCAGTCTATCTTGATCAGCTCATTCAATCTAGATCTGCTTATTCTATCTAGATCTGCTAATTCTATCTAGATCTGCTCATTTTATCTAGATCAGCTTATTCAATCTAGATCAGCTCATTCTATCTAGATCTGCTCATTTTATCTAGATCAGCTTATTCAATCTAGATCTGCTCATTCTATCTAGATCTGCTCATTCTATCTAGATCTGCTTATTCTTTCTAGATCTGCTGACATTCTATTTAGATCAGCTTATTAAATCTAGATCAGCTTATTCTATCTAGATCTGCTCATTTTATCTAGATCTGCTCATTCTATCTAGATCTGCTAATTCAATCTAGATCAGCTCATTCTATCTAGATCTGCTCATTCTATCTAGATCTGCTCATTCTTTCTAGATCTGCTCATTCTATCTAGATCTGCTTATTCTTTCTAGATCTGCTCATTCTATCTAGATCAGCTTATTCAATCTAGATCTGCTCATTCTATCTAGATCTGCTCATTCTATCTAGATCTGCTCATTCTATCTAGATCTGCTCATTCTATCTAGATCAGCTAATTCAATCTAGATCAGCTTATTCAATCTAGATCTGCTTATTCTATCTAGATCTGCTCATTCTGTCTAGATCTGCTTATTCTTTCTAGATCTGCTGACATTCTATTTAGATCAGCTTATTCAATCTAGATCAGCTTATTCTATCTAGATCTGCTCATTTTATCTAGATCTGCTCATTCTATCTAGATCAGCTAATTCAATCTAGATCAGCTCATTCTATCTAGATCTGCTCATTCTATCTAGATCTGCTCATTCTTTCTAGATCTGCTCATTCTATCTAGATCAGCTTATTCATCTAGATCTGCTTATTCTATCTAGATCTGCTCATTCTATCTAGATCTGCTCATTCTATCTAGATCTGCTCATTCTATCTAGATCAGCTAATTCAATCTAGATTAGCTTATTCAATCTAGATCTGCTTATTTTATCTAGATCTGCTCATTCTATCTAGATCAGCTTATTCAATCTAGATCTGCTTATTCTATCTAGATCTGCTCATTCTATCTAGATCTGCTCATTCTATCTAGAACTGCTCATTCTATCTAGATCAGCTAATTCAATCTAGATCAGCTTATTTAATCTAGATCTGCTTATTCTATCTAGATCTGCTCATTCTATCTAGATCTGCTCATTCTATCTAGATCTGCTCATTTTGTCTAAATCTGCTTATTCTATCTAGATCAGCTCATTCAATCTAGATCAGCTCATTCTATCTAGATCTGCTTATTCAATCTAGATCAGCTCATTCTATCTTGATCTGCTCATTCTATCTTGATCTGCTCATTCTATCTAGATCTGCTCATTCTATCTAGATCAGCTTATTCTATCTAGATCAGCTCATTCTATTTAGATCAGCTCATTCTATCTAGATTAGCTCATTCTATCTAGATTTGCTTATTCTATCTAGATCTGCTCATTCTATCTAGATCTGCTCATTCTATCTAGATCAGCTCATTCTATCTAGATCAGCTCAATCTATCTTGACCTGCTCAGTTTATCTAGATCTGCTCATTCTATTTGGATCAGCTCATTCTATCTAGATCAGCTCATTCTATCTAGATCAGCTCATTCTATCTAGATCTGATCATTCTATCTAGATCAGCTCATTCTATCTAGATCTGCTCAGTCTATCTAGATCTGCTCATTCAATCTAGATCAGCTCATTCTATCTAGATCTGCTCATTCTATCTAGATCTGCTCATTCTGTCTAGATCTGCTCATTCTATCTAGATCTGCTCATTCAATCTAGATCAGCTCAGTCTATCTAGATCATCTCATTCAATCTAGATCTGCTCATTCTATCTAGATCTGCTCATTCTATCTAGATCTGCTCATTCACTCTAGATCAGCTCATTCAATCTAGATCAGCTCAGTCTATCTAGATCAGCTCATTCAATCTAGATCTGCTCATTCTATCTAGATCTGCTCATTCTATCTAGATCAGCTCATTCAATCTAGATCAGCTTATTCTATCTAGATCAGCTCATTCTATCTAGATCAGCTTATTCAATCTAGATCTGCTCATTCTATCTAGATCTGCTCATTCTATCTAGATCTGCTTATTCTTTCTAGATCTGCTGACATTCTATCTAGATCAGCTTATTCAATCTAGATCAGCTTATTCTATCTAGATCTGCTCATTCTATCTAGATCAGCTAATTCAATCTAGATCAGCTCATTCTATCTAGATCTGCTCATTCTATCTATATCTGCTCATTCTATCTAGATCTGAATATTCTTTATAGATCTGCTCATTCTATCTAGATCAGCTTATTCAATCTAGATCTGCTTATTCTATCTAGATCTGCTTATTCTATGTAGATCTGCTCTTTCTATCTAGATCTGCTCATTTTGTCTAGATCTGCTTATTCTATCTAGATCAGCTCATTCAATCTAGATCAGCTCATTCTATCTAGATCTGCTCATTCTATCTAGATCTGCTCATTCTGTCTAGATCTGCTCATTCTGTCTAGATCTGCTCATTCTGTCTAGATCTGCTTATTCTATCGTCTCTTATTTCATCTCTACCTCTCCTTTCCTCTCTCCCTCTCTCCCTGAGATCATTTTTTTTTCTTTACTTTTAATTTACACACTGCTGTTGATTGTTATTCTAGATTCAGTAATCTTACTGATAAGTGATTTTCAAAAGGGTCCTAAATAGAACCGCCAAAATTCTACGACGAAATACAAGGGTCTACAAGTGTGAAAAAGGATTGAATGGATAACATACCACGTGATCAATAAAGAAATCTTTTCTCGCACAGAGAGTAAAATTTTAATTTGCTTTTTTTTTTTTGAATTTAATGAATAAATACCATTTAGAAATCAGGGGGAAAATAACACATTAGAAGTTGATGAATTTTCAAAAATGCTATATTAGCTAATCGGGTCTACCAAAAAAAGGAAAACACTTAAAAGCACTAGTGGATCCGGGGTGGGCGGTAGGAGCGATCGCCCCATCCCCTCAGCACTTTTATGCATATAGTTAGGGTTTACTGGGCGTTACTAAAACAACCATTACAATTAACACAACAGCGAATACCAGTAACACGACAATGACCACAATAACAATGTTAGTGTTACTTTGACCTATAGAAGATAAAAATACAATAGTAAGAAGTAACTCATTAACAAACGCAATTAAAGTTTTTCATCTATAATCGAAAACATTAAATAGCTAGCTTTTTTTTTGGTGTGTATCCGGTGTACAAATTAAAGGAATCGTTGATTTAAGGTCTCTTTCAGTCGCAAAACGATTATGGATCATTTCATAGAAATGAAGTGGCTGCCTGGGCAACAGCTATGACCGGAACGAAATCGCCCACACAGCCAAATCAGTTCTTTTATTGACAGTCCAGCTTTTGATGTTACACGTGGATGTGGACTTTATCTTTAACATAAAACAGTGCGGCAAATTCGCCACAAAAGAATTAATTAACTTATTAATTTATCTTTTTACTAAGTACACGCAGCTGATGTGTCTAAGTCTACAGGAACGGCAAGTGCTAATACAATTGTGAGTTAGTGGTGATGCAGGCCCTGCCAGGGTAAAGCACTGTCTGCTGCAAACTGCTTAGGGTCACCATCTCCTGATTTTTTTAAAGGGTTAACTCCCGAAGCCTTTCCCGTGTTTGGTTTTAGAAGCAAAGCAGCAGTTATTCTTATCATAGGAGGTAGCCAGCCAAAGCAAACAAGCCCCTCCGGATAAAGTTTACTGGTGTAGGCGCCAGTTACTCGCCTTAATATTTTGATTGTTACTCGTTGCATTGCGTTACACACAAAAGAACAAAATTAAAAATTATATTTTGACTCTCATTAGCTCTAGGATTCTGTCTACAGGTAAAATATTGTTTTGTTTTCTATGTATACAGTGTTGATAAACAAAGAAAAAGAACTGAAGATTAAGCTTTTACTTGCTTACTGAATAAACTGTAAAATTCTTTTTTTAAACACATACCTGATGCTGTGTTGGCTAAGGTGGTATGCGTTAATACCTGCTTACTAGAACTAGGGGTCTCTGTGGGTAAAGTGGTAGTCTGATGGGTAGGCGTCTTTTTTTCTAAATTTGGGTCTTTAACTTCGGCAACTGAAACTGTAAGTAAAAATTTAAATAAGAAGTTGAGTCAGGGGCGGACTGGCTTTATGGGTACTTGGCCTCATGAATGCCACTATGGCACGCATTAAATAGTTAAAGGTTTTTAATAATATTATCATATATAAGGGGCTATATGAGCGTCATGTCAAAAACATGTTTAACAGACTACAGTATAATACTAATTTAATCTAACACATTAAAAAAAACATGTAATAGCCTACATTTGTAGACAGAGCTATTTAAGAGGCTTCATCCTTTAGGATCTTCAAACATAGCGATTAAAAAGCAACTATATTTCTTATAAAGATATAGAGCATGCATACATTTATCGATACATTATTAAAAAAAAACATAATGGTTCGAGAACAGATAGGCTTATAATTGGAGACCCATCATATGATATACCATTTTTGGGCTATACTGTATAGAAATGCCTGATGTTGACATCTAGTCCGCCCGTGAATTGAGTCAATAGAAAACTAGCATGTAGGGCACTGTGAGGTATCATTTATATCAGTGATTCTCAAACGTTTTCTTTAACAGAACACTTGGCACATTCTGAGTATTTAGTGAAACACTTGGCTTAATTTTTTTAAAGAGAATTTTTCACGTGGTGGCTTAATTATTCCAATAGTTCTTGGAAAACCTATCCAGGCCTCGAGGAATACTAGGGTTTCATGGACCACAGGGAAACACTTATTGATATAGATACATACCACCAGATGAAAACTCTCTCTATCTGTGTTGCGATGTGTAATAACATCTTCACGGTGTTTCTTTCTTTCCTTCCCACTCACTACAAATTCGCTCTAATAAAGAAACTTCACTTATTGTTAAGCAACTGACATTAAATAGCTTTATTTATGAAAGAACGCACAGCCAACAGGAAGCTGAGAGAAGAGGCAGGCCTATCCGAAGCACATCAAACTTAAAGTAAAAAAAAAGTTGCCCTTTCAGATTTGCGATGTATAGGGTAGACGATGTACAGATTATCTGTATAAGTGGTCCAAGGTTAACGAGGGTGTCATGTGACCAGCACAACGACCAACCGCGTTAACCGTGGGCCACAGAAACAGATGACCTTAACATCATCTGCCATATAGATCACAAGGTCTGAAAGGGGAAACTTTTTTGTTTTCATTAGGCCCAAGATGCCTGAACAGGAGACGGGCTTTGGCCTATAAAACATGATCCTGATGACCAGTTGATGGTATGAAATACATCATTACATACATATATCTGTGCAACGCTTCGACTGAAACCACTAATTAAAAAGTATGAACAAAGACTTGAAGCAGATTTCTCGTCTGTCTGTATTATCACTACCTTCTTTCTTCCTTCCACACACACTGTGCCTAACTAGCTGGAAGGATCTACGTCTGAGTGAGAAATAAATTGTAATGAATCTGAAAATTAGACTAAGTACTTGGCTTCAATGAAGTAAATGTAAGTCTGTGGCTCTATCGTCACACCAATTTACGATGTCTTTTTTTTATGAACTAAAGGTCAATGTTGCAATGCTTGTTGATACTAATTGGACTGGTTGGGCGATCCCGGAAGGTTAAGTAGCAATGACAATAACAGATTCTCTCTTAACCTAACTATGGAAATAAGAGGCTTTAAGATTAAATTTTATTATTGCCACTTTAACAATTAAGGTAAGTGTTTTATGAGAACAAGTAGGAGTGCATGTTTGTGTAAGGTCATGCGTGATCTACACTGCGTGCTAAATGTAAGGGAGATAATTTGATACTAATTCATCTCTTAACGTTTCTTCTTTTTGTAAACCTTTTGTTATTATTTAAAAAAAAACAATTTGTTGACATTATGTTAAACTTAAATTTTCAACCAAATTTAGAAGTAATACTTTAAAATTAAGGTCACTTACCGGTCTGTGCACTAATGCTGACACCAGGACCACGTTTCTTCTTATAATTGAGTTCATTTGGTATAATTACAAAGATTTCGAAAGAATAGTTCCTAGCTGGCTGCAACTCTGTAATGTTAATTCCTCCTGGATGTGCTCCCAAAGACTTGTTTCTATAACTCACAGAGTATGCAGCTGACACTTTATCAATATTTCTATTAGACCAGGCTAACTGTACACTAGTACTAGTCACTTTTTTTACTTGGACCTCTGTTACTGTAAGACCTGTAACTGTAATCAAATTATATACTATTACAAATGTAAAATTGCTGTACAATGAAAGTGTAGTAAAAACAATTTTTTTTAGATAAAGTGAATTTTTAGATCAATCCGCCTCGTTCATTGATATGCTGACTCTCTTTTATCACAGAGTGTATCACGTAGACGTGACTCTATAGCAGTGGTTCACAAACTTTTTTGTCTTGTAGATTTCTTGCTACTTTCTCCAGTTGTCGGTAACCCCCCCCTTGCATTTATTTGGAAAATTCATCAAGTTCAGATCTGTTTTCTCACTGATTTCTAATCCATTCATTGATGAAATTCAAATTAAAATGAAGCAAAATAAAATGTAATATGTACTACATGAATTCACACAAGGAAAAAAAAGCCTGGCAGCATTGATAAAATTTAAATATTGTGTGTAGTGTATGAGTTAATTTCATTAATAGACATGCTTAAATGAGATCCATAATTGTGAGTCGCTATTTACATCGCATAGACCGCCAATTTATTTTTTCACTTGCGTAGACCCCTTGGAAGTCCTAGTAGACCCCTGGGAGTCTATATAGACCACTTTGGGAATCACTGATATAACGTAATTCTGCCCGTAGTGTTTATAAGCTTATGACCTATTCTTGTGAGCTGCTGCACTTTCGTGCTATGTTTTAAAATATACTCACTACTAAATTCAAATTGAAATAATGTCAAGCTGCAACATTCTAGGAGAAGTGTTCGAAAATTATAAAAAAAAACAAGGTTCCAAAAACAGTTTGTGTGGACATACGAACTTAAAATCGGCCCCCGAAGTGGTCCACCTAAAGACAAAAAGACAGATCTAGACATAGGTAGAGGATAGAACATATTAGGTTGCAAAAAAATATTTAAAAAAATCATTAAAAAATGCATATCTATTTTACAGGATGTGACTCACAAAAAAATTTAGAAATATCTATTAACTAAAAATAATTTTTTAAAGTTTCAACAGGGTTTCGAACCCAGGACATACAGCGTGTCAGTATGATGTAATAACCAGTACACTACGAAACATATATTACAATATTGAATATATTTGATATCTTTCCTTAAAATAAATCTGGATTCAAGATCGAAGTCCAATGAGGATGTGTGAAAACTGTGCGGTAAAAAGTAGTTGTTTTGTTGTTTTTTTTTAAGCTGACAATTGAAACCAAGTTTTTAAAAAACAACATTCGAATCAGTATTCTATTCCATGATTTAGTTAATAAATGAAAAATCTTTATTTATAAGGATCCATTGGTCCATTTTCAATATTGACCTTTGTTGAATTTTTTTTTTTACCAATGCACGAATCTATGAATGAAGCTTGTGAACTTTTCACAAACTTTTAAATAACACCTACCTCCCCTGAAGTTTTTCATTGAAAAGTGGAGTCATTTTTTGATGCCGTTGCATCAAAACTATAAATGATCTAAAACACGGGTGGCAACCTTTTTCCATCTAGGGCAGCATTTTAAAAAATTTGGTAATGGGGGGGTGGCGCATATATGTATATGAAATATTTAATTACAAATTTTAAAAAAAAATACGCTAGCTAACTGTGTATAATATCTTTTAAATCACATTTGTACTGTGCTATGCATTTACCTTTAGTTTTGTTTACACTTCCTCCCAATTGAGGAATTACAACAAGAACCGTTTCTGAAACTGATTTCACGAAAAAAATAAAATTTTACTACATACTTTTTACATTAACCCACAATATTTCACCACAAATTTAAATTCGTACTTAATGTGAAGTATTTAACTGTTTAACTATCTTACTAGTTGTTCTCTTCGTGACTGCTTTCAAATTGCAGTCTGTCAGCATCGACTTGTGATTACACTTATTTATTTTCACGGATGTTTTTGGTCCCAAATTATGTAAAAGTTTAGCAGCAAAGTTTTCTTAAAGTGTGGAAATACAGCTTCTTGCACTCATAAAACTTCAGTGGAAGAACTGACTGGAACTTCTCTTTTAGGTCTAAATTTGCTAGGAAGTATGTCCCTTACAACTGATCTGAGGGTATTGAAAACTGGTTACATGCTCTTGACGTCTTAAAATTTGCTTTCGAATTCACAATCAAAGAATCCAAATAAGTTTGGTACTTTTCAACCATTTCACTTTTCAACTTTCAACAAAGGAAAATGACAAAACATGTTTTCAATTGCTTGCCTGGAGAAATGAGAAAGCTTTGTTTGAAAATATTCAACATGCACATGCATTTCATGTGGAAAGAACCCACTGCAATACTACCGAAGTAAAAAGTGAGGTCTGTATTCCACTCTTCATTAGAAATATTTGTCACAGTCAATGTGTTTCAAGGAATATGATTTCTTCTTTGAGATACCATATTTATCTAAATACCGTTGTCAAGAGTGGGGGTGTGTAAGGTGTGAGATTGTGTGTGTGTTTTGTTTATTTTGTTGGTTGGTGTGTGAATTGTTTTTATCACGGGATTTTCAAGGGGGGACAATTAGGGTTCTAGCGGTCAGTCTAGCAGTTGGAGAGCTGACCTGGTCTGAGTAGGGTGCTTGTTTTTTGTTTACCAGTTTTATGCCTAGCGTAAGGAGATAATATAACTTATATTTCTATTCATTGTGATGTATGAGAACTGATTATTTGTGAGTAATATTATGTATGGCATTGATAGCCTTTTGTTCAATGAATCTAGTCTAAGCGCCCTGTAGTATGTCAGTTGGGCACATTTTAGTATTTCAGTATTGATGATTTACGCATTCAATATTATATGTGTACTTGCTGTTGGCTGTAAATAAATACTAATTTTATACTTCTTCGTTGAGTGATACTTTGTAATATTTACACATGTTAAGGTCTGCATGTGGAAATCATACCCTACATTATCGAGCCATATATATGTAGTAAAGGACTCAACCCCAGAGTTCCCTTAGAGTTGGGGGATTGTGTGAAAGAAAACCAGGACCTCTCGTCGCAGTAATTTTATAAGTAGAGCAGTTATAAATTGTGATTGATGTACTTAAACTTACAAATATTGTTCTACTTTGTTGTTAATTTGACACTCATTCTATTTTAAAACATTTTTCCTAATGTGTTATGCCCCTTGATTTGGCCTGAGGAACGGCTGTGGTTTGAAGTACCAGTACAGAGAGGACAGCGACAGCCCGAAGCTGCATCACAAGGACAGGTTGGATCAAGTGCAGGGAGTGGAAGTTAAGTGATTCGTATTACCTCTCGTGTAGCTGAACCCTCTACTTTCTAGCCTCTATTTTCTTGCCTCTATTATAATTTGTTTCAATTTGTTTATCATATATTTTTTTCTTGGCTGTCATACTAGCCTCTCAATTTAAGGCTTCAATCATTTCATTTTGATTTTATCGTTGCCAATTTTTGCAAGAGTCTTTAAATCAAAGTATTCTAACTTTCTATCTGAATCTAATATTCTGATCATTATTTCAATTTGTATTTTTCTGTCTTGATCATTTACTTGCTTAACTACTATATAACTAAAAATATTCTGCAAAATTAGGATTGATTTTATTTTCTTATTGTATGTATAATAGAGCACTATAATTATTCTTAAGGTAGTAATTTAAGGTAAAAGAAATAGTAGGATTGTTATTTTAAACTTTTTCTGTAAACTTAGTGTAGCAAACGTACTGAGTGCTGTGTATTAGAAAGATTTATAGAGTAAAACATGGAAAAAGAAAGTGAGGCAGAGAAACAAAGAAGAGAAAGATCTGAGAGGGTGGAAGAAAGAGAAATGTCCAAGATGCAACAGATGATACGATTAAAAGAACTGGAATTGGAGGAAAAAGAGAAAGAAAGGGAAAACGAAAGAGAAATGAAGAAACTTGATTTACAAATTGCCCAGGAAAAAAACAAAGCACAATCAAGCGCGACAACCGGAGTCACGGCCCAGAGACCAAGACTGAGCAAAGGTTTCCCTGCCATGACAACCGAAGATCTACCCTGTTACCTCGACATGTTCGAAATGGCAGCTAGGAGAGACAAGGTTTTAGAAGACTGGGTGGCACAGTTGCAGGAGAAAATAACACCGAAACTAAGGCAATTCCTGACACAGAGAAGATTAGTGGAGACTGCACTGACTACGAGAAGATAAAAAAAGAGCTCTTAGACTATGTGGGAATGACGGAGGAAGCCTGCAGAAAACGATGGCATGAGACTGTCCCAATTGAAGATGGCATGAGACTGTCCCAATTGAAGATGGCACGAGACTGTCCCAATTGAAGATGGCATGAGACTGTCCCAATTGAAGATGGCATGAGACTGTCCCAATTGAAGATGGCCCTAGAGAATTTTTTGTGGCATTACAAAAGAACTTCCGACAGTGGTACGAGGCGGCGAAAATAGAACGGAACTTTGAACGGCTAGAGGAGTTAATATTGAAAGACTCTATATTTAGTGCCCTAAACGAGAAGGTAAGAGAGGAGATCCTAGATAAAGAACCCGAGTCGTTGGATAAGCTTCTAGTTGATTTGTTGGAGAACAGAAAGATAATCTTCTCGAGTAGAAGCATTTTCAAGAAATCGAGAATTTATCAGGCCAACAGCGCAGTGACAGAAGAAATTTGAATAGGCAAAATTACCCCTACCAATCCAGTCCTAGCAGAGCAAACTATATCAGGCCAAACATTGAATACAATGAGCCCAGAAGAAGTTTCATCAGACCTCGATATAATAATTCGTATAACAGAGCAAGAGGGAGATGGAATAGGCCAAATTACACATTTAACAACCAAGTTAACAACAGAAGAAACAACTATGGGAATGGAATGTACCAGAATAACCAAGGAAGGTATTGGAATGAGACAAGAAGTAATTACTCCAATCAAGCCGAATGTGCCGTGGTGCAACTACCTGAAAGACAAGGGACTTGCAATCTGATTTACCACAATCCAGAAAGTGTGGCTAACTTCATTAAGAACGACAAGTCCATTGGATCACTAAATATAGAAGAAGGAAAGCTGAATGGAAGAAAGGCGTCGATCCTGAGAGATAGCGGCTGTAGCGTTATCGCCGTAAGAGAGTCACTTGTCAATGAAGAAGATATTTTGCCAGAGAAATGCTCCTTGTGCTTAGCAGACGGGCAAGTATTTAGATACAAAACCGCAAAGGCAATGCTTGATACACCATACCTTAAAGGAGAATTCATCGTTGTGCTATTTCCTGAGCCGGTCGCTGATGTGCTAATAGGAAATGTGAAAGGTCTGTTTGTGTCAGCCGTAGAGAAGAGAGGAATGAAGGACAAAGAAAGGGAAGAAACTCAAGTAAAGACTCCGATCATAGGAACAATTCTAGAAGGAAGTCTAGAGAAGGAACAAAATGAAGATGAAACTCTGGCACCACTATGGAGAAAATGCACCGAGCAAACAACACAGGTGACTAAAGAAGCAAGTATTACGTTTGTCAGGAAGAAGAGTTTGCTTTACAAGAGAGTTACGTCCCTTACAGAACCTCAAGTTGTGAAAGATCTTTTAGTTGTTCCTAAGGGCAGACGTAAGTTGATACTGGAAAACGCACACAGCTCACCACTGGCAGGGCATATGTCTGTAAAGAAAACAAAACTTCGTATCTACTCTAAATTTTATTGGCCATAAGTTGACAAAGATGTAAAGCAGTTAGTGAGGTGCTGCGACCCATGTCAGAGAGCAAAAGTTCCAGGGAGAGCTGGTAAAGCAGTGCTGGGGAAGATGGACAGACAAGGTGTACCCTTTAGAAAAATTGCCGTAGACCTGGTTGGACATCTTCCTATGACAGAAAATAAACATAGATACATCCTAACTATGATAGACACATTCTCCAGATGGCCTGAAGCTGTACCATTGAGAAATATAGAGACAACTACTGTTATAGAAGCTTTGTATTCGCTCTTCACTAGGATGGGTTTACCAGAGGCCATTCTCTCTTGACAATGGTTCTCAATATGGTTCAGATTTATACACACAAGTCTGTAAATTCTTCAATGTGACGATAATCAAGTCCTCGCTATACCACCCGGCCTCAAATGGATGCGTGGAACGCCTACATGGTTTACGTAAGAGCATATTAAGAAAGCTGTGTTCTGAACGATCTAAAGATTGGGACAAATACTTAGCCTCAGCATTATTTGCTATTAGAGAAATGCCAAACGATACAACAGGATTTTCACCCTACGAACTTGTATTTGGAAGAAGAATTAGAGGGCCGATGGCAATTTTGAAGAAACTTATGACCAAAGAAAAAGTTGACACTAATTATACTAACTTATTTGAATATCTTGAGGAGTTAAAAGATAGACTACAAAGCACAGCTAAGATTGCATGTGATCATGAAGACACAGCGAGGCAAGAACAAAAACGACTATATGATAGAAACACTGTAAAAAAAGTTTTGCTACAGGAGAAATGGTATTAGTGTTGAAGCCAAAAAAGGGAGATAAGCTCAAATTATATTGGGAAGGCCCGTACAAGATAGAAAAGAGGTTATCAGACTTAAATTACATAGTAAAGAAAGGAAACAAATCAAAGATATTTCATGTAAACAGATTAATCAAATATTACACCCCAGTTGAAGTAACAAGTAACAATGTTGCCAACAGTAGCTGTAAGAGTAACATTTTGTCTGCTGCATTTATTGGAGTCGTGGATGAATATGACCATGATGAAACAGGGCAAATCATTGATAATGAAATAGAAGAAGTAAAATTACCGGAAATGATCCATGGAAATGGAGAAATAAACCAAAGGGCAATAACCATTATTAAAGACTTAAACCAAACTCAGAAAAATGAAGTTGAAAAACTCCTCGAAGACTTTGCACACGTAATATCAGATGTACCAGGAAAAGCGAAAGTGGAGCCTTTTAAAATAATTCTAACATCGGATAAGCCTGTCAATTTAAAACCTTACAATGTACCAATGGCGATGAGACAAAGGCTACAAGAAGAAATTGAGTCGATGATTAACATGGATATTATTGAAGAGAGTGAATCGCCGTATGCATCTCCTATGATCTTAATCAAAAAGAAAGATGGAACTTTGAGACCAGTTGTTGATTATAGGCAATTAAATTCTATAACAAAATTTGATGCAGAAGTCATACCAGATCAAGAGGAACTATTTATCACACTAAGGAAAGCCAAATATTTTAGTAAATTAGACCTAACGAAAGGTTACTGGCAGGTGCCATTAGAAGAGAGTAGTAAGCAGTACACAGCGTTCAAAGTACCTAATGCACACTATCAATTCAAATATCTTCCCTTTGGTTTAAAAAACAGTCCTAGTTTCTTTAATAGAACAATGCGTAGAGTGCTAAAAGGTTTAGAACAAGTAGTTTGTTATTTTGATGATCTTTGTGTATACAACACTGATTGGCAGAGTCACGTGTTCTCGTTGAGACAGGTGCTTGAGAGGTTAGGAGAATTCCATATTACTGTTAAGACTAACAAGCTACTAATTGGGTTCCAAACTATTACATTCCTAGGCCATAAGATAGGCCAAGGCTTTCTTCAGCCTGAAAATTCTAATGTCAGTAAGATTCTGCAGCTACGGTACCCTAAATCAAAGAAGGAAACCCGATCATTATTGGGTCTGCTCAATTATTATCGCTCCTTCATTCCAAACTTTTCAAGCTTGTTGTCTCCCTTTACTGAAATTCTTAAAAAAGGGCACCCTTCTAAAGTTGCTAAGACTGTAGAGGGAGAGGTTGCATTGGAGCGTATACAAAGATACTTGACTTCTCACCCCATTTTAATATTGCCTGATCCAGATAAATGTTTTTATCTACAGTGTGATGCTTCGGATATGGCTGTTGCAGTTGCTGCTCTACAGTACGTGGGAAACAAATTGCATCCTGTCCGTTTCCTCAGCAGAAAATTACTCCCACGTGAATGTAAATACAACATAATGGAGCGGGAGTTGTTAGCATTAACATGGGGGATGAAGAAGTTGGAACACTTCTTGTATTTCACGTCAGTTCATTGTTTGGACTTATCACCTGAATCTCAAGTATCTCAAGTGTCTGCAACCACCAATGCTCGTATTGCTAGATGGATATTATACCTTATGGACTTTGACTTTGAAATTCAGCACATAAAAGGTACAGACAACTTTTGGGCTGACCCATTGTCTAGGCTGACAGTTTGAACTTACATTATTGCCTCTGTCAGAAGCATACCTGGCATTGTAACGTTTTCAGACAGTGCACGTCTCAGCAATCCAGTGTGTACGTTCAACTTTTTCAACTATGATCGTCTCGTCAGAGAAGTGACTACTATTACTACTACTACTATTATTATTATTGCTAAATGACATGGACTGAACTGTTCATCTCTTTGTGTTTTAATTGTACTTTGCAAAAGACACGTCGTCTCATCCAGTATTGAGAAGCATCGGAAGTCAAGTCTTAAGCTTGATATTTACAAACAATAAACAGTACATTGTAATCTAACGTCACAAGGGAAGGAACTGGACAAGTGGAACAGATGAAGATTAGTTTAGTTATATTATTAGTTTAATTATTTCATATGCATTATTATTGAACTTGTTTTGTTTGGTAATGGAAAGATAATTCATGTATATTATTAATGTTGATGAATGGAAACAGAGTATTCATTATTTTATACTTAAACTCGTGGGTGTAATTTGTTAAATTGCAATTAATTACTTATATAAACATAGTAAGATGTACTGTGTAATTTTAAGTAGTATTTTTTAAACCATGTTGTACTTCAACAATCAATGTCATTAATTAATTTTTTTTAGTGTACAGTGAAAATCTAGAGGAAGTAAGGGGGAGATGTCAAGAGTGGGGGTGTGTAAGGTGTGAGATTGTGTGTGTGTTTTGTTTATTTTGTTTGTTGGTGTGTGAATTGTTTTTATCACAGGATTTTCAAGGGGGGACAATTAGGGTTCTAGCGGTCAGTCTAGCAGTTGGAGAGCAGACCTGGTCTGAGTAGGGTGCTTGTTTTTTGTTTACCAGTTTTATGCCTAGCGTAAGGAGATAATATAACTTATATTTCTATTCATTGTTGTGTATGAGAACTGATTATTTGTGAGTAATATTATGTATGGCATTGATAGCCTTTTGTTCAATGAATCTAGTCTAAGCGCCCTGTAGTATGTCAGTTGGGCACATTTTAGTATTTCAGTATTGATGATTTGCGCATTCAATATTATGTGTACTTGCTGTTGGCTGTAAATAAATACTAATTTTATACTTCTTCGTTAAGTGATACTTTCTAATATTTACACATGTTAAGTTCTGCATGTGGGAATCATACACTAGATTATCGAGCCATATATATGTAGTAAGGGACTCAACCCCAGAGTTCCCTTACAACCGTGTTGCACATAGGGCCAGCGGACGCTACTGTGGTACCGAACATCGGAATGTTAAGCTTCCAAATCCTTATGTAAATCTTCCAATTCCGTAAGTACTTCCGTAAGAACAACCTGTGGTTAATTTACTTAGCTGAGATAGGTTTAATTCATGTATATATATTGGTTGTGGTATATTCAAGATCCAATGCAGCTTTGTGAAAAATTTCACGTTAAGAGTTTATGGTTGTGTTTTTGTTCTATATTTCTCAGTCAAAGCACGAGGTCCATCAGTTGCTACACGTGCCATCTTGTTCCAGGCCAACTAAACACACAGTTCCTTAGAACATTGAATAAATACTGGCTTGAGATTGTGTTTTTGACTGCATGTTTTGAAATAGCCTAATGCCAATAAGAACAATCTTCGTTTTTTTTTAACTTTTTAGAATGACTTGTAGAGACAATGTTTCTTTAGCATTTTCCTCATAAGTGATAAGAATCAGAACTTTTTAAAAAAAATTTATATAGATATTTAGCATTATTTATTTTTAAATATAGTTGCATTTTTATATGTAAAACCTGTGGGCACACCTGATTTCTTTAGGTGTCCGCGGGCCGCATTAAAGACTCTGGCTGGCCGCATGTGGCCCGCGGACCGTACTTTTGCCCACCCCTGATCTAAACTATCATGATGTCTGATTTTCATTTTCTCTTCTAGTTTCTGAGATCTAAACGGGACGGACAGACAGACGTTAAGACGGACAGACAGGCCTCACAAAACTAATAGCGTCTTTTCCCTTTTCGGGGGCCACCTAAAAATGAATGTATATGTGTCTCATTTAAGACTCGTTGTGATAGGTAGTATCTTGTTATCACTTGTACTAATTTGTGTTCTTCTCACATGGAAAGAGCTCAGGGTGAAAAAGCGTTAACGAGATTGAGTGGTTGCAGCTGGGTCCTCAGAGAGGAAGGACATATATTTTTCTAAAATAATTTCTTTGTATAAAGCACTGATATCACTATAAGTTGGTTCTGAACATGGAGATGTAGCTTCATTTCTGGTGTCATTATTCAAATGTGTACTATGCCTTTGTGGCTGGACTACCCGCCAAGTTATCTATTTATTCAATAACTTTATTGTCTGCTATTAAATGTGTTACTTGGCGAATTCTAATACCTGTTGGGCTATTCAAGTCACAAGCTCTACACAGGACCATGACATACGTGTCAGCAAAAAGTAATAGAATACCAAGAGAGAGACAATCCAATCAGCTACCCATTTAAAACGTTACAATAGGACAGTAAATAAAGAAAGGGGATGTTATATAAATATGTGTACGATGTTGGTCCTTTTAGTAAATGTATTTTTTACAAAGCTTAAAGTAAAAAGCTTGTTCGCGTTATTTCTCCAACACCCAATCTCGGATCTAGTTGAAATTTTCCACAATTATTTCTTGTACCATACAAAATAAGAACCATTGATAAAAAACGTAATTAACTATTGGTAATTATTTTTTATTTTTCTTGTTTTTTAACATCAATAACTTTTTTTTCTCAATATCAAACAAGACTTTAAACTTCAAGATCTAGATATAAATTATCATGTACGCGTTCTAAATTGCAGTCTCAGAGATAATAAACAGCAAGATTACAAGGAAACAAAAAATTTAAAAAATTTCAGCAACTTACGTGGGACACAAAGCCTGTCTTTATTCCAGTATTGAAGGTCATTACACAGACAGCGATATTGTTTGTTAGGTGTTTCAACACAGGACGTTCCAGGCTCACAATTTAAATTGGCGAGTTTACATAACTCACCGTAGCTAATATCTAGTAGCAAAAAATATGATTATATGTGACAAGGTTTTGTAAGATAGAAGGTGTAGGATACTTCACTGTGACATTATTGTATCACACACACAAACACATTTTTAGAAAAGTTGTTTTTTATTAAAGTGTTTACGACTTTGACCAATTAATTTCATCTCAATATTTATCAATGTCCTTCCCCCCCCCCACCCCCAGAAAAATAAACCGTTGTAAGTCTTAGATAGCAGTAGTAATATAAAATATTTGTGTTTAAATTAACCTTTATTTATTTTAGACATTAAAAGGATTTATGGAAGCACAAAAAAATAGGAAAAGAAATAACATAATTATTTATTTACTCGCTAATTTGTTTTTACTTTCTCTAATACTAGAATTACACAACGACTACGGTTCAGATTATGTTCAGTTACTTCAAGTATAGATATTGTTCAGTTGTTCCTCTGCCCCCCCCCCCTTCTCTCTATTCATCTGTCCTTCTCTTTAATCCTCTTTCTTTCTCTCTCTCTCTCTCTCTCTCTCTCTCTCTCTCTCTGGGATCCCAGAGATACCTTTGACAAAAACATAAGCTCCTTTTTAATTTTTTTTCTTAGCACTTCCAATAAAACTGCCCCTAACTTTTTTTTTAATTCTGAATTTCATTTTGAATTCTATTTTATTAAATTTCCAGCGCTCTCTCTTTCTCTGCAGATCCCACCTTCCCGCTTTTTAAAAATCTGCTCATTGTACTTCTCTCCCTCATAGACTTTAGACTTGAATCGAAAAGCTCCGCTTTAAAATGACTCCCTACCATCCAGCACACGCACACATAATTTTGCTTTTTCTGTATCTCTCTCTCTCTCTCTCTCTCTCTCTCTCTCTCATTCTCTCTTTCTTTCCATCAAAAAACACAAATACTCAATGTTCTCGAGAAAACATGAAAATTAAAATCTTCACAATGACATGTTAAGCCGAAACCAATCGTCATAGTATGCTTGATCATTGACCTGTGACATAGCAACGAAGTATTTGTTTGCACTCCCCACATGTTGCGAAGTCGCAGGTCACTTTTAAGGCCTTCTAAAACGATTGTTTTCAGTTAAGTATTACAGAATAGTTGATTTTATTTGATTTTATGACTAAGTACTCACAAACAGAATAATTTACGCAGCTATTTCATACTTTGAGAAAGTAAAAAATAGGCTTTAAAAAAATCTATTTTGCGCTTTCTAACATTTAGTCCAAACTATTACATGTGATTTGTGAAATCTTACAAGTTGAAAATTGATCGTCGATCGGTTGTACTGGTTTTGTGGAGAGGAGAGATAGAAAAAGTGGGTTCGAACAGACTTAAGAAGCGAGCAATGTAATAACAATGTTCTGCGAAGTGTCCTGCATTGAGCAACAACTGCGCACCAACGCACTTTTTTAGATCCCATGATGAGTAGATTGTTGATAGAGAGAACAGTATTATGATTAATTGATGTTTATGTGTGCTCTGTTTAGCAAATTAATTATTAAGCGTGTGTATTGCCATTGTTTCCTCAGCTAGATTTGGATTGCCATACAGAGCTGTTTCAGTAGATTAGAAAGAAATCGGTTATACATGGTAGTTTGCCACAAGATTGACTTCGTAAGCCTAACACAGTAATTTTTAAGATATTTGTTTTCATTTTGAATGTTTGCTTTTTTTTTTTGTGTTTAGAATTAATAACTGTTAATTCTTTCATCTGAACTCCTCCTTACTTTTAATATAAAAAAATGCGGCCCCTGAACATAAAAACTTCCACCCATTCTCCCCCCTAAAGAGAAAAAAATGCACCCTCTTTAGTCTATACTCTATGCTCTATTTTGATGTAACGATTATTGCCCTTTTTTTCTAAACATTTGAAATTTCCTTTTAGGTATTATATTATTATATTTCGGCATATGAGCTCAGCTATATTTAATTTAATTTAGTTTAATAGTAGATATTAATACTATATATAAAATCTGGTAGAGGTTTACTATAGCCCCTTTTAGGAGATGACAATAGTTATGGCGTAGTCATTTTATGTTTTCAAACCTTGCAAAACTGTTTTTTTTTATTCTTGGAACGTAATGTTGTTGTTGACTAAGTTGTTGTTGATAAAGTTGTTGTTGATATAATAGTCCTAGGTGTGACCTTTGTTGTTTCTGATTTAAAGCTGTTGGGGTAAGTTCCCTTGCTTACGTCTTGATCTAGAAGCTTCAATGAATTTCATTAACCCTAACTTTTTAAGCATCATCAAATTGACGACTCGTCTTCCGACACTTAATTTAATTTAATTTAATTTTAATTTAATTTTTGGATATAGCACATTTGGTTAGTTTACTTTCCCCCCCCCCTACAATCAGAAACCAAGCAACGTACGGTATTAGTCATCTCAAGCATTTCATTGAGCCATCAGGACAAAAAAACAACAACAACATTGTTGTTGACAAAGTTTTTGTTGATTATATATAGACTGTGATCCTTAGGGGAAAGTTTAAAATATAATACAATTATTGAATAGAAAGCTTTCGGTTTATCGCGAAATTCGGCGTTCGGGGTGCAAATCTGTCAAACTCGTGTCTTGGCATACATTAAAGCGATTAAATGAACCTGTTTTAAAAATTTGATGCAAATCCATAGAGCAATTGATAAGATCTCTTGATACATTTATAATTAAATGAATGTTTTTTTAGGAATATAGATATAAGATTGACATAATCAACTCTTTGGTGATAACCATGAAACATCCCAACTGATAAGCGAGTTAAAAATTAAAAACAATACAATCTAAGCGATTTTAAGATAATTTTTAAAAAAAATGATAAACAGAGTATTCACTGTGTGACCAATCTTTTTAATATTCCGTGTTTGTCTGTCTGTCTGTCTGTTTGGTTGTTTGCTTGCTTGCTTGCTTCTTTGCTTGCTTTCTTGTTTTTTTGTTTTGGTTTGGTTTGGTTTGTTTTTTTGTTTTGGTTTGGTTTGGTTTGGTTTGGTTTGTTTGTTTGTTTTGGTTTGTTTGTTTTGTTTTGATAGCCAGAGTATTCACTGTGTGACCTTTTTTTTGTGTTTGTCTGTCTGTCTGTCTATTTGGTTGTTTGCTTGCTTGCTTCCTTGTTTGCTTGCTAGCTTGCTTTCTTGTTTTTTTGTTTTGTTTTGGTTTGTTTTGGTTTGTTTGTGTTTGTTTGTTTGTTTTGGTTTGGTTTGGTTTGTTTGTGTTTCTTTGTTTGTTTGTTTGAATGCTATACATACAATTTCTAATGATATTGGGACTTTCTAAAAAAAATACCTGTCTACCCGGAAAGACGAATAGTTTGTAAGCTAATACGAGGAACTACACAAGAAACACACTGTTTAAAAGGTTCCACATTGATGAGTCTCATTTTAGCCGATAATTTCTCATTTTATATTTTTCTTTTAATGCTTCTTTTAATACCTAGTAAATAATTTCTACATAAGACGGTGCCCTAATTGCTTATGCACTTCTAGCTATTTATTCAAAACTTCTACTAAATAACAAGGGTAACAAGGGAAAAAAACGAAACAAAATACTCAACTCACTCTGTTTATATAACTTTCTGTCTGGTAATAAGTTGAAACATGTTTTGTTTTTCTCCCTTTTCCAGTTCTCGGGTCAAGTGAAAACGTTGCACAATTATACATTGACTCAAACAAGACATGACTCAATCGGAAAAATAAGCCATTAAGTTAGTTAATTGTTGGGGATTAATTGATTTTTTTTATATAGAAATAAAGGAAATAAATGTTTTTAATGAGATATGTGGATATAGATATATGGATTTCATGGGCGTGCCCCCCCCCGAAAAAAAATATGTTAGTATGGATGGATGTGTGTGTATGTACATAAATAATCTCTATTACATTCTGACCCTTCATTCTTTTGGAAAACGTTTATTGTGCCCTAGAATAGGTTCTTCCTGGAGTTAGTGAAAACATTGTTGACTCCTCGCCCTTGCAAGCAAGGGGTCTGGGGGAGGTTTGATAGCCCCCCCCCAGCGCGGGGCGAAGCCAAGCACTATTTTTGGTATTGAAAGCCAACTAAATGCATATTCTGAGGTACCTACAGTGCATTATTTTGCTATTAAAAAGTTTTATTTCAAAAACCTTACTGACGTCTGAAGCCTCTTCCCACCTGTTCTGAGGACCTCCATGAAATTGCAACTCTTATTATGCTTAATTCATTTTGTCGAAGAGCATGTCCAGCAAACCTCATGCGACGCTCTGTCACAACCTTACTAAGGGGTCGACTCCCCCAGTCTTAGCCATCTTTGTAGAGCCACATTTAGTGCTTTTCAATTTCATTGCACTTTATTTATGAAGCGCAGCCACTGGTAGATACGTGTAACTTCTCTTAACTACGATCTTGGAAAAAGGTGACTATTGTGCTTTAGATGTTTTATCGAAAAGGAAAGTTTTATCGTCAAAACAATCTTTGGAGGGGGGGGGAGTTTAAACTAAAATATATCTGAAGTTATTTAGTTTTTTTTTTCAAAACCATATTTAGCTACGGTCATAGAATTTGGTGACTCTAGTTTGCTTTAGAAATATTGAATATTAATATTGAAGAGAGAGGCTTTCAACCTTAAAACCCTCTCTAGGGGGATTTTAAACTCAAAACTATCTTGAGGGGTTTTAAACTTTTAAAAAAGCCATCTGAAGGAGAGGGGTTAAAATTCGAAACCCCCCATTGGCTTGGCTACGCTCAAAGAATTTTAGTGTGTAATTTGCTTTTTTTTTTATATTGAAGAGGTATTTTTTTAGCATCAAACCCCTCTAAAGGGAAATTTAAACTCATAACACCCAATAGGCTTGGCTACGCTCAAAGCATTTTGATTGTGAATTTTTTTTTTTTTATTTTGAAGTTGTTTTTTTTTAGCTTCTAACCCCGCTGGCGGGAAGTTTAAACTAAAAAACACTTCGGCTATGCTCATATCATTTTTAGGGCGAAATTGCTAGAGCCACTAACAAAATACTCATATAGTATCCAATATTTTGAACCTATGAAAACACTGCTAGATAAAAATAGGAATTTTAAGAAAGGTACAAAAATAGTACTTAAACTTTTCCGCAAATACTCGAGAAATGTGTGCAGTAGGTAGAGCTACTTTCTTGTGAGATGGAATACTTTTGAAAAGGAATTCACTGAAGTGTCAGATCTGTGATCCTTATATGTGCAATGTAAGAGGTTCTTTATTTATTATTATTTTATGTACGATTAATTTTGTTGTGATATTGAAGCAGCGTTTCTCAAACTGTAGGTCGCATTCCTCGTTGTTGTGTGTGTGTTGATTGTGGTGCGACACAAGGTCATATCAAACGAGATGCAGAGGTGCAATATCGAGACAAAAGGGGAGGGTGGAGACGCTCAATCAACTTTTTAAAGAACAAAAAAAAAAAGTTTTATTTTCATTGTAGTTATCAATCCATGTTATATTAATAAGCATCTGAAATGATATTACCGATTATTGACAATTAAAATATTTTCATCGATGTTTCATATAGCAATAGGAATCTATTGAACTGTTTACTGCTTTCACAAAAGGCGTCTTCTTTTAAATTACACACTTTTCGCTTCGAAAAACCAGAGTCTACTTAACTCAATAACAGTGATAATCAATAACAGTTTTATATTAACGTCTATTTTTATAATGTTATAATGTAACATATGTTATAGAAAACAAAACTTACTTGTACGTATAATGCATATACTTGGTGGTCCTTCAATAAGATTATAATTCTTGTCAGCTGCTATTTCTACTTTTATGCTAAATAAATACACTGTATTAGGCTTTAGCTCGTCTATAGTGGCAATCATTATATCACTTTTAAAAAATGTAATGTTCTTATCTCCGTACCAGACCTTAAATTGAGCAGAAGATTTATGAAGAAGATCAATAGACCAGGAGAGTTCCACACTTGTAGGTGAAATGTTTTTAGCAGCGAAGGTCTTAAATGTCAATGTTGACTCTGTTCAGAAGTACAAATATCGAATTAAAGACAAATTTTATGTGCATATTATGTTATAAAAAATATAGATAAGCCTAAACAAACAAAACTTGTTATTTTTATATTTCTAATGCTACAAGTTATGTATAACAAAGATCTACCAACTGGAGATACATTCATTGTGGTCATTCCAGTAATGATTATTATCACAGAGACATCGATCCTCTTGGTTTTTTTTTTGTACACACAACAATTCAGTTTGACAAGAGTCTACACCTTTAGTGCATAGTTCTCCATGAGACTTCTTTTTATTTGAATCTAAAGTTATATCAGAATTTAAAACGATAACATTTGACTTGAAAGAACGCCTAACACTAGATACTAATGGATTACATAAAGAGAAAGCCAGACAAGAAAGAAAGAAAGAGAGGATTTATAGAAGAAATCGAGGGACTAAAAGTGAAATAAAGAGATTGAATGTAAGAGTGAGAGAGCGGACTAAAAGTGAAATAAAGAGATTTAATGTAAGAATGAGAGAGCGGACTAAAAGTGAAATAAAGAGATTGAATGTAAGAATGAGAGAGCGGACTAAAAGTGAAATAAAGAGATTGAATGTAAGAGTGAGAGAGCGGACTAAAAGTGAAATAAAGAGATTGAATGTAAGAGTGAGAGAGCGGACTAAAAGTGAAATAAAGAGATTTAATGTAAGAATGAGAGAGCGGACTAAAAGTGAAATAAAGAGATTGAATGTAAGAGTGAGAGAGCGGACTAAAAGTGAAATAAAGAGATTGAATGTAAGAGTGAGAGAGCGGACTAAAAGAGTTGATGCAAGCTAAACCAAAAAGAGAGGATCAGATTGTGTGTGTGTGTGTGTCTAAGAAAAGATGACAAGATGGACTGAATGTATAAGAAAGAAAGAGTTCTATTGAAATGGATGAATACGTACATTGTATGTATAGGGAGGAGCTTAAAAAGGAGAGCTATTCAGATAAGAGAAACATAGAGATAAAGACATTATGTGGATGAGAGGACAAGAGAGAGAGGTCACTTGTTAGAATAAGATAGAGATAGAGAGACAAGAGAAATAGAGATTAGTGAGAAAAACGAAAGCCGTAAGTATGTGTGTATATGAGTGACACAAGACAGAGTAGAGGGTTAGAAGGAGTATAGGTTTTACAGAGAGATTTTTGATAGCTAATGAATAGTAAGAGAGAGAGAGAGAGAGAGAGAGAGTGAGAGTGAGAGAGAGAGAGAGAGAGAGAGAGACTATTGTTTTTGACAACGAATAGTTTTTAGACATTTGCGTAATGGAAGAAATAGAGAAAGAAAGAACAAATCTGCCATGAACAAGTAAGGTTACACGAAACGTTTTGTAAATTAAGTGCTTACTTGTCCGGACAGAGTGAATGTAAGGTAGTCCATATCTCGCTTTGTAAAGTGTAGTTTTTAAAAGAAAAACTTGAATAGTGAACGTGTAGGTTGTTTCAGAGTTTAAGTTGTAAATAGTAACTCCACTTTCATCGCCTAGAACATAACTGTCCTCATACGAAACATTGTACTTGGCTTTCACGTAGTTGACGTTTCGACTGGACCAACTTAATTGAACACTATTCCATATGACTTTAACCGTTCTCACGTCTAGAACTACCAAGGTGCGAACTGAAAACAAATTTGTTTTTCTTTTGAATATAATAATTAAATAAAAGAACCATATTGTATCATAGCTACTTACTTTCCTGGCCAATTCTCAATATGTTGACGTCCGTGTCTTAGTTTGAAAACTAATGTCAGTGCTATTTAATGCTCTGATATTATTACATTACAGTATTTGTACACTTGATGTCATTTTCCTTCTATATTTCTACAAAGCTTATATCAACTCACTCTGTCTGTCTGGTAAAAAGTTTTTACACATTCTTTCTCCCAATCAGGAAGCGCGGTGGCTGAGCGGTAAAGCGCTTGAGGGTATCGTGTTTGAATCGTGGTGAAGACTGACATTTTAATTTCGAGGTCGTTTTCTGCCTCTGAGTCCACCAAGCTCTAATGGGTACCTGACATGAGTTGGGGAAAAGTAAAGTGCTGGTCACAGAAACAGATGACCTTTACATCATCTGCCCCATTGACCACAAGGTCTGAAAGGGGGACTTTACTTTTACTTTTTTTTCTCCCAAACCCAGTCCTAGATCAAGCTGAAATTTATATCTGACAACACGAGAATCAATTTTTTAAAAAGTTAACCAATTAGTTTATTAACTATCGGTAAATTTTTTTTTTTGGTATCTCGAACAAGCGAAATAAATTGTGATTGACTGAAGTAGTGGTATAAGCTAAATGAGCCCCCTTTATAGGTCAAAAGTCTTAGTCAACGCCATGGGCGTAGCCAGGATTTTTTTCGGTGGGGGGGTTAAAAGGGGTTAAAATTCCCCCCTCCGCCCCACTCCCCCGCAAATAAAAAATTAATAGTATGTATGTGTGTGTGTGTTCATGATCTTCATTACCTTCTGACCCTTCATTCTTTTGGAAGACGTTTATTATGCCCTAGAATGTTTCTTCCTCGAGTTGGTGGAAAAAATGTAGACACCCCGACATTGGCAAGAAGGATTCTGGGGAGCGCTTGGAGCTCCCCCAGCGCGGGGCGAAGCCCCGTCACCAAGCACTATTTCTGGTATTGAAAGCCAACTAAATGAATATTCTGAGGTACCTACAGTAAATTTTCCTGCTATTGAAAAGTTTTATTTCAAAAACCTAAAATGCATTCTTACAACCTTACTGGCGCCAAGTTGTACTAGGATGTCATCGCAACCCTTAGTATGCGTAATTCATGTTGTCGAAGAACATATTCCGCAAACCTCTTGCGACGCTCTGTACCAACCTTACTAAGGTGTCGACTCCCTATTCGGCATAGGATTTCCTTGATTTAGACCCGATCTCTATACCTGACTCCTAAAATCTGTCTTGGCCATCTTTGTTGAGCCACATTTAGTGTTATCAATTTGGCAGATGACTATTCAAAGCACTTTATTAATGGAGCCCCGCCACTGGTAGAAACGTGTAACCTCTCTTGAATACGCTCTTGGAATTAGGTGGCTGTACCTTGCTTTAGATTTTATATCGAAAAGGAAGTTTTATCGTCAAAATCATCTGATGTGGATTTTTAACTAACCAATCTCTGGAGTTTTTTTAATTTCTTAATTCAAAACCCCATTTAGCTACTGTCATAGAATTTGGAAACTGTAGTTAGCCTTAGAATAATATTGAAGATGGAGGTTTTTCCACCACAAAATTCTCTGTAGGGGGATTTTAAACTCAAAACCATCTGGAGGGGTTTTAAACTTTTATAAAAAGCCATCTGTTGGAAAGGGGTTTAAACTCAAAATCCACAATTGGCTTGGCTACGCTCAAATAATTTTAGCGTGTAATATGCTTTTTTTATATTAGAGGTATTGTTTAAAAATCGAACCCCGCTGAAAGGGGGTTTAAACTCAAAACCCCTTTTGGGAACTCTCATAGCATTTTGAGTGCGTAATTTACTTTTTTTTTTTTTATTGAAGAGTTATTTTTTTAGCTTCAAACTCCACTGGAGGGAAGTTTAAAATTAAAACCCCTTTGATTACACTCATATAATTTTGAGTGTATAATTTGCTTTGTTTTTTTTTATTAAAGAGGTATTTTTTTACCTTCAAACTTCGCTGAAAGGGATTTAAACTCAAAAATGAGTCAAAACCCACTTACCTACGCTCATAACAATTCGAGTGCGTAATTTGCTTTTTTTATACTGAATAGGGGGTTATAAAATCAAAATCTTCCTTAACTGTGCTCTTGGAATTTGGATATTGACGTTTGCATTTTTTTTTTAAACAAAAAAAAAACCCTGGTAGGGGGTTTAAACTCAAAAATCCCTTGGCTGCGCTGGGGCAAGGGATGGTTTAGTATTAAAATCTTAACTAAAATAAATAAATTCAAAGCAAAAAATCAGTAACTATAGTCCGTCTCCCCCCCCCCCCATGCGTGGGGGGATTTCATTTCGGGGAGGGGTGAACCCCCCCCCCCCCTGGCTACGCTCATGGTGAACACAAACCTAAAAATAGAACGAGCGAGACTATAGCAACTAAAGATTATAATCTTCCATGTTCAAAATCTCTCCACCAGTAAAATGGTTACCATGTTGGCCTAAGAAGCCTGAAAAAGCTTGAGCCATGACTTTGAATTCAGGTCGTACCCATTTCTTTTTATTGTATAAATGTGTTTTTTATTGTTAGTCTAGATCTAATACAAATTTAATCACATGAATGGTCCAAACTAATTGATACAATACGCTTAATATAAGCTTTTTTTTTCTTTAAAGTATTACAAAATTATTTTCTGTTTTAGCATGTGGAAAGACACTCCAATGACAGTTAGGCCCGTAATAGCTGCACAATGCTTGGTGACAAAAATATTTGGGCCCCAGACGACTCGGTATGTGTGGGCCCCTCTGCCTTCGATTTTATGTATATAAGATACATTTTTAAAAAGCGTAAAAGGTTCAGATCCGGACAGTAGTTCTGATTTTCCCTAGCCCCAAGGGGTCTGCATTTCGTAAATCAGGCCCTGCTTATTAATTAACTTAAAACATGTTTAAAACTCAACTGAACTTACTGTTGACACATTGATTTCTGTCACTTCTGTATTCATCATCAGGACAAAGACAACGTGTTTCATTATTAACACTCAACAAACAATATGTATTAACTTCACAGCTGGAATTCTCACTACACTCATCACCATGATATTTAGCTGAAACTGTTTAGACAAAATTTAAAATTTTATTTGGCCAAAAACTTCAACACTTTAATATGTATGTATGAAATATATTCTAGTTTGGCTAGTAACATTGTCCAATCTATCTTTAAGGCAATAAATTGAGGTCATCAAATTAATATAGGGAGAAACAAGCAAAATCTATAAAAAAAAATTCTTTAAAAAAAATATCAAAGCTTTTCTAAGGAGAATGACTCTACATCTACAACCACATGTCTTAATTTTAATATTGTAAGAATTTTTTTTTTTTTTTTACAAAGAAAAGTAATTAATTGTCATTATTTCATAAACTAGCTGGCTAATTATTTATTGATTCGCGTGTTATCTTCAACAATAAATAGTTGTGCAAAAGTTCCAACTTGATCAGAGAATGGAACTTGGGAGAAATAACGTGTTCAAAATTTTTGCAAGCCTTTGAAAGCAACACATTGAGTTTACGCCCCCCCCCCTCGCCCTTTTCCCCAACCCAACTGGTCCACAAAAAGTCATTCGACCATAGCGCACTGGACATAAAAAAAAGCACGAAAGTTGTGCTAAACCAACAAAAATCAAAAAACCATTTCCAATCACACCAATTTATTATTGTTAGTCTAGATCAGTGATGCCCAAGTTACGGACCGCGAGCCACATCCGGCCCGCGACGTGGTTCTATCCGGCCCACCGAAACGTCAGAACAAAGTATAGACCTCCCCTTTCCATAAAAAAAGGAATTGAAAATGCATCCTTTCCTACTTTAGGGCTCTCACTATTAACCTTTAACACATGTGCGTTTCTGAAATGGGACCTGAATGTAGAATCTACTAGGAGAAGTGAACGGAGCTTTACTGTTTTGTGGAACATGATAATTAGTATTAATTAGCCAACAAATTTAATTTGTAAAGAAAGTGTGGTTGTTAAAAAAAAAAACATATATAAAGGCCTTAAAAAACAAATATGAAGGCATTTTTTTTATTTGAGCCGCAAAATATATGCTAAAACAACTGGTAGCAAAAGTCAATTTGCATACAAAGCAGCTAGAGGAACTGAGGATGCCATTCTATTGCTTTTGGACCAGCTTTATAAGCATCTCGATATACCCAAAACATACGCACTAGTCCTCTTCGTAGATTTCTCCTCGGCTTATGATAAACAAACTGAGTAACTTAAATGTAAGCCCTTACTTACAAGCATGGGTTCTAAACTTTTTAACCCAACGGCCCCAGTATGTTAAAGTCAACAACACCAAATCGTCAACTCGAGTACTATGTACGGGTGCTCCACAAGGTTGTGTACTTTCTCCTGTACTATACACTCTTTACACTAATGACATAAGAAGCATCTATGACTCAGTTAAACTCATTAAATTCGCTGATGATACTGCCATAGTCGGTCTTATTTCAGGAGACGAAACTCAGTATCGAAGCTCGATAGAAGAGTTTACAAACTGGTGCACCGATAACTTTCTAGAACTGAATGTAACAAAAACTAAAGAACTTATAATAGATTTTAGAAAGAAAAAACATACTATACGTGAACTGCAAATAAACACTACATCTATAGAGCAAGTAAAGGCATATAAATATCTAGGTGTTATCATCAACAACAAGCTTTCATGTGAAGACCACCTTGGAACTCTGACAAAGAAGGCAGCCAAGCGACTCTTTTTTCTATACAAACTTAATAGCTTTAAATTAAGCAAGAAGATCCTTGAGACATTTTACCGCGCGACTATACAAAATCTGCTAACATACGGAATAACTTGTTGGCAAGGCAACGCCTCATCTAAACTGTTGCGACGTCTAGAAAAAATCATTAAAAAAGCATCTAAAATTACACTTACAACATTGCCACATTTAAAGGAGCTTTTTGAACAAAAGTGCCTAAGAAAAATCGAAAAAATCTTGGAAGACAACTGCCACCGGCTCCATCATAACTACGACAGGTCGTCGCGAAGTGGGCGACTGCTGTCAATCAAAACAAGAACAGAGCGGTACAAAAACTCGTTCGTACCTCACTCGGTCAGACTCTATCACCACCACTCATTGATCAGTGAACATGAAATGCACCAAGATACCTGTGTGTAGTCGCTGAATGAACTCTTTATGTTGTGTTTGTTGTATTTATGTGTATTTTTCTGTTGTGTTGTCTTTATATGAGTCTTTATATGAGTAAAGAGTCCTTGTAATCACAACAAATTTCCGTAAGGATCAATAAAGCAGTCTTAGTCTTAGTCTTAGTCTTAGTCTTAAATAAAAAATTGTTAAACTACACCTAGAGATTGGAGAATTGATGAGAATATTTACCAAAAAAAACTAGCTTCAATGGTTCTCACATTTTAAATAGAGAAATGAAACCACATCCGACGCGTAAAAAAAAAGATAAACTTCCAATGCCTCATTAATTATTGTAAGTTCCCAATCAAATACTTTCAGGTCGACTTCATTTCATTTTTGAACCTTTTCGTTCCAGTGGCCCGCGACACGTGCGTTGGAAATCGATGCAAAATGATTGATTCATTTTCACTCAATAAAAGCTTTGTTTTTTTTAAAGTATTTTACCATTTTTTTCTGTTGGGCTATAAACAGTTATTTAATTAATTTCATGTTATCCAAGTCAAGAAGCAGAAATACTTTATTTACTATTACAGTGTAATGTTATGTAGTTACTTACTTCGTTATTGTCGGAAATGAAAATAGTATAAGCACTACACTACTAACAGAATGCTTCCATTGGCATGCGTCTTTAATAACCTTTAACAACCTATCCAACTGAAACTGTTTAGACAAAATTATAAGCCAAAAAATAAAGGTCAACAAATAAATACACGAAGAAACAATTGACATATAAAAGACAAACTATAAAGATTATCAAAGGGGAAAAAACACGTTAACAGATATATCTCTCAATACCAAAAGAATTATTTCTGTTTTAGTCTATATCAAACAAAATTAATTAATTCTTACTATTTAATTAACTATTTCTTTAATTATTTCCTTGATTCTTATGTTGTCTTCGACGATAAATAGTTTTTCAATAATATTTGTTTTAACTTGGTCGAGAATGGGAAGTGGGAGAAAAAACGTGTACAAAATCAAATCAAAGGGAGTTAATAAGCCTCGTAAAAAACACTTCCATTAATCAAAGATACTGCTAGCAGAACATTGAATTTACGCCTTTTTAGTGGCCTTCGAAAGGGGAATAGCCGCTATAAATTTCTTGTGGTCTGTCTGTCCGTCCGTCCATCCATCCGTCCCGTTTAGATTTCATAAACTATAATGGATATTGAAAATCCAAAACCATGATAATTTAGATCTTTTAAAGTTCTGTTGCAACAGCTACTTTTTTCTTTTCTAAAAGTTAAAATTTAATTTTTTTTAATCCATTATCCAAGCAGTTTTACCATAAAAATATACCATTTTTACAATAATTTACTATTAATAGTAAAAAGACACCAGAAACTATTTAGTGAATTGACACAATAGTTGCATATTTTTAACGCATTTATGCAAACGATATCTGATTTTTTAAAAATGTTTTAAAAACATAATTTAAATTACTTAATTTAATATTAATGACATGAATAAGTATCTCCAGCGTTATCTCCATTGGGCAGCAAGCTGTCTCCACACGGATCTGTCACTGAAGCCTCCTCCCACTTGGTGTTTACTGCTCTGAGGTCCTTCATGAACGCATGACGTCAAGTTATACGAGGACGTCCGTGTTTGCGCTTTCCTCGTCTCCATGTTATTGCAACTCTTGGTATGTGTAGTTCATTTTGTCGGCGAAATAGTCCCGCAAACCTCATGCGACGCTCTGTCACAACCTCATTTTATGTCAAACTATCTACTAATAATTTGAACAAGTTGATCCTTTTTTACGAGAAAAAATCTTTTTAGCATACATATAAGTCGAATAGAGTTAAAAACCACAATTAATAAGTAGTGTTTCATATTATACGCATTAGCGCTAGTGAAGTACGATAGTGGTAACAAGTACACTAGAACATTGAACTAAAGGGAACACTTTCTCTTATGGGGCTTTCAATGATAGATTGGTTCATTACAAATATATTCAATCAATTAGTTTCAATAACATCAGTTAGGCCAGGTACACAATTAACTATATCTTCATAACTATCAGTTCATTGAATACATAGGAATATTAACAATGTAATAATAATAACTCGAATAAATCTCCGTATCCTGTGGTATCAATCCCACAGATATCAAGTCGTTAGTCAAATTTACAATACAACAGCATCGGCAACACTTTCGACACGTATCTTCTTTTCGTATCAACAGAAATAAACTTTTTTTTCAACTGTAGATAGCTTATAGTTCATAGTTTCTGATATTTTTTCTGAAAATATTGAAACCTGCCTTCTTACCTGCTCGAGCGGACCACTTCGGATGCCGATTTTGAGTTTGTGTTTCCATACAACCTCTCTTTGTACAATTGAAAGTAAACTATTTTATTTCTAATCGCAACTGCATTTTGTTGACCTTTATAACCAAATAATTTTCTATATCTTTGTTTTCCTTATTATTTAGAAATAGACAATTTCGATATAGGAGGAGGGAGTTGAACTGTCAATCAAAGGCTAATATATAATAAAATTATGTTACTATGTAACTTTTTACAAATTACCTACACTTAGGATAAAAGGTTTGGAGATGAAAAGAAAATTATTTCTAGTTAATATTTAATATTAATTAATAATTGAAATTATAAATAGTTCAGATCAGGCCTTCAGATCATTCTGCAAAGAAAAACTAATAAACTCAAAGGTACTGTGTATTAATTAATTAACCCGAGCTATAATTACTAATACCAAGACTGAGACTAAAACTACTTTAATAATACCTTATAGTTTATAGGAAATCGGGTTAGGCTACAAAGACTCTTTAAAACAAAAATCCAGAAAAGAGGCACAACATAGAGTGACGTTCGTTAAAAAAGTACACAGAAATTTTTATCTTGATCAAGTAGTAACAATATAGAACTAACTATAATATCACTCCAACGGTATGCTTCTTCAATAGCATCTGTCTATAAGTGGGGTGTATGGGGTATCTAGGAGGGGTAGCACCTCTAGTGGACAGGCAGTCCTTCCCTCTGTTGAGGGTAGCTTGGCTCACTCTTGGTTCCCGCTAGATCCCCAACTCTCACCTATGGCTCACTAGTCACTTTAATCAAAAATTTCAGCGCAAGTCACTTAGTAATTCCCCTAAATTCTATAAGCCCTCAGCCCCCCTGAATGTCCAAAGCTCGTCAAACCACGATAAACGAACTATTTATCTACCAGTATAACTCCTGGCAGTGATATTGGTCCGGCGGAACTGTAATCACTAACAGGAGAAGTTGCAAATGCGTGTCACTGGCGCCTAAGTCAATAAGCATCGAGTTAGCTACCTATCAAGAAGAAGGAAAATTCAAGCCTGTACTATCTAGATACTATATCCAATGATGGGGAAAACTTCGGGAGTCAACCATGACTAAAAAAACAGTAGCAGTTTGCACTTCACAATGCTACACCCTGGCAGAGTCTGCGAAGCTGCTGATCTCAAACTGTATCGGCTCTTTACCGTTTCTTTGGATAGATCAGCTCCGTGGAAACTGCTGTGTGGGTAACATCGCTCCGCCTTTAGCAAATACCTAGGCTTCATCTTATTTTTACGAGATGATCCATAGTCGCTGTGTGAATGGAGTACATATAGTGGTATGATGTTAAAGCTGAGGAATGCACTCATGCATACGGACCAAATGTAAGGGAAACTAATCGGGGCTAAACCCCCGGGGATTCCACAAGAAAGAGGCTCCCACAAAAGAGAAAAATATATTGGAGTTTCAATGTGCCAGAAAAATGTAAGTATTTTTGTCTCATTTTTCAACACTTCAAATCTTACTTCGGCTGGTAACAATGTCGTGATTAAAAAGTGTCTGCTGGTAGTTGAAGCAGGCTCGATTGCTCGGAATAGGAAAATAAAGCTCCGAATTTACGGCAGTGCGTCTACCCAGGACTTTATCCTCCATAAACTAAGAAATACACACTTTTTGAAGATGCGAATTACCAAATAACAAAAGAGGTTAAATTAACAAACACTATTTCTTTTTTTTTTTAATATGTATGCTCTTAGTTATAAGTATTTTTAGTCATAACTAAAATATTTATCAGAAGAGTGTAGGGTCTTCACAAAAATCTTGCACCCGGGCCTCCATATACTTAAATACGGTCCTGCATGCATATAATTAGGATGTACTGTGAATCGCATCTTTAGTTTTCCTGGCTGCTGTGTAGACAAACTGGTGCGGATATAAAATGTTATTGACTTTTGTTACAATTTGTTACAAAATATTTCAACGCTTTAAATGTCGATAGCTGCTGGGTGAAATAGATGAAACTATTTGTCTTTTATTTCTTGGATAATGATATGATTTCTGAAGTTTTGCATATTTCTGGAATTCAGCACGTTTTTTTAGCAAGCAGTTGAAAATGTGTGAGAAGACAAAGAAGTACTAATTCCGCACTAATTAATGTAGAAGTTAAAGTTTTTCTCAAACGCCACTTAGAATTTTACACCTTTTTCTTGTGTCTCAAATATTCCAAGCTAAATGATTGTTTAAATGTTCTTTTCTATAGTATTATAGAAATTTGACAATTTTTTTTTAAATCCCATTTTCTTTCAAATAAACAAAAAGTTTTATTATAATAGTGCGATTTATTAAATGTGACTAGTATATGTGCATTGCAATATTTACAAATGCATAATACTTCTGTCTTTATTATTTTCTATGTTACAAATCATTCTATTGAAACTACAAGTATTACCATTGGTTTGGATAGAGTCCAACAAAACAAAAGTCAACAATAGTTCCTTCAACATCATGACAAGATCTTGTAGGGCAAATACAGATGCTGTGAAGAGATGTATTTTAGAAGTTGTATTTTTTATGAAGTCTAAATTTACTGCTAAATATAATGATTACCTTGTTATTCTATAGTCATTAAATTTCTCCTCGATCCCCACAATCTCTGGAAAGCACAGTTTAAACGCAAGTTACAGTTTGTTTTTGTTTTTCGGTAATGCTGTTATTTACTTTTAATTGCAACTCTTGATAAAGATGTCTACATTTCTTGTGAACAAATGGCTTTGCAAAGTTTGAATAATTGTATAAATGAGTCAAATAGAAAATGGCGCTTAAATTTGCATAGATTGTGAATGTCGTTCAACTTTTTTGGCTTTGCTTAGTTTAATTCGTTATATTGGTCCTGAGTTCAAAATTTTCAAGCTTCCATCGGTTGTCCTCGTTCGAGTGGTCTAGACAAGGATAGAACTGTCTTCATTTCTTAGGAAACGTCCAATTACAACAACAACAACAAAAATCTATAAAATAATTTTGCCATCACACAAGCTGGATGGGGTGGTATTGAATTATGCTACGACTTACTATCAAACAATTATATTATCAAAAACAAAAATCTCAGCAAAGTTAAGCTAAGATGAAGTAACTACAGATTACTAAGGTGTATTAAGCCAATACAACTATTTCACGTTTTAGAAGGATTTAATACTGTTCAAAGTTATACAACTTTGTAATCTTAGGAGATCCCGAGCTAATGAAAGTCCTTGCAGTAATCAACATCAAGGAATATCCGATTCTCAGCACGGAAGTAGCATCATCAGTGAAAACAATAAAATGGAAAAATCTGTCGAAGTTGAAAGCATTCTTAGTGAACTTCTAAAGGCTTAACAAAAAAAACATCGTAAACGCCTTTTAGAAGATTTGCAGCAAGATTTGGCAATCAGGAGAATGGCCCAAATCCTGGACAGACATTATGGCCAATAGCCAAAATAGATTTAAAAGAGACATCAGCATTGGTAGCGAAAAGTTGACAAGTGTCAGTAGTTTTAAATATTTTAGAGCTATTGTATCAAATGAAGGAATCAAACCTGAACTACTGGCCAGAATTACACAGTCTACAGCAGCACTTGCAAAACTCAAAACAATCTGGACAGACAAAGATCTAGTCCTCGACACTGAAATCCGATTGATGTGTCCCTGGTCATGGCCACATTTTTATATGCATATCAATCTTGAACGCTGACTGCAGATCTCAAGAAGAGGACTTTCCTAGCAATGGAACTAAGATGCTACAGAAACGTCCGAGGTGTCACTTTCAAAGACCGAACGAAAAGATATGAAACAGGATTAATACAGCAACTGGACCCAACGATGACCTGCTAACCACTATCGAAAAAAAACTATATGGCCACATCACAAGGTCCTCAGGGCTCGTAAAGACCTTCCTTCGGTGAAAAGTACCAGGACGAAGAAGAAAAAGACAACGAAAGCGATAGGAAGACAAAATCAAGGAAATGGACAGATTTGTCGTTAAATAAAATTTTATCCCAGGCAAAGGACAAAGAGGAATGGAGAATGACGGTTGACAGATCTTGTGTTGTGCCCCAACAGTCCAACAGTCTAAGGGATATGTGACGAAGTACGCCAATCTTTATATCACATACACATTTTAAAGACCAAAAAAAAAACACGTTGACTTACTACAACAAAAATAATTATTTTTGCAAATGTTGAATGAACTTCATAAAGAGTTCTACAAGTAAATGTTGCCTTCCAAATGTTGAATGGACTAAATAGAAAGTTCTACAAGTAAATGTTGCCTTCCAAATGTTGAATAGACTTCATAAAGAGTTCTACAAGTAAATGTTGCCTTCGAAATACAAAGCAATGAGAATAATTCCGCGTCTCAATATTTCAAATGATGAAAAATCAATCTAAAAACATCAACAATCTTCTAGAAAGTGGGCACACATTTCATATTTGACCTGAAGATTTAAGAACGCTCTGGACGTGTACACACCAACGGATGGGCATGAGAAGACTTTTACTTAACTATTTTTTTAATTTGATATTTCGCTTCTATTCTATAGACAAGAAGAACATTTTTTTGAGGTTTTACCGAATACATTTACCATCTCTTTGATTAGAAAAGGTGTGTGCAAAGCTAGACCTATTATAATTTAGATGATTAGAAGTAGTTGTTTATTTGAAAGGGGGTTAGGGCTGGAAGGAATTGGGTTTTTTTCAAATCCATTACAGATAGTGTGAATATATATTAGCCTCCTTCAGTCGTAAAACGACTATGGTTCATCTCGCACACTTCCTCGTGTGGCTGTGGAGCCCTATTTCGAAGAGACACTCCCGTCCACAAATAGCGCAGGTTAAGGTGGCTTTTGCTTCGGTGGTAAAGGAGCTGGACATTTGTCGTATTGTACGTTTTTCTTCCTGAGCTGAGACCCACGTTCTTTCACTGTCCATAGCTTTCTTGGTCACTGTCTCTCTCCATCTGGTGCGGTCTAGAGCTATGTCTACCCAATGGTCAGTATTGATGTTCACTGATTTGATTTTATGTCCCGTTATATTACATCTATGTAACGGAGGTGGAAGCGACCAGTTTTTCTTGAGCCATTCGCGAGTAGTCCGTAAAGGATGACTTTCGGGATGCGATTGTCCTCCATCCGGCGAACATGTCCAAGCGGCGTTGTCTGAGGGCTGTAAAGATGCTGGGAATACCTGATCGCGCAAGGATAAATAGATACAACAGTAAATGCGTGATGTAATATTTATACAGACAACACTTATTAAAAGTAAATTTCCCAAGATTAAGGAACATATCAGCAGTTCAAGTGACGATAGAGACACTGCTGTAACGTAAATATATATAGGTGTTGATTCTAAGAGATTCATTTGGATTTGTCTTTTTATGCAGATTTCTTTTAGTCCTATGATTACTATATTTTTAAAAAAGAAAAACTCAAGTAAACTAGAACAGAAGCATAACAGAGCCGTTAGATTGATAACTAGCAATACCCATCGTTTTCGTCCTTTGGCTTGTACCTTGTATCTATAATATTGTTTATTTTCTTATTAGGGGTCGCGATGGCTGAGTGGTTAAGCGCTACGACTCCAAACCTGAGGTCCTGTGTTCGACACTCGGTGAAGACTGGGATTTTGAATTTCTGTATGTTTAGGGCGCCGCTCAGTCCACCCAACTCAAATAGGTACCTGACTTCAGTTGAGGAAATTGAAAGCGGTTGGTCGTTGTGCTGGCCACATGACACCCTGCTCATTAACCGTTGGCCGTAGACACAGAAGGCCTTAACATCATCTGACTCATAGATCGTAAGGGCTGAAAGGGGAACTTTACTTTTTACTTTTCTCTCTCTCTTATTACATCCTGCAAATGCTCATATAATACCTGGGCCGTAGCCCCCCACCCCCCACCCCTTTTTTTTTGTTTCACTTTTAATAAAACTGCCCATATAGCTGTAACGTTTAATCAAGTGTTAAAACGTATCTTAGTATCGAGGATATAAATTCTTCTTTTTTTTTTTTATATATGGACTTTCAATAAAACTGTCTGCATTTCAACTTTTTCCCTGCCAGTGTTTACGAGTTTATGTTACGTTTAATCAAGTGTTAAAACGTATCTTAGGATTGAGGTTACAAACTTTGTTTGTATGAAGATCGAATTAATAATTTAAAATTGTGGAATATTTTTTTTTAATTTTTAAAAAAATAAACTTAACAAATAATTATCTGATGTAGAGTTTAACACTCTACGAGCTAACCAGGTGTTATTCAAATCAGTGTAAATAATTTGCAAAAACTAAACCGAAGTATACATTTGCTCTCAGAGAGCTCAGACATAAATGAGTATTTCAGAGAAATAGAACACATTGAAAAATACTGTAAAGATATTTTATTATTATTAAATGTAAAAAAACAACAAGAAATGATAATCGATTTTCGTAGGGAAAAGAAGGAAAATGATAGTGTTTCTGTAGCTGGAGAGACTATTGAAATTGTGCAAACTTTTAAATACATTGGTACTAATCTAGACAATAAACTAAAGTTTACTGCCAATACTGATTATATCAGCAAAAAAGGGCAGCAAAGATTACGATTACTGAGAAAACTGTCCTCGTTTAATGTTAGCGAAAAGGCCTTGGCTATGTTTTATCACGCTCACATCTGCAATATTTTAAGTTTTAATATCACTGCCTGGTACGCCAATTTGAGCACTAAAAAAAAAATAAACTTCATAGAATCCTAAATGCTGCTGGTAAAATCATTGGTAAAAAAACAAACCCCATTTGGGCAACTATTTGAGACAAACATCTATAAAAAAGCTAAAAAGATACTAGAAATAAAAATTCCCCCTTTGGTCAAGATTTTGTGATTTTACCTTCACAAAACTGATACAAGACACCGATAGCAAAGACAAACAGCCACAAACACTCTTTTGTTCCGCTGGCAATCAAATCATTAAATAGAAACAATCTGATATAAACTTTTCACATGTAAATTATGAGTGAGTCTGGTGTGAATGTACATTTTGTTTTTTTATAGTTATAATGCTTTGTTTGGTTTAATGCACAAATTGTAAGACACATTTCCTTACAGACAATAACGATTATATTATTATTATTATTATTATTATTATTATTATTATTATTAATTTGTAAATATTGCGAACTACTTAAAAAGGTTGGTATAGAACAATGAATAAGAAATGTCATTGGTAAATTTAACCGTTGCAGTTTCAATCGTGAAATGTGTTTGGTTGTTGCAGGTAATCGGAAAGTATTAACTGTTTTAATTTCGTATTTTTTTTATTCCACGGAAAGAAACCTAGAGACTTTTCAGGGCAGAAGTATATAGTAATGAACTATTATATATGAACCATATGTTAATAAATACAGAAAGAATAATAATCTTATAAAATACTCAAAAATACACAAAGATAAAGACACATTTTTTTTCCTTTGCTAGGGCAAATTCGAACAGTGCAATAAAGAATGGAACGGATTGCCTGAGTCAGCCATGAATAACTAAAGAAATAGGAGAGTTTACGTCTCCAAATTACATGCATGACTAGATTAGAGTAATGGCTGCAAATATACGATTTAGCTTAATAAATATATTTCATTTTTATGTTAATTATTCTTTATCTTATTTAACTATTAAATTAACAGTTCAAATAAAATCTTAAATTTATAAAGAATACCTGCAAGATGTATATGTTATCACTATTTAACATTGCTAAATTCTGGATACTTAATAGTTGTAAAAAAACATGAATAAAAATTGTATAAAAATATAGCAATCACTTAATATTAATGTCAAAAATATATACAATTAGATTACTGTGATATGTTTACTCTTTTGTCTTGTGCTGGCTAAAAATCCTGGTTCCCTTCTATTAAAAAAAGAAGCAATATTTGCAAGCAACAACATTAAGAGTCAAGTTACACAGTGTGTTGTCGAATGCGAGTAACTTTAACAAGGAAGACAAATGATGGTAAGTGTTGCGCTAGACAATGCCCTCTAACCCCACATAATACATGCACAAAACACTTTTTAAAAATTATCTACTACATATAAGCAAAACTACCACTGATCTATCAAATAAGGTGTGTGGGGCTGGGAAAAGGTTATAGAAATTCTAAGGTTTCGGTTAAATTCATTTTCTAAGATATCTATTTACTTGCTTCTGACGTGCTTGGGTGGTCAGCGTAAATAGTGGAAAATCGACCAATTAGATTTGCAATTTCTAAGTCAAAACAACAAAACAAATAGAGCAAATAATTAAATTAATAACAATATAGCTACACAGAAATCAAATTAGTTTTTGTTTCTTTCTTTAAAAAGTGGGCCCTATCAAATATCCATCAATACTCAATAGCAAATAAAAATAACACTTAACGGTGCGAAGCGTGATCGAGAGGCCAAGTGCGCTTGAACTTAGCTTGGCTTGGCTACCTAGAAGGGGGCTCGAGGTTTGACACCCGACTGAGCGCCTAAAGGCAGCACGGAAAACCAACTCCTAGATACCCCCTCCCCCCACTGGTGCACAAATGAGATTGGACCAAAAGCGCTCTGAGCATGCTATAAGCATGAAAGTAGCTTTATATTAAAGCTATAATATATATATATATATATATATATAATTTATATATATATATATATATATATATATATATATATATATATATATATATATATATATATATATATATATATATGAATGAATGACAGATGTCTGTTACACAGTTAGTATAAAAATGGATTGAATGATTGTCGAACAACAGCCTGCAGTATGTTTCCTTTTTAATCATTGACAATGTGCAAAGAGCAATGAATCCCTTAATGCAGTGATGCCCAAAATACGGCCCTCGTGCCACATCCGGCCCGCGATGCAGGTCTAACCGGCCCTTCAGAACTTTTCTCCACAATACAATAAATGGGAATGTTAAATATATGATTAAAAAAAAAAATCGAACCGTGTCCTTGCCATTTTTAGTTGACTTCTTTTGGTAGCAACGTGATTGGTAGCTTGCTGGTCAACATGTAAGTGTTGAATACATGGAAATGCTGAACAAAAATTTGGCTTTGAGTGAATACAATTAATACAAAAATGGACACATTTTTGTTTTGTACAGAATACATAAAGTGTATCTGTTTTAATGAAGTATTTGCATTGCAGCCTGTCATTCAGAAGTTTGAAACATCCAACTAATTGCTATAGAATTAATGTTGGATACAACTTTTCCATTTTCGCAATAGTGTGAGGAATTTATTTGGCCCGCGGGCTGAAGAAGGTTGGGCATCACTGCCTTAATGCAAAGCCAGTATTTCAAACATATTTTTCTCGGACTAAGCTAGGGTGGAGAAATAGGGAAGTGCTCATTAAAATGAATCTATTGGCCGTTTTCTGTTTCGGTCTATTCCTGGGTGCTTTTATTTATTTATTTTTTTGTTTATTTTTATTTTTTTTTTTGCGATTTTTTAGCATTTCGTTTGTGTCATGAAAATACAATTAAAATCATTAAAGCTGGTAATTTCTATAATGTCACCAATAGATCATACAATAAGGTCGCTGTTAAAGAGTGCCCGAATTTCCGGGCGGCATATGGTGTATGGCAGAATTTTTAGTGGTCAAACGCTAGACAGCGTAGCATAAGTAAGTTATATTAGAAAATGTTGTTTTTGTTGTTGTTTTAACATAAATTTTGTGATATCTTCACTGAAATACGGAAGGAAAGGCGAGGGTCTGTTCAGAGGGAAAAGGGGGAGGGGTAACAATTGCAAGTATTGTCTCTTCCGACTAACCTCTTTCATTTATATTTACTAGTGTTTTAAGTATAATTGCAAAGAGATGTAATATAACATTGTGTTTAAATATCAATAAGTAGATTATATTACACATAGATATTAAACTGTGCCAGTTCTCTATAGGTGGCCTTTTTTTGTACACGACTAGAAACAAGACACTAGGAAATTCCCAATATTAACTTGTTGATAAGAATCATAATAAGTCATGTATTAACTTTCTAAGAAGCAGCTTGTAAAAAAAAAGGCACCTGATGATGCACGGCGTTGTTCTGCTGTTTTTCCCTTGTGAAGGTTATGTAGGCTATAGAACCCTATTTTTATATCAAACGTTGTTTTTTGTTTCTTTGCTTTTTGTGCATGAAGTGTTTTTACAGGGCGTTGGTTTAGTATTTGACTCACGTTGTAGTTTTCCTTAGCTAGCAGTAGAGCCACGTCATAAGTAGCAGCCCAGCCCTAACTTTCAAAGTGTAGTAAATTCCCTCTTATTCTTATTTTATAATACAGACGTTACTTCAAAAAAGAAGATGATTACATCCTACACGTCTAATCTTTCGACTCAGGACCGGACACAACAGAATGCGACAACACATGTACCGGAAACTCAAAATTGGAACCAGTGAAATCTGCCCATGTGGAGAATCACCAGAGAATACAGACCACGTCCTCCAAAACTGCTCTCTATACCAAGAGGCTCGTATAAGACATTGGCCCCAAATCACCCCAATAGAAAAGAAACTATATGGAGAGCTCCTTGATCTGGAAACCACTGCGCATTTCATCTCATGTATTGGTCTACTCATCTGAACACTCCAACATAATCAATGAGAACGAAGAAGAAGAAGAAGAAGACATCCTACACGTCATGCAACTAGTCATGCATATTAACCAAGGACTTAAATTCTGCCAAGTTACTGGTTTTACTGGCTAGCTCAGGCAACCCATTACATGCTCTAATAGCACTAGGGAAGAAGGAGTATTTGTACAAATTTGTCCTAGCATATGGAACGAGGAATGTGTCTTTATATTTTTATCTTTCTGAGTATTTTATTAAATTTTGTTTTTGTATTTGAAGATTATGGTTCAGTGTTTTATGTATAATTGCTACTTTACTTTTGAGTCTTCTGTCCTGAAGGCTTTCTAAATTTAGTGATTTTACTAAATGTGTTACTCTAGTCAAATGTGAATATTCATTTGTTTTGAATATCCCTACTCTATTTTGAGTCTGTTCCAGTTTCTTAATGTTTTCTTGAGTTGAGGGGTTCTAAACATAGGATGCATATTCCACCATTGGCCCTCTATAGATCAGCGGCGTACAGTATAATTTATCACTGAGGACCAGCTGGGGAGAAACTAGGTCAAGGGCGGACTGAAATAATAACTCATGTTATTCTCTATCGAAGATAAAGTTTGAAAGAGCAATGGGGGGGGGGGGTATTCATTACAAGCAGTGATAGATAGAGGGGCACCAGAATGTATCAAGGACAAACACGAATTTCTGAAAGTTTTCATTTTTAAGATCGGATTATCGAAAGCATTTTTTTTTTAATTAATAAACAATTTCACATAATTTGTTGACTAAAACCTTTTTTTTTCGTTATGGTCTGTATAACTCTACTCGAGAGTTGCAGTCCAGTTATTCATGTTGTAATCTCCTTGCAGAATACCATGTCCCCCCCCCCCCCCCGCGTGTTTATCCCAATTTATCCATTGTCTACGTTTTGTATTTGAGTAAACTACAATACTCCTTTTTACATGTTTGCTTACAATAAGGCGTGGTAGCCGAGTCATTATGTAGGGGCTAGACTTCCGAAGCTAAGAGTCTTTAATGTTCGTAGCTCACTAAAGACTTTTTTTGAAGTAACGTCTGTATTATATAAGATAAGAAAAGACTGGAATTTTCAACAGCGGGATATTTAGGACACCCGTAGGTTAACCCAACTCAAATTGCTAGTCGGGCTGTGTAATAAGAAATAAAGGAACACTGAAGAGTAACCTAAAACAAGGCTTTATTAAACTAGAACGACACATGAACTGACGAAAGAGACTTGGACAGTAGCACACTAAATCAATGTTGTGAACACATTCTCACGTCGTTACACAAACATAAACAAATACTAACTATTTCACCACATTCACCCCGCCTAGAATTAAAATAGCAAGTATAGTAATATAGTAGGCCATAGCATAAATAAAAAGAGAATGCCAGTGCCTGCAATACAATAGATCAATAAATAGTGTCGAAATATTAGTTTCTCTTGTAAACAATAATGAGGAGTGATACAAAGAAACCTAAAAACCAGTATCTGTAGTAGGACGTATAAACAATTACTAGTTTCTGTTTTAAGCAATAACAAATAGTGTAGTAAGTAAACATGTACGTAAGTAAGTGAACAAATAAATTCTAGTATCAGTAGCAAGGGATAAACAATGCCAGTTTATGTAGTCAGTATAAGTAGAGTAATAGAGAAACAACTCTAGACTCTATAGTTCGGTCTGGTTCTTCTCTCTCTTAAGTTGTAACGGGGTTGACTATCATGCTCTACAGTTTGGGAGTCACTAATGAGTTCCTGAGCGTCAAGTGGGGTATGATGGTTCTGTGTATTTTCAAGAGGAAGCGCTCGGAGATCCTCAGAGCCTTCCAGGGGTTCTTTCCTTTCTTGTATCACCGTAGGGGTGTTGACTGGTACTTCCATGTTTTGAGCTTCTGGAGGATATTCATTATCCTCACCCTGAGCGAAGAACGAAGGTTCACTTGTGTTGTGGATGGGGAGGGGTTGGGAGCCAAACGTCTTAGAGAGACCGTCTCCTCTTTACCGCTGGGCAACCGTACCACGGCATATTGGGGGTTACACATCAGTAATTCGACTTCTTCCGTGAGAGGATCATACTTTGAAGATCTGTTCTCTCTTCTCAGCAACACTCGACCTGGGCTGGATAGCCAAGTGGGGATAGATATCCCGAAGGTTGAACCGGAAAACTCTCTCATGTGGAGTTTCGTTTGTTGCCGTAGATAGTAATGATCTAATCGAGTATAGGGCCTGGTTCAAGACAAGTTCCCATCTTGAGATCGGGAGATCGAGGTCTTTCAGTGCTAAAGTAACAGCGTTCCATAGAGTTTTGTTTAGTCTTTCAATTTTCCCGTTGCCTGAAGGATTAAAAGCGGTTGTTCTACTTGTAGCTATTCCCCTCTCGTGCAGAAAGTATTGCACCTCCTTCGACATAAAGGACGTACCTCTGTCGGAATGGACGTACTCTGGCATCCCAACTAAGGAAAACAGCTGATTTAAACACTTTATGACAGTAGATGAGGACATATCGGGACATGGGTAGGCAAATGGGAAGCGTGAGTACGCATCCACCATTGTTAATAAATATTTATTGTGAGTAGTAGATGGGAGTGGCCCCTTAAAATCGATGCTTACTCTCTGAAATGGTTGGGTAGCCTTGATGAGGGTGCCTGAACACTGTTTAAAGAATCTAGGCTTCAGTTCAGCGCAAGTTTTACATTGGTTTACCACTTTGCGGACGTCCTCGCAGGAAAAAGGTAAGTTCTTAGTCCGAACGAAATGGAGGAGTCTCGTGACCCCTGGGTGGCAGAGGTTGTTGTGTAACAGTTTGAGGTATTCTCCAGTCACTGCTGACGCAAAGTGGTTTCTTGAAAAGGTATCCGCCGCAGCGTTTTGTTTCCCGGGTCGATATACGACGTCATATTGGAAACAACTAAGCTCCAGTGGCCATCTTTGTATCTTTTCGTTTTTGATCTTGCCCTTGTTTTGCTGGTCAAACATAAAGGACACTGAGCGTTGATCTGTAAACAATGTGAAGGGTCTACTGATAAGGTAATGTTGCCATTTTCTCAGGGCTTCTACGATAGCGTATGCTTCCTTTTCAACTGCAGAGTGTCTGCGTTCACTATTAGTGAGTGTTCTTGAAAAGAAGGCGACAGGACGGCCGTCTTGATTAAGAGTGGCGGCGATCGCGATGTCAGAGGCATCTGTTTCGACTATTAGTAGTCGATTATAATCTATCGTCGACACAACAGCGTTTTCAAGTTCATGTTTTAGCTGTTTTAAAGCTTCCTGTACTTGTTCAGGGAGAGGAAAGGTTTTGTTGTTCACAAATAAATGGATCTTGTTGGAGAAATTTGGGATCCATTGAGAATAATAGGACAGTAGTCCAATCACCCGCTTTTGTGATTTCATGTCTTGTGGTGGAGGTAGATTTCTCAACGCTTGAAATCTTTCGGGGTCTGGTCTTAATTGATTGCCCTTGTGAGGCATACTTTATCAGTCGCAATAGCACTTTTATCATCGTTGAATGTGATACCGTACTTTTTAGCGGCGTTGAGAAATCTCTGTAGATTCTGGTCGTGGCTACTGGAGTCACGTCCGCAGATGGTAACGTTATCCACGTAAGCGAACGTATCCTGTAGCTCTTCCTCCTCAATTATTGCGTTGATTGTCCTTTGAAATGCAGCAACTCCGTTTGTCACTCCAAAAGGAATGCGGCAAAACTGATAAAGCTTTCCGCAAGCCTCGAACGCCGTGTACTGCTTTTCATCATCCCTGATAGGTATCTGGTGGTAAGCGCTTTTGAGGTCAAATGTATTGTATATTGAGTATTTAGATATTTCCTGCACCAGTTCATCAACTTTTGGCACGGGGTACGCGTCGAGGTAAGTGAATCGATTGATGGTTTGACTATAGTCGATAACCATTCTCTTTTTGTGCCTTTCATTCGTTGTTACAATTATTTGAGCTCTCCACGGGGACTTGGAAGGTTCAATAATTTTGTGAGATAGAAGTCTCTTGATTTCAGTTTGAATGAATTTGGAGTCAGGCATAGAATATTTTCTAGATTTAGTGGCTATGGGGTGGCAGTTAGGAGCAAGATTAGCGAAGAGGTGAGGGGCTTTAACTCGTGCAGCTTTCAGCGTACAGACCTGAAGAGTGCTTCGTTTTCCCTCAAATGGGATCATCACTTTTTCGTGCAGGCTGATGAAATCTAGTCCTAAGATTACATCAGATACTAGTCCGTCTAGTAGTGAGAGCTTCACACTTTCGTATTGTTCGTCTTTGTTCTTTATTTCGGCGAAAATATGTCCGTGAGTAGTGCGAGAAAGATGTGTAGAGGCCATGTAGATTCTGTTTCTCGACATTTCTAATTTCCATTTGTACCTTTTAGCAATTGAAGAAGATATATAGCTTTCACTGCTCCCCGTATCTACGAGAGCCTTCAATGGTACTCCATTGACCAGTATTGAAATTGTAGATTTAGTAAGGCCGGACGCTGGTGTCGATGCCCAGGAAGATCCAACGGTTGTAGTCCGTAACGTCTCATCATCTGCTTTCACTATGGCTGAGGTTATAGATTTGAGTGTCTGTCTGGTCGATCTACAGACTTTCTGAAAATGACCCCTCTTGCCGCACAAGTTGCATGTAGCATCACGGGCTGGACATCTAAAGCGTTGATGTGGGCTGTATCCACAAAAGAAGCATCTTTTACTAGTCGCCGCACTCACCTCGTGTTCTAGTTTTGTTGTTGGAGAAAGGCTCTCCACGTCGGCGCTGGCTCCACATGGAGTTTCAGAATAGATGTTATACGCCATGGCATGGTTATGGGCATATTCAAGTTGTCTTGCCTCTTCATAGGCACACTGTAGAGTTAGAGTAGATTTCTCTAAGAGTCACAGCCTTATGCTGTTTGAAACCAGTCCAGTAATGAAGGCGTCTCTTACGAAGATATCTCTGTGTTCTTCAGCGGTGACAGCTTTGAAGTCACAGTCTTTGGCCATACTTTTAAGCTTAAGTAGGAAGGAGTCAACGGTTTGTCCGTTCTCTTGTCGACATAGAGTTATCATGTGCCGTTAAAAAATTTCGCTTTTAGGTTTCACGTAGACATTTTGTAGAACTTTGATTGATTCTTCGAACGTTGTACACTAATTTATGTACTGAAATACGCTCGAAGAAACGTAGTTTTCAAGTAATTTCTTTTTGTCAATCTCGCAATGAGAGACTGAGGAGATGAAATTCTCAAATGTTCTGAGCCAGTGCAGCCACTTCTCGGCAGCCGATGGCGTGCTAGGCTCTATGTCTAGCTCTTTTGGCCTAAATAGACGCTTCATTTGTATTACAATTTTTACTTACAGACTGAGAATAGTGTTGAACGAAAAGATACACGAGACACATAGATCCATAGAATTGAAAATTTCTAGTTTAATAAATTGTAATAAGAAATAAAGGAACACTAAAGAGTAACCTAAAACAAGGCTTTATTAAACTAGAACGACACATGAACTGACGAAAGAGACTTGGATAGTAGCACACTAAATCAATGTTGTGAACACATTCTCACGACGTTACACAAACATAAACAAATACTAACTATTTCACCACAGGCTGTAAAGAAGTTTTATGCTAGTGCTAGACAAATGACACCCTGGTTAACCGTTGAACAAGGGCTGAATAAAGGGAACTTAATATGCCTTTGCTAGTTTTCCTTTTTTTAGATGAATGGGATATCTATTGAAACTGAATTGGTGACTATAGTTACATTCATCACCCTTTTAAAATGGGTTCGTGCTTTATCCAATTTTTTTTAAATTAATGATGTCATATAGTCTTTGTGAATATTAAGACAACAATAGAAATCCATTTAGAGTGTGAAATGTATATTAACCCTTAAAACGCGCGTGATTGTTTAGCCTCTAAACATCAGAATTGCAATTCCATTTGGTATGCCATCATTGTAAAACAGCTCAGCACTTTAAGGTTAAAGTATTTTTAAATAGCAGTACAACAGTGTCTCACTTTGATTTTATTTTAGAGTATTTTAATTTAAGGACATTTTTTTTTCATTCAGACAATTCATGAGTAGGCACGTTTTTCTTTTCCAATACGCTTTAAGGAAATGGTCAAAGAAGTCTCCCGTCCCTAATGCTATTTGGGGCATTGAACAACTGGCCTGAATCAGACAAGCATGCACTTGGATACGCGTAGACCAAAATATTTTTAAAACAAAAAGGAAATTCTGTAATTTATAACATAAAGTTTATTTGTAAAAAAATAAAAAATAAAAAAAACACTTTGAATACAAAGAAAATAAAATTTCTTGAACTCAATGCAGAAAGTCAACAATTGGTGTAATGATTCAAAGATAAGTTGGTCACTTCTTCGTAAATGCTTTGATTTGTTGCAACTGAAATACAACAACAAAAATTAACATGTGAATTAAGTGTAGTAAGAGTTATTATATATTCATCATTTTAACTACCTTCGTAGCTTCCGATGTCAACCTAACAGTTTGACAGTTTGTGCGTGTTTGTGTAATTTTACCTGGTTTGTCAAAAGTCATACTATAGACTAGCAGCTGATAGATCCAGATGGAGAGCGATCATTGAGGAAGGGTCCAGGACTGCAGATGCCTTTCACACCAGAAGGAGAAAGAAGGGTGAAAACGCGCCTAGTGATCACATATGCCCAACATGTCCGTAGCATCAAGGCCTTTTTAGTCACACAAGACGTTGCAAAGGGAAAAGATCGTCTCTCCAGATGTAAAATGCCAAAAGATAATATAGACCTAAATTAAGGGCAATATCCTTAGAATATTTAGGATAAATGCAATGTTTTCAATGACAACGTAAACCTGATGCGATGTATACATTTGGTCGTATTTAATGCAGAGAATGTTTATATTAAGAACAAGGTGATGTGTTAAGTTTTAATTTTTTACACATTAAATAATTTTCTTCTCCTTTCTTTGTGTGTGTGTTTTGCAAGACTTTTTATTTAAATATAATTTTGTTATTACATTATTATATAAAGTTGGCAATAAAGATTCTGAGCACTAAAATGTTATGAAATTCTCTCTAATTAAAACGTGTAAAATGTAATATTAAATAAAATTACCACAATATAGGTGAGTGTCCTGGTCACCTTTAGTTCTTGTATCATACGAATTTTCTATGGCACGCTTTTGGCTAAAGTCAAAAAATTTAATTAGGAATTAATATATATCATTTTTTTTTTATTAAAATAATATTTACAAGCTTATTGTTTTTTCTTCTTAAAATTGCTTTAAAGTAAAAGAAAAAATTTTTTAAAAAATACAGCACAACTAAGGATGAAAAAAAAGAGACCTTTTCAATCGTCTGCCCATCAAAGTGATAATGATTATGGTGGCAGTTAGCAGCAGACATATGGAGAGTTTGACAGGCAGAAATATGTTAAAGCTGATTGAATCTGAAAGTAATAGATTTTGTCATCAAGCTAAAAGGATTTTTCTGATATCTTTCTAAATACTGAAAATCTTTTCTTTCTTTTGTATTTTGATAATTAACGTCAGTTTTAGTATTCCTTAAGCCAGCGCTTCCCAAAGTGGGGTACGTGTACCCTCAGGGGTAAGGTAAGACTTTGGAGGGGGTCACCTCATTAGCTATGCTGATTTCTTTTTAAAATACCCATTTATTATGCTCATTCTTCTCATGGACGCCTGGCTATAGGTACTCAACTATGAATACTTATGCTCAATTTAAACTTGATCCGAGAATGAGAGGATAAAAACGTGACCGAAATGATAACAGGGAAGAACTCCACATATACAACAACATTACGTTTAAAAAAATTGTACCAGACAGTTTTATAAGTTTGTGATTAGTCTGTGCTACAATAAAAAACGGCTTTGATTTAATTTTTTAATTTTTGGATTTTTTCAATGGATAGTTTGAAGATTGTTTTCTTTGTGTGTGAGTGTGTGTGTGTGTTTATGGAAAGGTGTAGCTGAATTCGATTAAGAGTATTGTAAAGTTTTTTTATTTTACCAGGATTATTGACTCATTACAATTGGATTGTAGAGGGTGCGGTGACTGAGTGGTTAAATGCCTGGCTTCCGAACCTGAAGTCTAGAGTTCAAGTCTCAGTGATAACTGGAATTTTTTTTTTTACTTTTGGGATTTTGAAGGCGCCCCTGAAGTCCACCCAACTCTAATGAGTACTCTAATGTGGCCAGCACAACGACCAACCGCCTTTACTTTTTCCCAACTAATGGCCCTAATGTCAGGTACTCATTAGAGCTGGGTGGACTCAGAGGCATTTGAAGATCGCAAATTTAAAAATCCCAGTCTTCGCCTCGATTCGAACACAGGACCTGGTACGTAAGCCAAGCGCATTACTGCTCAGCCACCGCGTCTCCGTCTTTGGGAAATAATACTACTTAATTGGTAACACTGCGAAAACTAGTCTGACAATCGGTCTTTCTCTGATTCTCTCTCTAAAGATCCTCTCTATATAGATGGTTTTTTTTTTAATAAATGTTATGGATAAATCAAAATAATTGGCTTAGCATACTGATATCTTCTTTTGGCGATGGCTGCAAAAGTTCTTTCATAATATATTTAAAAGTTCGAACTAATATCTCAGAACCTGAAGTAGTCTGTATGGTCGTAGTTCCTAGACTTGCTGTTGTGGTATTAATTGCAATGGAAGTATTAGGCCTATGGGAAGAAGTCGTTGCCACAGTTGTACTCACTTCTGGAACTGTAAACGAAAATGTTTAAAAGATGAGCAAAAAGAGTCGCTTCAAAGGGAAACAAAATTCATCGTAGTCCCTTTATCAGTGTCTAGCTCTCTCTGCCGTCTCAAGCTAACACTCCTCCTCTTATATCTTTCTTTAGAATAAAAAACCATGACATCTCAATACCCATCCTTGACTCCTTGACCCGTTTACATTTAATTTTCATTTCAATTGTTTTTGTAATTTAACCTAAGTTAATTATGTTTCCCTGCTGTAGCCTTGAACTAAGTTTTAATCGGCGTCTTTCTGGCAATTAAAGCGTGAGTGCGCTGACCTGATTTGAGATAGGTACAATGTCCTCATTTTGTGAACAATGAGGTGTCACTAGGGACGTGACAGCCAGTACAACGACAAACTATTTTTACTTTCCCCAACTAGTGTCAGGTATCCATCAGAGTTGTGTAGACACAAAGCGCGTACTAAGATTCCCGAAATTCAAATATCTCAACCTAGAAATTTATGTTTTTAAATATTTTTACATTACTTGTTTTAAATACGCATGTTTTAATATTTAAACTCAAATTTTGCATTCTTATCTTTCGATAATTCTAAACGGAGATTCAGTCAGAGACACGACAATTTCGAACTAATATTTCAATGAATAGATTTGATCTGATTTGATTAGATAGATAGATAGATTTGATTTGACCTCAATAAATTTAATTAATGATTAGTTGTATAAACTTTACTTAGTGTTCTATAAAAAGAGCATGTATTCTCCTTTCATTCTCTACCAACTAAAACATTTTCTGATAAAAATTAGAAAAGCTATTGAAGCTTAATCATAACAGGGTAGTTAAATAGTAATAAGCAAAATGAAGAATTCAGTCAGAATGTGGAACAAAATTACGGAGAAAAAGAGTTAATATCTCTACTTTCAACTAAAAATTTAGTGCTTACTGACAGATATTGTATGTACCATGCGCTTGTCAGGGTGTGTTGCAGCAAAACTAATCTAGGAGATGCATTTAAGGTATTTAATTATCTGTATTCCCCACCTCAACAAGTTAATGCAATAATGGACAGCTTCAACTCTTAACGTCAAATGACTGCTCAAAAATCACTTGACAAGTAAACATTAACTAGAAGATGCAAATTAGAATAATCTGTTAGAATAACATATCAAGTTACATTAGCATATAAAATCTACAAGTACATTTCGAAATGATACACTTATTTTCTACATCAAGTGAAACTAGCATAAAACGTCAATTTATAAAACGATTACAGTCTTCACAATGTGAGCTTTTAATATGTTTATTGAGACAAGAATGTTTAATAATCCAAAAGTGTTTTATAGGAATACAAATGATCTAATGGGATTAAACGATTATCTTTGTCGATGGGGACCTTTAAAGAAAAGGGTCTGTCGCGGTTTTTAAAGAGCATATCTCTCACTCATTGCCAATGGAAGACATATTTTCTCTGAATAAGGCCCGATACCAACTAAATTACAAAGACGAGTTGCTGTTTTTTCAACTAGAAAAAAAAGTAAAGTTCCCCTTTCAGACCTTGCGATCTATAAGGCAGATGATGTTAAGGTCATCAGTTTCTTAGGTCAACGGTTAACAAGCAGGGTGTCATGTGACCAGCACAACGATCGACCACCTTTACTCTCACCAACTCAGGTACCCATTAGAGTTTGGTGAAATCAGGGGCGCCCTAAAAATCCCGAAATTCAAAATCACTGTCTTCATCAAGATTCGAACCCAGGACCCAAGATTCAGAGGCCAAGCGCTCAACCACTTAGCCAGAGCTCCTCCCTTTATTCCAACTAAAGAAGTAAAAACCTTTTTTAAAACTCTTTTTCTTATCCATATTGTTTTAATAGATAGCTGATTTCCTTTACATTAATTAAAAAGTAAATAAAGCTAATGTATTACTTACGGGTTTGTACAGTAAATAAAGTGTTAGGTCCGTACTTCTCCTCATAGTAATAATATTCTATGGGTAGCTTCACAAAGATATTGAAATCATATTTCGTATTCGGCTGTAATCTGGAAATTGTTATTCCGACGGCATTGCCCTGAACAACTTCATCTATATATTTTACAATGTACATGGCTGTCTGTTGTGTGGCCATTCTGTCTGACCAGGAAAACTGTACACTAGTACTTGTTACTCTTGTGAGCCTTATATCTGTTAAGGTGAGGCTTTCAACTGTCAAGAAAGAAAGCGTTTTAACATCAATTTCAAGACGTATTACCACTTGGAATACATCTATCGTGAATTAATCCCATTCCATAGCACTGCAAGGTTCAAATCAAAGAGCTTAACAAGTTGTTTTATCTCTTTGTAAAGTTCCCCTTTCAGACCTTGTGGTCTGGGCAGATGATTTAAAGAGATGACCTATCTCTTTGTAGTTTTATTATCGTGTCTCTGTTTAGGGCCTTATGCTTAGACACATAAAAGTAGCGCACTATTCCTTTATGTTCCAACTCGGAAACTAGCCTTTCATTTTTATAATGGTATTTGTAAAGAAGTTCACATCAAACCGCACAAAACGGCTAACACATTTATGCTACGTTAATTTGTTCCTGTTTTTGGAAATATATACCAGCATTGTAATGTTAGTTCTTCTAAGCGACAATCCCAATAACAAACACTTACCTAGATCGATTTATTACGGAAGAAAAAAAGTTTGTAATTTATATTTATTATTTTAAAAAAAAAGGAATAATAAAATAAGAAAAATGCCAATTCAACATGTAAGCTGTAACATTGTATTTTATCTGAACCTTAGGAGCACATTATGTTTAGGCTAAAGATAAGTATGAACCACCTCCCTCCAAACTGTCCGCATTATCAAAAAGTCCTAAACGCACTATCTTACTAATGTCTTCTTCTTTTCTGTTACTTCAAACTATATATTTCTTTTGCCTGAGACTTTTTTTTGTTACTTTTCACAGCCTGCCAATCGTATTGATCACAGAATACTTTAGCGGTAATTCCCCAAACTTTTCTTTTCTTTTTTTTACTTTTAATATCACGTTTTGCATTTTATCAATACCCTTTTTGGTCACTATATTCTAGAACTTGATGCTTTGGAGTGGCCCGCGTTATAACATTTACTTCTGACCTGTCCATCAAATATCACTTCTCTCTCCACCACTTTGTTTCGCTCGCCCCTAGCATCACCCTCTTTGAAGCTTAAATATTATAATCTGTTGCATCTAATTAGCGCGGCTTGCTTTATAAGGCTACCCATGCGAATTATGTATACTTTCAACTCGTGAATTCGATTACTGGTATCTATCCAGAAGAAATGAAGAAACTAATGGTGAATAAAATAAATGAGAAATCGACAAGCTCTCATCTCAATCACAAGAAAGATGACACCTATTATAAGGTACCCCGACAAGATTTTTCAACTCAGGACCAGACGCAACATAATGAGACAACATATGTGCAGGAAGCTAAACTTGGAACCAGTGAAATCTGCCCATGTGGAGTGCCACTAGAGAATGCTGACCATGTCTTTCAAAACTGCATTCTTTACCAAGAGGCCCGAACAAGACACTGGCCAAAAAACACCCCAATTGAAAGAAAACTTTATAGAGAGATCCCTGATATAAAAACCAATACGCAGTTCATCTCATGTATTGGTCTAGTTATCAGAACGCTCCAACATAAAAATGAGAACGAGGAAGAAGAAGATTACCGGCATGACTTAGTGACACCCCCACCTTACGCCTTAGAAAATAGCCCAACATACAATCTTTGAGTATTCATCCACTTTTCAGATCTTTACCGAAATAGTTTAATGGTTCTCTGAGGCTTTTATGCATAAGCCTTTTCTATTATTGTATCCTGCGAATCAAATGGCTAACATAATATTTTGGCCAAACCCCCCCCCACCCCATTTTAAATCTCCTCTAACATATTTGTGACCTATGATTTATAGTTTTGTTACGTCAAATTAGATCGGCCCGCGTATATCGACCTCCCACACACAAACACAAGCTTCTGGACATAGAATAATAACTTTCTAGTATCTTATTTCTAAAAAAAAAAACGCGTCTAAAATGTATCAAATAAATATAAATAAATGAATATTATATATATGACAACTTACGTGCTTCACAACGGTCATATTTATTACAGTAAAAATTGATCTTGCAGAGACAATACCTATTGAAGGAGTGCTGGACATAGGACTTCCCAACATCACAGGGAAATTGAAAACTCTGACAGTTTCTGGCTAATTAAAGATCGAGTCAATTAATTTACATCTAAAAAACTAAACAAAAAAACGTAATTGAAATGGAAAAGATAAATACTATACTGAGGGTGTACAGTTCATATACAAATTAAAATATTAATTACCAAATAGTGCTAAAAAGTTGTACTGGGGTTTTGAGATGTCATTTTTCTAATTCCAATAGATAACAAGCAAAATGTGAAATATCTTTTTTTTAAAAAAAAAAGGCTTTTTAGTTGTAAGAACTCCACACAATCTCTCAGTAATATAGAAGTTATTTTCCTTACTCGATATAAAAAAAAATTAATAGACTGAATTTTTTTTTTTTATTGACTCGTGTTTCTTAGGTGCAATAAAAAAATTTTGAAGCAGGTTGGCCAACCTTTTGATTTCGTAAGTCAATATATCTGACCATCTGGTTTTTCCCTAGAGTGACTTAAGGCCAATAAATTCTTTTAAAATGTAGAAATTATCATGTTTTTATTAAATCTTATATTAGCTCACTCTGTCTATCTGTGTGTCTGTCCGTCTAAAAGTTTGTACACGTTATTTCTCCGACACCCAATCTGCAAATATTGCAAAATTATTCCCTTTACATGACAACACAAGAAATCAATAACAAAAAAAAAACAAGGTTACAAAGACAGTTTGTATGGAAATACAAACTCAAAAATCGGCCTCCGAAGTGGTCCTTCCAGGCAGGAAAAAGGTAAGTTTCAATATTTTCAAAAAGAACATCACAAAAAAATCCATCACAGACAAAAGACAGAGAAGAATGGAGAAAGAAAGTTAACAGATCTTGTGTGGTGCCCCAGTGATCCAGCAGACCAAACGATTGGTGAAAGTGAATGTGAAGTAGGATGTGAACCTGGCTTAACTGATGTCTTACAATTAATATCTAATTAATCTAATTGTTTTGTAAAGGGTCAATCTCTTATTCCTCAAGAAAAAATATTTCCGTAAATAATAATTTTAGAAAAAATCCTTTAAGTGTTGTATAGTCATAGCACTGTACTGCAGTTCACTCGATAATATGAAAAACTAGTTATTAATTGTTATTTTAAATTATGTCCAACTTAAATGCATAGTAAAGAGATTTGTTCTCCAAAACAAAAGTTAACATTTTTTTATGTAAATGTAGTAGTAAGTATAACATAACTTAGCAGTATAAATGTAAAAACAAAATCTACGACAAAAAATCTGAAACCGTTTGTATAAATGTGTTAAAAATATGGTAAATGGTCATCTCCTTTACTAAAGAGACTCCCGTGTTTGTTACTATTAATGGTGAATAGTTGTAAAAGTGGTGTATTTTTATGAAAAAAAATGATTGCTTGCGTGATTTAAAAAATAGAATTTTGCTTTCACAAAGAAAAAAAAGCCGTTGCATCAGAACTTTGAATTGTCTAAAATATTATCATGTCGGATTATAACTATCTTTTCTAGTTTACGAGATCGAAACGGGACGAACGGACAGACGGACGGACGGACAGACATTCCATACAAAACTAATAGCGTCTTTACCTATTTCGGGGAAGGCTAAAAACAATTAGTTTATTAGGTATACGAAATAAATTACTTTGTTTTGTATCTCAAACAAGAGAAAGAAATAGTACTTGACCAGTGAATAAGCTAAATTAGTCCCCTTTATATTTGACTGCCGTCTTAGGCTTAGTGAACACAAACATGAAATAGAAAGGATAACTAGACAATCTTCCATGTTCATAGATTCTTTGCTAGCAGAGTGGTAACAGCGTTTGCTTTAGCTCACAAGTTCGAATTCAGGTCATTCCCTTTGATAAAAAAAAAAAAAAAAGCAATTGGTGCTCTAAGTGTTCAACTGACTAAAATGAAGGTGAAAAAAAGGGAAAACAATGCTACTGTTAAGTAAACATCTGCAGAAATACTAAAACTCTAGCTTTGTTCTTACCTGAGACAAATGGTATTATCAGTAACACAAAGATGACTGGATGTATATTGTGATACTGCAATGGCGATGGCTTTATTATTGGGTTTTTCGAGCTTATGAAAATGTTAAACATCGTAATAAAATATTCAATTCTATCAAGAATGCCAGTTTGGTTCACAATTAGTTCTGTTTGTATACAAATGTCTTTATCACTAGTTTTGGTATTCTCTTGTAATAGATCACTATATTTCATTGCAAATCATTTAACTTTTTTTTAATATTAAACAAATATATTGACTTGGTTTCAATTAAACTTGTAGCATATTTGTAAGTATGCTGGATTACGTAGTCACTTTAAACAGCACCGCGTTCTCATCTTATTGTACTAAATACATACTCATTGTGCGCATGACAAACGGAACCTCGAAAATGTTTAATTTCCCATCGTTTGAATCGTTACCCAGAGTTCTTGAGATGCTCTCTTCTAAGTTTGTGTTCAAGCCAATTGAAATATCGCTGAGTTGGGAGAGTATATTGAAATGTTATCTTTATCGCCCTCTTGAAAGTGGAATAGTCCTTTCTTAGGCTGTGTATTCGTCACGTTATAATCTTAAAGCTCTATTTAAAATTATATTTGACCATATTTTGTAGCAAGCTAAAAAATAAAATTGCAACGGCAAGACGGCTGTTAAGTTGGAGGTAGTTCGTCTTGCTTGCAGCTTGTGGTAACCTAATGAAACACTACAAGGAGACATGTCTTGATACTAGGCTTTATTGAACAAGAATGACAAAACCGTTCACGATAACACAGTACACACGCACACACACAAGCTGACCTGGACACCAAGACATTTGGACACATAAGAACGGATCAGTTCACAACACCTTTTACCTTTTACCTTTACCTATCCCTTAGTCTGTTGGACCGTTGGGGCACCAAGCAAGACTTGTCGACCGTCTTTCTCCATTCCTCCCTTTTTCTTGCCTTGTTTAGAACCTCTCTCAATTGCAGGCCCGTCCATTCTTTAATGTTGTCCTCCCATCGCTTTTTCTGTCTGCCTCTTCTTCTTTTGCCTGGCACTGTTCCCTGAAGGAAGGTCTTTGCGAGTCCGTAGATCTTGTAATGTGGCCATAGGTTTTAAGCTTTCGTCTTTCTACAATAGTTAGCAGGTTCACAACACACGAGAACATAAATAAACAACACACCTTTACTTGTTCTCCAACATTGTACCTCAGAATCTTGTCCTCTTTGTTCTTCTGTTCCCTGAGAAAGTGGGAGATTAACTTGTAGACATTAACACACATTAACGTGTACACATTAGGGTGATGACCGTCAATAGACAGTTGAAATGTATGGTGCCATCCCTCCACTAAATTGTTTGTTCGTGATAGATTGTCCTGCACACGATCTCTAGCATTCGGAAATCTTGGAGTCACCCTAAGGTTTCATCTCTGACAACCACTATAGTTGCCCACCTAATAGTCATACGAATTCCCTACAACATCTGGCCAAGGGTCATCTAGATATTCGCAGTATTTACATCGGCAGGTGGAAGGAATGAGATTAAACAAACATTTTGTGAGATAAGTTACCGCCAGCTTAACTAATCCTGACACGCCTCAGTTCGACCTGGTTTGATTAAAGAGAGATGCCTCAGATAATCAAGATTTCTAATTATACGATGACACACACATCATCATACCTAACCCTTGAACAAGGGTTACCCTATTTAAAAATAATTATTATATTTTTAGGATAATGAGGTAAAATTGTATGTACTCTCTTTCTCTGCAAATATGGCTTACTTCTAGACCTATTAAAGAAAATAGAGACCTCAACAAAAATGAGCCTAGTTCAGAAATCCGGTACTTTTATACACATCATATAGAAGTCTGCGCTTTTTAGTCTTGCGCTATTTTGTTGGGAAATTTCGCTATTTTGTCCGCGTTATTTTGTCGGGTCACCCACATTAAATATGAAGGGTCTTGTCCACTTTTATAATTGAACACGCTATTCCTCCCACAACCATCATTAGATCCAATTGATACTTTAAACGGAGTTCTTTCCCTTAGATAATTTTTTTTAATGTTTATATTTTGTTTGATTTTACCATGACATTTGCTCCAGTCCACATGTACTTGTGAGATCATAAACCGGACTCTTACTACAGGGACTTGATTGTGCAAAGCTCACTGGGATGACTCCTACAGTGATGTGCATTACAAAATTAAATACAACGAGAAATTATTGACAAATATAAAGCTTCATAAAAAAAAGTATTGATTGATTTATATTACTTTTTTTGTTGCTGTTGTTTTTATACAATTCCTTTATTAGCTTGCACTTTCTTCATGGCTGAATCGTGGAAGTTGGAAACTGGATCCATATTTCGATAATGGCTATTACTATTTTCCTGAAATTTTACAATTAAAATTAAAATGGGTTTATGTCCTTTTTTTTTTTTTTGTACACGGCTTTAATTTTTGTTTTTTATATTTTGTAAGAATAAACATATGTCACGTGACATTAGCAGCATTCAGGTACCAAGGTTATTGAGAGATGGAGGTGACGTAAATATGGCGAAACATAAATAATCCCTAAGGAGGACTCGAACCAAAGACCCCGAACAGGTCCATCTCCTAGCAGTGAACAGTCTAACATCTACTAAGACCATCCAGCTCTACGACGAAGAACGTTCAAGTCATTAGTGTTAGTTCGTCTTCGCATCGCCACCCATGGTCACCTGATTACGGCCCCTTTCAGAGGCCATGCACTATCTGGCCATGTTATATTTTGTAATGTTATAATTTCGGATTGTTATGTCTGGCTATTTTATATCTGGCATTATTATATCTGCCCTTTTAATCAGGGCTTTTTTTTAATTACTCTGTCGTTCTTGCCAATTATTTGAGCAGAAAATTTCTCCTTTGTCCAATAGTTATTTTTAGTTTTATTTATAGCTCAATCCTTAAGCGTTGTGACGCCTGGTGGATTAAACAAAAAAAAAAGAAGAAGCTCCGACCAAAAATACAACGATTGAAAGCAGAATATTACTAGATTTCTCAGGCATCGTAAGTTACAAATTTGTATACAGCGGCCCTTTTAAGTGATCTCCGGCTGTCTTGTTCCGAAGCCACCTTCTGTCAGGTGTTCCCTTCTATGTCTGCTTAAGAAAGTTCCCTCCTAATCCATTATTTGAAGCGCTTCTGTGGGGCACCTCTGTTACGTTGACCAACTTATAGCTTACCAAATACTGCTTTTGCATTCGTTCGTCCAATTATACGGATACATTTTTATGTTTTTAGCAGCCCCTGAAATGTGTAAGGACGCTATTAGTTTTGTATGGAATGTCTGTCTGTCCGTCCGTCCGGACTTTTCCAGGCGAGAGTTTGGCGCAATAAACCGCTCCGTATGCCTATAAAAATCATTGTCTACCAAGCAGTGGTTCTCTCACCCCATCTTTATGGATCCGAGACATGCGAACTCTACAGAAAGTAGCTAAGACACTCATCCATACTATAAGTACAAATACACCCAGGGAACTAACCCTAACACTTTCTCAATACTAAGCACTCACGATTCAATAATAATTAAATCTCTTCAGCCGTTTTTTTTTCCATATATGCCACTTATGCTTTAAAGTGATCACTTGAATTATGTTATTTATTTTCCAATTTAATTTTTAAGAGAAAAAAATTGCGCCAGTGCTATTAGATATATCAAATAGTTTGTGGGATTTTTTTTTCCCAAGAGATAACGTTTAATAGTAGAACATAAATTCTGAATGACGATACAATGTAGTCATCATTAGTGTCATGGATGATGAGATTGTGATCAAAGTATACACTTTAGCAGTAGTGATAGGACAAACATCTAGATGATTTGAACATATCGAAACACAAATCTCTGGGTCATGAACTTTTCTCTTTCCATTACAGAAGTGTTGTTAACATGGGGGCTACCCAAGGGTGGAGTTTATCAAATTTATAAAAATCTCTTTGTTCACCCTTGTTATTGGCTCAAGGAGTCGTGTCTCACGTGAACGGATGTAATTATTTATCAGCTAGATTCTGTAGTTGGAGAACATCTGGAAAGAGTGTTCGATAAAGAGCCTTGACTAGTTGCTGGCCTCTCTGTGAAATCCGTCCCGTCGGACTAAGAGTAAAGGCAACTGAAGTTATAGCATAAGGCTCCTGCTTACATAGAGAGTAAAAAAAAGTTCCCCTTTCAGATCTTTTGGGCAGATGATGTAAAGGTCATCTGTTTCTGTTGCCTATAGTTAACCAGGGTGTCATGTAACCAGGGCAACGACTAACCACCTTTACGTTTCCCCAACTAATGTCAGGTACCCATCAGAGCTGGGTGGACCCAGAGGCGCCCACAAGATCCCGAAAATAATAATTCCAGTTATCACCAGGGTTCGAACCTGGGACCCCTGCTCAGAAGCCAAACGCTTTACCGCTCAGCCACCTCCTGCTTACATAGGGGAAACCAAAAATAGTTTCAGTAAAATTGTATTATTTTGAAGAAAAGAGCTAAAATAAAATTGCCTTACAAATGGCTTCATATACCTAGTAGCATAGGGCCGCATCAAGTTAAAACCGGCCCTGTGCTCAAACCTGATGGGCGTCTCACTGAAGTACTCTCTTGTAAACTTTTAAGTCACAAAGTCCATATATTATGTGTCTGGTTAGAGAGATAATATGTAGAGTGACAAGAGTGGTAGAATTATTTTAAGTTTTTGTAATAAGGTTGTCTGTTTAGTACAGCTGCTTATTTTCAGTAGAATAATTATGTACGAAGTATATAATCTTATAAATTATTTCTGTATTCAGAATTCCATGACTTTCTAATACCAGGTCGCACTTTAATGTACTACAGAGTCAAACTAAAGTGGTTGTTAAGCTTTTAAAATGCAGAAATCGCTTCATTGACATAATAAGAAATGTTCAATAAAGCCACTGTGAACCTGACTTGGTACATATATGATAGATATAGATAGATATAGATAGATATAGATAGATAGATAGATAGATAGATAGATAGATAGATAGATAGATAGATAGATAGATAGATAGATAGATAGATAGATAGATAGATACATAGAGATTGATTGATTTCATTCATTGATTAATTTAATTGATATAGCATTTTTAATTGCTTTAATATAGCGCGATTTTCATGCTTATGGCGGGCTCAGAGCGCTATGGTCCAATCTCATTTCTGGACCAACAGGAGGAGAAAGGGTATTTGTAAGAAGGTTTATCGTGCTGCCATTAGGCGCTCAGTAAACACTATTAAACACAACTCCTCCAGTTGGACGTTGAGCCTCGAGCCACCTCAAGTGTACTTAATCTTTCGGCCACATATTTCACGAGGAAGGCGGTGGACAGTTCAATACCATAGATTCAAACTAAAATTATTTTTTATGTAGAAATCAACAAAGATTTTATAAATAATTTTAATAGCATTTTGACATGAAACCAATACAATATATAACTTTGTATCAGGCATTATAAATATTTTCAGTTTCTGTCCGTTTCTGTGTGTGATAGTGCGACAGGTGAGAATAGACGGCGTCCGTAGCAACAGCGTCCCCAACAGCGACGTCATCATTAGCTGCGGTGCTGGCGCCAGATGTTCTGTATGTCAAGAATTAACAAAAATATATATTTTGTTTATTTATCTAGGAAAAAAATCATTTTAAAATTTATATTTTAAAAAGACTTTATTCACTACCTGTCATCATTTTTTACTGAAACTAGAAGTAGACAATTTGTATCGCTGTAAGTGTTAGCATTTCCTTCTTTAGACTGTGACCGATCCAAGTCTTTATTTGTCTTTTGCTTGACAGTCCTTTGAGCTGTTTGTGATTTCCTCAGGTGCTTAAGGTCGTCTTTATTCTACGGAAGATAGAGGGGAAGTTTCACATTGCGAAAGAATAAAACCTTAGATAAATAATACAAAAACAACATTCCTTACACAACAACAATAAATAAGGGCTTTAAATTCCTGAAGCTTGGGCTCCTTTGAAAATGTGTATATAGTGTGTTATATTGGGGACCGTTCAATGTGGACTTTATAGATTATCACTGTTATTACTCGTTATAACTTGGCAGATACTCAGTCACATCCGGTTTGCGACATCTATTGAATTCAGTTTTGACTAAAGAAAACTTCTGACCCTTCTTTTTTATATACGTGTCAAATTTTAATTGAAATATTTTTTTTTATTCAGTACTGAAGAGAGGACATTCGACACGAACGTAATTTTACGTTGACATTGTTCGTAAACTATCCAAACTTAATCACTAGGTTTTTTTGTGTTTTTTTTGGCAATTTAGTTTTAATATATGGCTGGATGGCTGCCTGATTGTGCAGTATGCGCGCTGGACTGTTGTTCGGTCGTCTCGATGTTTAGGGTTCACATCCTGTCCACTGCCATCCTAGTTTTGCAGGAGCTTTAAGCTAAGGTTTAGATTATCACTAGGTTTTAGGAAATTCCAGAATTTGAATATGTGGGCAGCCTAGATATTTTATGAAACGTAACTTGTTTTAACAATAAATTTTAGTTATATGTATGGTTATTGATGTTATGATTAGAAACATGCTTGTGTAATGCATTTGTTAAAAGTTCCATATGATGAATTTCATTTTACATTAAAGTTATATGATTTAAGAGTCTTATTTGTGAATTATTAAGTAGAGTCTTATGTTTTAAGTCTAAATACTTAAGTATTTTAGTCTAACGGTAATACCTGTAGCGAGACACTAATAATGGTCATCACGAGTTGTGTTCTCATGAAGTGTGTTTATTTTTTTAAGAGGACATTGAGACAATTTTTTAGAAAAGAGATGCTTAATTTCTGAATGCGGTGTTACTGTTATCCAGTAGATTGGCAAACATTTTAACTTATATGTAATTACGTTATGTTTGCAGTTATTTTGACTAAAATAGAACAAACTGGCAGTAGGGAGTGATCCTGTCAGGAAGTTACTGGAGTCTGCAAGCAGCTAGCGATCCACTGCGTGAACATGCATGCACTACTAATCATAGCAGTTCTATTTTTTTACGGTTTGTGACAATATGTTTAATTTATTCATTAAAAAAAAAGTAAAGTTCCCCTTTCAGACCTTGTGGTCTATTGGGCAGATGATGTAAAGGTCATGTGTTTCTGTGGCCTACGGTTAACGAGTGTGTCATGTGGCCAGCACAACGACCAACCGCCTTTACATTTCCCCAACTAATGCCAGGTACCCATTAGAGCTGGGTGGACTCAGAGGCGCCCGAAGATCCCGAAATTAAAAATCCCAGTCTTCACCAGGATTGATTATTCATTAGAGTACACAAATTATTGATAAAGATCTTAAAATTTGTAACTTACATTTTGATCAGATGCTTGGGACATTCGTTGAATGGAATTGATGTCAGTGTAGCTGTTTGTATGCTCAGTTCCTCTCTTTGTGGCCTGTTTTTTTCTAAATGGGTGTCCCATTAAAAAACATAGGAATATGAAGTCAAATATTTAATGTAATGTGGATTAGGTAGATTATATATCAATAATAATATTAGTTGAATTAAATGGATCGCCTTATAATGGAAGCATCAGATATAGTCTTCATTAAAGGCAATGTGTTCGAGTCCTAAGATTAAGGGTGAGAGTATTGAACATGAACACGTGAACCCAATAGCGACTGGTATAGTTTGTCATAGCCAATGCAGACAAAGCCATTGTCCCCGAAGGGTCTTCTTAAGTTGTCGTCTGCACCTGTCTTAAGGAAGAGACCTTGTATGATTCTCAAATGTGTGTCCCGCGATCTTAGAGGGAGTTCTCCAGATGTCTCTTTCAGAGGTCATCTTCTGCCAGCTGCTTTCCTTTACGCCAGTGAGAGCGAAAAGTCGTTAATGCATACAGTAGCTCGATATTACTGATAGTACAAGTGTTATTATTGTTTTTGTTGTAAGAACCAAGCCCCTCTAACTACGCTTCTTATACCGCTCTAAACACGCCTACTTTTACCTCTATAATCACGCCTACTTATAGTTCTCTAAACACGCCTACTTATACCTCTCTAATCACGCCTACTTATGCCTCTCTAATCACGCCTACTTATACCTCTCTAAACACGCCTACTTTTACCTCTATGATCACGACTACTTATACCTCTGTAAACACGCCTACTTTTACCTCTCTAATCAAGACCACTTACACCTCTCTAAACACGCCTACTTTTACATCTCTAAACACGCCTACTTATACCTCTCTAAGCACGACCACTTACACCTCTCCAAACACGCCTACTTTTAACTCTCTAAACACGCCTACTTTTACTCTCTAAACACGCCTACTTTTACCTCTCTAAACACGCCTACTTTTACCGCTCTAATCACGCCTACTTTTACCTCCCTTAATCACGACTACTTATACCTCTCCCAGCACGCCTACTTTTACTTTTCAAATCACGACTACTTATACATCTCTTAACACGCCTACTTTTATCTCTCTAATGACGACTACTTATACCTCTCTAAACACGCCTATTTTTACATCTCTAAACACGCCTACTTTTACCTCTATAATCACGCCTACTTATAGTTCTCTAAACACGCCTACTTATACCTCTCTAATCACGCCTACTTATGCCTCTCTAATCACACCTACTTATACCTCTCTAAACACGCCTACTTTTACCTCTATGATCACGACTACTTATACCTCTGTAAACACGCCTACTTTTACCTCTCTAAACACGCCTACTTTTACCGCTCTAATCACGCCTACTTTTACCTCCCTTAATCACGACTACTTATACCTCTCTAAACACGCCAACTTTTACCTCTCTAAACACGCCTACTTTTACCTCTCTAATCACGCCTACTTTACCTCGCTAAACACGCCTACTTTTACCTCTATAAACACGCCTACTTTTACCTCTCTAATCACGCATACTTTTACCTATCTAAACACGCCTACTTTTACCTCTCTAATCACGCCTACTTTACCTCTCTAAACACGTCTACTTTTACCTCTCTAATCACGACTACTTATACTATTCTAACCAAGACATATTATACCGCTCTATATAGGACTACTTATGCCGCTCTAACAATGCCTACTAATACCTCTGTAACCAGGACGGATCTAACAATGGCGGGGCCCTATGCGAAATGGATTGTCCGTGGCCCAGTCTGGGTAGGGATAAGGATAATAAGTGAAAATAAGATTGTGTATTAGAAAATAAATTCGTATTTACATTTTATTCTTTCTTTACTGAGTACAAAATCACGATCAAATTTACTTTACGAGCCTTGCATGTTGCAAAGTCATACAGTATATCATCAAAATTCTGTTTTCGAAATAGCGGCGTATGCTACGCCGCCGGTCGACTAGTTATAGATATTTTAGTTAGGTAATACATGGTAATGTTTTTAGTATTATATTAGTTTTAGTAATTTTTTTTTATTTCTAAGCCTATATTTCTATGGGATTTTTATGGGAAATTGGGGGAGGGTTGCCAATACGTTTCTACGCCTCTGCTGAGATGCTGACATGCAAATACTGACATATATTTACTGACGTCATCTGATATTACATACTCACTTATAGCATCTGCCGACTTACATCTATCCACACATTACTAACATACATCTTTTTACATCTACTGACATATAGCAAGTGTCATGTAGCATCTATTGACGTGAAGAATTCCCTGACATCCTGGTATCTAGCATCTAATGTCATTTAACAGCTACAGTCATAGATCTACATCTGCTAGCGCTAACGTATACAGAGACACATCTAATGACATACACATATAATATTGAAACTCGCAGGGTTGTTGTTACTTTGCGCATCTTAGTGTCAATGTGAAATGGTGCGATTGCGTATTGAATGGGGAAGAAAACCAAACTGGAGGAATATCAACAAGAAAGTGTTTTCAGTGTTAATAAAGATTAAAGTATTTATAAACTGTGATCTGTCGTCTTCATGTCTAAAGAGTCTCATCAAATATGAAAACGTAACAGTTGTATTTAAGGCCCCGGGGCAGGATTTTCTTAGTGGCCACCTACAATTTTTCAAAAGCTTCGATAAAGATCTACTTATGAATGAAAATACATAAAGCATGCTTTATTTAAGGAGAAAGAAATTGAGTCTTTGTGAATTTAATCTCCTTTTCCTTGAGACAAAATATTTGATATGCATACTTTAGTTTTAAAAAAGTGTTCACTTTTGAGTTTGTGGAGGGTAAGGTCGTAACTGTCGTAAATCCGGAGCTCTATTTACTTATTCTGACAACGCTACAAGCATGCAATTCTTAATCACGACATTTTTCCTAGCCGTAAAAATACATGTACTAACATTAAACATCTATTGTCAAATAATTTCTAATGGCACACATCTACTGACAAATAGCATCTATTGTCATACACAAATTGTTAAGTCACATGTACTGAGATACAGCATGCAGATACAACATCTCTGAGTTTAGATTTTGACCAAAAACAAGACTATTGTTTTGTTAAGCGGCATAGATTTTTTTTTTACTTTTAGATGAAGTATTCGTTTATAATATCAATTTATAATTGACCGAAAAGGTTTAATACTCATGATAAGAAAAGCAAACAAGGTTTGTAATTATGAAGCTAATTAGATCAATAACACTATGACTTACTTATGACGTCGTAGCAAGATAAACAAAAGAATTGCAGTCAAAAGGGCAATAACCACCAGGATAGCCACCACAATTATAACAATTGGACTAATGCCTGAGAAAAGAAAGAATCTAATGATGCAAATGTTAGGGAGATCAGAAAACAATTATTTACATAGTGAAAAGAGAATCTCTGTTTGGGGCACCACGGTTAACTCTTTCAGACTATGTTGTCCATAGGGCAGATGATGTAATTTAAAAATCCCCCAGGGCACCCACTTGAGAAACTCCCAAATGAGTGTTGCAATTTTTCTTTTTACATTAAATATTTTTTATCTCATGTCATGATGTCGAATGTCAAAATGTAGAGGCGCCCAAAGAGGTCAATCCCTCAGGGCTTCAAATGATGGCAAATCCCTAGCTACGCCACTGGAAGCCAAGCACTTTACCACTCAGCCACCGCGCCTCTGCTGGGGGCAGCACGCTAGAGTATAGGCCTACAATTTCGCGAAATTCAAGGTGGTCGTCTGTTGTTTCGTGGGTCGGTTAAAAATATGAGATTTTATAATATTTGAATGTACCGATAAATCTACCCAATCCAAGTATGTGGCCGGCTTTTTAAAGCGAGGATTAGACTTTACAGTCATCTACGAGTTCAAAGGAAATGAAAAATGTCCTTATCTTCGACCACGAAGGAGGAGCTATAAAAAAAATATTTAAAAAAAATAAAGATATATGTATAAAATGTGTAAAATTACCAGGATTCTTCAGAAGAAGATGTACACTATTTAGACTATAATATATACGTAACTTTAAACTTTTTATTAGTTTTAACTAATATTAATATTTATAATAATCTTTATTATCAATATAGAAATTTTTCTTACAATTTGGGCAATACACCAAACAAAACATTATAACTATAGAAAACCAACATACATTCAAAACAGACTCATAATTTACATGCGAAAAGTAAATATCATATAGTTTCTATTGAATAATTTGATTGCCAGGGGAACAAAAGAGAGTGTATGTCTGTCTTAGCTATCGGGTGTCTGGTAATGCGGTTTGCGCGCTGGACTGTCGTTTGGATTTATCAATGGTCCAGGGTTCAAACCCTGCTCCCTCCCATCCCCCGTCGTCCTGCGGGAGGTTTGGACTAGGAAGTAAACTATCTTTAACTCTGAAGGAACATCCTAAACATTTTACAAACAAAAATTTTTATTATATAAAGATGTAATGCAGAGTTGAAGCTATCAATGTTGGTGTTGAATAAATAAGTTGTAAAAGCAGCATATGACTTAACTAGATGGGTAAACAATTCTAAAGAAATGTTCGGTAGTTAAAGTCATGGAACATCTTTGGGACCTTATTAAAAGCTCAAGGTAATGTCAACATCAGTAAAAGAAACATAAACAGGTTAAATTTACCTTTGACCCCTGTAGTTTTGTTAATACGAGCATTTAAATATACCAGCGAAATACTTTTACTAATAGTTTTATATGATCTTTAGTTTACTTCGAACCTATTAACTCTGAAATTTATTTATTTTTAAAAAAGAAAGGTTATTTGATTACGCCCAGTTACTTTTCATCTCTGTATTCTACAAGGCTTGAAACAAGTAAAAGATAAGAACTCCTTTAAAAAACTTATTTAATGGGAAGAGCTCCATACTTACAACTACATCTCATTAATTTTGAAGTTATTTCGCTTATTTAAAATAAAGGATAAATAATTACCAATAATAAATTGATTGTTGTTTTTTAATTGGTTCATGTTTTGTTAGGAGCAATAGACAGCAACTTAAAGTTTTAACCTGATTCGACAATAGGTGTGGGGTAAATAACGTGTTCAATTATCTAAGAGGAGGAAACGTTACATATTTAGCGTGAATACTTAAGGATTAATTTCCCTTGTTGGTATTAAACTAATTTATTCACTAATTGGTTATTTTTTATTACTTGTCAAAAAAAATAAATAACAGTGCAAAGTTTCAACATGACCTGAGATTTGTTTTAATGTGGGATAAATAACGTGTGCAACTTTTTTTACCAAAAAGACAGACAGACTGACAGAGTGAGCTGATAAAAGCTTTGGATAAAGAGATTTTTATTAAGGTAGATTCTCACTCTTACGTTTAAAAAAATGAAGGGGGGGAGGAAGTCTGAGTCTTAATAAAAAAAAATCTACCAATATAGAAAAATGGGATACAAGAAAAACTGACCTGTTTCTTTTGCTCCTGGTTCTGACATAATTGCAACGGATATATTCAAAGAATTGGAGTCTGAATCGGTCTCTAAGTCGGTCGAATCAACATGTGACTGAGTAGTATGTGACGCAGATGAAGATGATACAGTAACTATAGCACCTTAAAAAGTTCCATCATAGTGTTAGAAAATTATAAGTGAAATACATCGCTGTAAGTAACAATAATAATATTAAAGAGATAGTATGTATACAATAAACTCTTTATTAATTATGGTCCGCTACTCTAAATAATTTCTTTTCAACATTACTAGATTTTGTGTATATATATATATATATATATATATATTGAGGAGTGCAGTATTTCACATTGTTAAACATTGCCTACAGCCTGCGCTTAGTAGTTTTAAAGTGATAATTGACTTGCGCAGGCCAATACACCTACTCTACACTGTCATTTACAGTGGCACATAAGTCTGAGATGGCTATGAAAAACAAATAGTCGTAGCTTCTATTTAGGAGTTTTCATCTCCTAGGGTGGCTGCTCACTAACTCTACAGAGGCCGAATTACGCTAATAGTTTCTCGTTCCAGCACTTTGGGTCTTAATTCCTGTAAATCTTTTTTATAATGTACTAGACATATATTACCCGCGGCCCGCGGGTTTTTTGTTTGCGCATAACTGTCGATGAGTCACTGAGAGTGGTTTGTAAACAATTAAACGAAATACTAATGTTATCAGTAAAGTGAATGCGTAAATGTAAAAATAGTATGAATTATGCTGTCAAAATAGCTAATCGACTTTAATCCATTTTTTTTCAAATAAAAACATTTGCTTGTAGGCCTACATATATTAGATTAAAAATTTTAATGAATAGACTTAATTTAAATATTGGCTTGGATAGCGTTCATTTTGCACGTGCGCATGCGTGACCTTTTTAATTAGATGTACGCGAATGAATGAAACTATTAGAATATATCTTAACACGGCTTCGCAGATTTAGCGAACAAATGCATGAAAAATGATTTAGAATAACAAATTTAAATGTTTATTTGATTAAAATATTAAATGAATGGACTATTATTAGTATTTTCATTTGTTTAAGTATAAAACTATCTTTGCGAAGAGTAGTTTTATCCTCTTAAAGTTGAATTAGAGTTTTAGACCTAGGAATAGAAAGATGTGTAACATTACGAAAATATCTAATGAAAGAATGCTTTTCAGGAATTCTACATTCGCAGATATAAGGAACGATTTTATGTAAAAAATGCTTTTGAAGCACAAGTTTGAGGGTTTATTTTATTCAATAATGAAATTAATGGACTATATTTTGAATTTTTATGTGTCAAAGTAAAAAACTATCTGCGCAAAGTGCAGTTCTTAAAATTAAATCTAGATCTAGACCCATTTCGATCTTTTCTCATGTAAACATGGCCTAGTTCGATGAAGTTATTATACTTTCATAGAGCTGGTCAACTGTTTTTTTTAGAGTCTTAAGTTTGTTCTAGGGCTACAAAACATACACCACGGTCTAAATTGGTACTCAAGGAAGATTTCCAACACATGGCAATGTCTTCAACGCATAGATACCAATCCTAATGACCGTTGAAACTTAAAAACCCTGAACCAAGACACTAAACTGGCCTTAATTTTTTTTATTACAAGAGTTTGACACCGCAGACGTTGCCAGTGATAGATCTCTAGAAAGACAACTTGCGGTCCAACGTGCCAAAAGGCGCGGGAGTATCTAAATTATTAAGCATGAGACATCCTATTTTACCAATCTTATCGCCTCAGTTCAGCTTTAAAGGTAATGAGAGTGCGCGTAAAAGAAAAAAAAGCCAGAGGAAGATGGAAAGAAAAGAGGAAGGCAAAGAAAGCATCAACTGAGAAGTTGATCAATTACAAGAAAGATTTTTAAAAAAAAATAAGACAAAAAGAGAATAAAATAAAAAAGCAAAAATGTGTAATGGTCTTATGTGTATATATCATACACCAATACAGAGCCATTTAAAAAAACAGTATGAACTTTGATCTTAGTTCAACAAATAATAATATTTCCATGACAAACGTTTTCCATTGCTTCCACACTTTCGAATCTTTTTTCTATCTTTTATTCTAACACTCATTTGCATCACTCCACATTTAAACTATTTTATAACACTTACTTGTATTGGCACAGTGTGGGATAAAGGGCCCATATTTTAATTCATATGTATTTGAAATAATGACTTGAACTTTAAATTTATATTGAGTATCAGGACTTAAGTTGTCAATTGTGACACCAGTTTCATTTCCTAGTTGGTAAGTGTTGTTGTAAGAAACATTGAATATTGCAGAAAGGCCTTGAACGTAGTCACTTGTCCAGTTTAACTTAACGCTTTCTGGTGTAACTGAATCTGCTTTGAAGTTGTAAACTCTCAGATCACCTACTAAAAATAGAGGTAAATATTTGAATTAGGCCTTAATTAGTTAATAAAGTGTTTTACTTTTATAAGATGCATTCCGCTATAGACAAAGTGAAATTTAACGATAATTTTTAAATCAAATTTCATAATTAATTATGATATATAAGGAACATACTGAAGTTGCACGTGTCCCTGGATGTTCGGAATTTATACTCATCACAAAGACATCGTTTGATGTTACCAACACCAGGCAAACAAACAGTATCAACCATACATGTTGCGTTGCTTGTACACGTTGTGCCATATGATACAGAAAAATCTAAAAGTCGAAAATAAGAAAAAAATAACATTACACTGCAGCTTTCAAAAAAGGAGTAAACATTCTATTTGTTATTTAATATTATGTCAGTACAAAGATTCTGTTCTGTCTACCAATGAATCATGAGTACACATAACATCTAAAACAAAAAGGTCTTTATTAATTAATCTATGCTAAATTGGTTGTTAAATTTATTCCAAATTTATCATTTATTCTTTAACTCAAGCTAATATCATAATTTTATATTTGTCAAAAATTTAAATCATCGCCTCGCATTTTATTTTGTAATTTATTGAAGTGTTGCATTACAAAAAAAAAAGGTTTTGATCGTTGCATCCAGTCATCGAAGGAAAAAAAACATGAATTTATCGATTCTGGACCCAGACTTATGTATATTGGTGCAAACTTCAATATTCAAATATTCCAATTAAACTAACGAAACAATACACTTTATAGTTATTCTAATATCAATAATCATCTAGAAATAAAACTATATGTACTTACGTAAATAGCCGTACCCAACGGCTACCTAAGTTAATTTATTTCTAGACTTTATATTGTTTGATATGACCGGAACTTCCTTTTTTTTTAAATTTGGAAGTAAACGTCCTCATTTAAACGATGAACCTAACATACTTTTTTTTAAACACGTGAATTAATGTTTCTGTTACAACGAAATTTCACGGCTCACTCTCTCTTTCCATTTCTCTCTCTTTCTCTTTCTCTCTCTAGAACCCTCAGTTCGTTTGTTTTTTTTTCCCTGCGCATCATAATAGCACCCACATAGACTTTTGACTTAATTATGAAATACCCGCTTCATAATGCGCCCCCAAAACATACACGCTCTCATAGTTTGGGCTCGTAGCACTTTTACTTATCTATCTCCCCACCCCCTCTAAGAACAGAAAGTTAGTCCTCGTACACATTCCCGTTCCCATTTCTACATTTCTCTAAGTATTTTGTTCTGTACAAAAAATACCAATTAGGTTTTATAAATAGTAATCTTTTATTTAACCTCATTTAAATGTAGCGAAATGACAATAGCTCTAGATATATCTCTTCATTACTATTAAGGATTTTTTTTTATAACAGTGTTACAAAGTACCATTACTTGCTATCTCTCAATAAAAAAAAAGACAAGATCAATCTTATTAATGCTATTAGAATTAGTTTTATTTCTATTTAGACCGCCTCTAAAAGGAAGTAAAATTACGTAAGGCATATTCACAATAAGCAAGCTTAAGGGAAAAGAACAATATTGCTTCAAAAATACGGGATTCGTGATTGTTTATGATGCTTTCTAATTAAACTGCATCTTTTCGAGGAAATACCTAAAACAAAATACGAAGGCTCGATAGAAAGCTTGGTGTTGTTTTTTTTTTTTTGCGAATAGCGGTCCCAAGTTTGGGATTCTGTCAAATATCGTTCTTAGTTTGTATCTAGAAGGTAAAAGGAACCTGTGTAAGAAATTTTATGCGGACACGTACGACAGTTTAAACGATTTCGTGATCAATGAATTCGTAAATTAGTTTCGCATATATATTATAGATGAATTTTTTTAAAGTAAAATACTTTCTTTTCCATCAAGATCTAGTCTCCATTAATATGTCCTGTGTTCTACTTCCTTTTTCGAAATTTGTGTAGAGAAAATGGTTAAACAGTGGCAGCAGTTGTAGACATCTTATCTTATCTTATAAAATACAGATGTTACTTCAAAAAGAAGATGATTATGTCCAAAGCGTTTCCCTAGGTAAATCTAGTCATGCATGTTAACCACTGCCTTAAGCTCTCTGCCTAGTCATTGGTTTTCCTGGCTGACTAAAGCAACCCATTCCAAGTTCTAATAGCAATAGGGAAGAAGAAGTATTTGTACAAGGCCACTGTGTTAGTAAATGTGATTGTTTTGTTTGGCCCGTCACGTTATTTTAACCCAGTAACCCACATTACTGACATGTCGAAAAAAATATGCGCTAATGAACAGAGAGGGGGGATAATAAAAGCCTTATATAGTTAGAGGCCTATATGTATTGACGATCTAACATGAATAAAGTTAGCACTTACACAGACAAGAAAGTATTTGTTAGTGTCTATAAGCCTACTATTACAGTCTCATTCTCACTAGTTTATAATAAAGTTGGTCCTGCAAGCGCTTCTAAAAATATTTATGCCATTAATGCTGTTACTGATATACCATTCCCCTTTTCACTAAGGACTACTCTAATCATAATATTTTTTAAATATATATTTGGAAAGAAGAAGACATAATAATTTAAATCCAATTCGTCATGTCTAGTAGATAACAAAAATCTAAAATATCAGTTACAAATACCTTGAAATTTACAAGTATGAAATCTTCTAAACAATTACTTTCCGTTTTCTCTAAGTATAAATAAAGTGATTATCCTATATTCCTATCGTATTTCTTTGTAGACTATATTAAAGTAAGTATATTATAGTATAAGTTAAAACTTTTGTTGGATTTTACTAACTGTACAACACTTACACACATTACATGATGGAAAGAGTTAAAAACATTACCTCCTATACGAAGTGTGGCTGATATCACGATAACGAAACAAAACAAAGTCATTATCTCAATGTAGATTCTGTTGTTCAAATAGCACCAGCTGTGGGCAGATCTTTTACTCCAGCTGTTTATGTCTCAATAAAAATGTTCCTATCTCACAACATATAAATATTGTATTACTTTTGTTTTTTTTCTGAACATTATTTAGCTATATACATATACAGGTCAATTATAAGAGAAAAATACTATCGAATAAAAAAAAATACATAAATATTTTTTAAATAAAATATATGTGTCGGAACTAATATGTATAAAAACCTTCTTTGAGTTACTATAGTTACAATACTTACAAGATAACAAAGTACTAAAATGTACAGAGTACAACTATACTTCAAAATTGAGAAATTATGTGATGATAATATCAAGGTTATAAAAATGAAAATAAGTTTTTATCAAATTCAATGGTCGGATAATAAACTTGTCCAAATTAAAAAGATGAACAGAAAAGACAAAGAAACAATACCGACTCTTAGTTTTTGCGTTAAGAGTCAACACATCGACACATCAGCCTTGCGCTTTCTTGAAACACACTTCCGACTGCTTTGAGTGGTTTTTATGTTCCTAGTAGCTACCACACTTCCAGTGTGTTATTTAAATATGAATGTAAGGTCATGGGCTTATTGTTATAGGAGACAGTATTTCAAAGGCCTCCTAATCAAGATATCTAACTTCAATAAAAAAAATATTGTAGTTTGTTTGATACCAATGATGTTGAACATAAATTTCTTTAAAGTTATCGAATATGTCTTTTAATAAAGTTGCCCTTGACTAACATTATGTATTCATTTGCTACGTTTATTTAATGTCCTAGTGAAAGTTTGTTGAGCCCCTTCATTGGCATTTATAATGAAACAAGAAATAATGTTTCATTTACTTAATGTCCCGGAACGTGAATTTCGTTCAAGATTAAAACAGTTTAACAATTCTTTTACATTTTTTACTTTATTGGTAAGGCAATGTAACATAAACATATCTGGCTTAACGTATTTTTTTTTACGTGGGAGGAGGAGGAATTGAGAGAATTTCTGTAGCACGGAAATAATGCTAAATTAAAATATGACTGTCGCTGACAGAGATACCCAAACACGTAGATCATAGCTTGCCCAGCGTGACCAATGGCTATTATTGAACTACATGGCATTTGACAAGTTTGTTAAAAAGTATATTGTTACTGTTGATATTTCTGTTAATTTTTTGACAAATATATCGTGGAAGGGAATTTTAATAATTAACTTTTATCTTCTAATCTCTTTTGTTGTTATGCTTGTTGATTCTGTTTTCAAATTCCCTATGTATTCCTCCTCACTTTATAAATTGGTGTTCCTGCCAAATAGCTGGATGGTGAATGGTAGGAATCTGTGAGGACCATCCTTGGGGTACACAGCCTCTCTAAAGGGCCTGGCCTGCAGTGAAGTTAAAAAACTAGGTAACAGTTCCGATACATTTGCTTTTGTTGTTAGGGCTTCTAGAACCCAAAACTTTAATTCATTGACAGTTGGGATGGGGGAAAAGTCTTGACATGGTAACAAATCTAAAGTTGTCAATGTTTTTCATAAACTTTACAAAAACTTAGCAAGAAGTTCCCAGCTGAGGTCTCTTCCTTTAAAATCCCAGTAAAAATTGGTCTGTAACAAGACGAGGATATCTTCTATTCTGTGCCTGACTTTCTACGAAAACGCCATGCTCTGGTCACTATACTTTAAAAAATTTGGATTTGTAAGTGTTTTACCGACTCTAGTTATTTATAAATTTAGTTTTTAGCGTGGCGTTAAAAAAAAAACACATGCTATAAATATTTGAAGTGGTCATCACTTGTAAACAAAGGGCGATAAGATCTATGTGTACTTACAGGACGTAGCTTAATGGGATGAATGTCACAAGGCTGTTTCATTAGTACTTGGTTTTAGTCTGAAAGGCGACTGGGTGGCGTTATGTCTAGTGGTATCGCCCATGCTTTTGACCCGCAAAGAAATATTTTATTTGCTTAATTCTTAACCAAATTATAGTTGAATATTTAATGTATTGGTTAACGAACAATATAGTCTATATACACAGTAAGACGCGGTAATTTTGAATTTTAAACCTATTAAATTATGCATCACTAAAACTAGGGTGTAGTGTGGCCTACACAACAGCTAACCCAGTTTTACCTTTTCCTGCTATGGACAATCATATAATGAACAGCATTAGCCAGAGGACAATATAAGACTAATAAAATGAAAGAGTTTACCGATGATACTTGAAATTATATGAGTGAAAAAAGTTTGTTTATTTGGTGAATTGTAAGTACAGCCAGTGCGCATGCCCGCACTAAGGAAGAAGGGGTAAGTGTAACAGCGAACAGAACTTGACCATCAGTTTTCACTAGCGCTACTCTAGCATGTGGTGACCGTCTGACGTGTGTATATCATAAGTATACCTACTTGTATAGTCGTTGCTTTAAGGAATCAAGATTACTAACAAAATATTGAGAACCACTCAAATGTGATTTCAAGGAAGTGCATTGTATTTATCTTGGCATTTCTTCTTTTCTGTTCACATTCTCAATCTTTAATTACAAATACCTCTATTCAAGTCACTATTTCGTGGAGGGTGGGCTAACAGATGATTTTTAAAAAAAGGCTCTAGCGATGTTTCTATAAATTTAACAGTTGATGTATATTGCTGAGAAAAGAATTACCAGCTCGTTGGCCACATTGCAAAAAATTATAGTTTGACCGTTATGATTTTTCAAAGCAAAAAAAAATATACATGTAAATTTAGCTAGAGACTTGCAAATCTAGGTCTATAAACATCATTGTTTAGTCAGCCGTGATTTTGCGATAACAGTAAATTAAAAGTTGCTCAAATTTTATTAAAGTTTACAAGCGGTGCTTATATTTTTACTTCTACCATATATAGATTATATATACATTCTAGATCTAGACGTAGGATCTAGACTAGATGTAAATCAGAAATTTGGGTCTTGTATTACACCTAGATTTCCATATAATAAACATACCAATAAATAATCACATGGCTTGATTCAGAAAATGCTGACATATAACATTTTGGGCAATCGAGCACTTGAAGAGTGTAACGTGTCAGGGATTTGAAACACTTAGTGAATCAAATATTTAGTTAAAATTATTTTTTAAAAATTGTTTTTATTCTATTTAAAGGTTAATTATGGAGATGTCTTTTTAAAAATGTTTTTCTTGTTTCTTTGTTGCTGTTTTTTCTTATATTAAGTCTATTTTCTTGAAGAAGATTCCTTGTTTTCTTTTTTGTAGATGTTAAGAAATTTTGATGTAAAAGGTCTAAAAACTCTTTTGAATTCCTAGTTTAGCCAGCATACGATGACTACTTGATCTGAGCAAGGGGATATGAGCGCAGTTCATCGTTTAAAAGTTAAGCTTCAAAATACAAAAACAAAATAATACTCAGAAAGACACAAAGATAAAGGCACATTCCTCGCTCCATATGCTAGGACCAATTCTTCCCTAGTACTATTAGAGCATGGAATGGGTTCCCTAAGCCAGCCAGGAAATCCAGTGATTTGGCAGAATTTAAGTCATTGTTTAACATACATGACTATTTGCATGACGCGTAGGACGTAATCATCTTTCTTGAAGTAACGTCTGTATTTTATAAGATAAGAAGAAGATAGCATTCAGCCCTGATGACTGCTTGGTTTTCGTATTTGAATAAATTTTTGTCTAATTTCAATATTAAAATTCAAAATGACATAACCTACTCTAAAAGTTAACAAATTAGGTTGTAATTAACAAACAAATGTTTCAAGATGAAAAAAATCTTCCCTTCGTTTATTTTTGTATTCGTAAAAGGACATAGAACAATATCCTACAATATGTGCACACATGACTCAGATCTTCAACATTTTGTATAACTCTTATAAAAACTCAGTCGATCTGTCTGTCTGGTAAAAAGATTTGAAACTTTGCATGATTATTCATTGACAAAGACAAGATACGAGTCAATAAAAAAATTAACCAATTAGTCTATTAATTACTGTTAATTTGTTTGACAAAAACAATCTAAATCAATTCCTCGGTATGTGATCCACCCAGGCAGATAAAAGGCAGGTATCAATATTTTTGGAAAGAACATCAGAATTAAATTCCATTACAGACAAATGACAGAGAAGAATGGAGAAAGAAGGTTTACATATATTGTGTGGTTTAGCAAAACAAAGGATAGGTGAAAGTGAATGCGAATTTCAATGTGAACCTGGCCTAAATGATGTCTTACAATGAATATCTAATTGATCTAATTGCTTTGTAAATGGTCAATCTCTAATTTCTTCAAAAAAAATTGTATTTTTTTCCTTTAGTTAAGTGTTTTATGGCAATTGCTTAGCGCTGCATTTCACGAGATAGTATGCAAAATTACTTATTAATTGCTGCTTTAAATTATGTCCAAATTATATGTATACTAAATAGATTTTTTCTCTTTAAAAAAGTAAACATTTTTTTTGTGTAATTGTAGCAATTAGTGTGACAGAACTTACTTAACTTAGCAATGCAAGTGTAAAAAAAAATAATTTTTGACAAAAAATCAAAAACCGTTAGCATACATGTGTTCAAAATATGGCACATAATATTCTTCCCTACTATAGAGCCTTAAGTGTTTGTTACTATTAATAGTAAATAGTTGTAAAAGTGGTTATTTTTATGATAAAACTGCTTGCATAAATGATTTAAAAAATTAGAATTTTCGCTTTTAGAAAAGATAAAAGTAGCCGTTGCATCAGAACTTTGAATAGTCTAAAAGATTATGATGTCGGATTTTCATTATCTTTTCTAGTTTACGAGATCTAAACGAGACGGGCGGACAGATGGACAGACATTTCACACAAAACTAATAGCGTCTTTTCCCCTTTCGGGGGCCGCTAAAAAAAATTTGTCAAATTTATTGTTTGCATTTTCTTTATATCGAATACATTATTGAGAGATATAGTTGTAATTGCGAAGTTCTTCTCCTTTATATAAGCTTATTATGTCTCACTGGTGACGAGCAGGAAAGCGACATCAGTGTGCTCAAAGCGCTTCATGAACACCCTCAAAGCCTTTCTGAGAACCTACAACGTGGACCCTGCCAGCTGGTAGTTGGAAAAAAATTATACTGCTCCATGGCACAGAGATCAGAAAACTGGCGCGAAAATCGCCAAAGACAAGAAAATAGTCCAGGGTGAAGAAAAGCGTCATAGAAGAAAATCAAAGCAACTCAGACAAGTCCGTGCCCAAACAGACTTCACAAGACACTTGAGAAGACATTAAAACGCAGAGCAGAGCCTTCAGAACTTGAAAGGCAAAGGTTGTCAATATCCTAATAAAATTGACGAACTATATAAAGCTTATGTAACAATACAAGATGGTCGGTAATTAGATTGGAAAGTCTATTTGTAAAGTGGTGCTACTGGTGCATACAGAATGAGTTTAGTTGTGTGAAGGTTAACTTGCTCTATTCCACTGTCAGCAAACAACTAACTCCACCACTTAATAATGTCCCCATTGTCATTCAACAGAGTGAAAAACATTCAGTTTACATTACGTACGTTCAGTCATACCCTGGGCATATATAAACAAAGGGATATAACTCATATAGAAATAACAAAGAAACAACGCATTCCATCTCGCCATGCATGCCTCTGACATCGGGTCTCTCTATGCATGCACTTTATTGAGTGTCATATCTTTCTTATGCATTATGTCTCACTCTACTTTTATATTGCATTTGAGATCATTATTTTTTAACTATTGTTAACGATTGTTTTTTTCTGTTTTAATGGAAATGCAGAATATTTGTCGTTTGTAGAATAGGCCTACCTATTGTAGGAATATTTTTTGATTGCAAGAAGGAAAAAAAAATAAACGTATATTCTTCAATCTCTTTGAACACAAAGACTATTTAAACATTTCGAAAGAATTAAAATGAAATGGAATTCTATGCAATATAAGTGAGTTGCTATACATTTTCTAATTGTTGTAAAACAAACATCAGTCTGCATAGTGCTTTATCTTAGTCATGTGTTGAATGTTCGTTTTTCACATCAACAATGTATTTCTTTTATCGACACTATTTAATACTTTGTTTAGATATATTACAGTATTCTGTTTTGTCTTAGTTTGTTAAAATTATATTATCGTAGTTTATGTTAAGAAAAAAATTGTCTATCTTATAAATTCATCGGGCTTACTTAGAAACTTAACAATGTATAAACCCGTTGAGCAATTTGCCTCGATTTAACTTCAGACATTTCGTTTGTAACAACACATTGTCAAGAATTGAGTATGAAATCATTTCATTTTTTTAAAATTCATACACAATATAGTCCATTATTGGTTGCTATAATGTTTGCAAGCCAAGTCTGTCACTTCCTGGTATTCGCTTTTGTTTAAATTCGTTGTATCTGAAACATATAAACTATGTATTATTTGTCTATTAAACCATATTAATGATATTTCGGATACTAGAAATGTCGTAAATAGAAGTATGGTCTTTTAATCTCAATATGTTTTGACGATGATATATAATTTTTTTAAACTCACTTAGTCTTTTTTTTAAAGAAGTAACATTGGTAAACGTAATGATAAGCAGCTTGACCCTATTAGATTTTTATGCAATAATAAAGATTTCACTAAAAGTATAAAAAGTGATAAAACTTCTTGTTTATTTAAAAACAAAATTTCATTAATTTGTCTGTAAAATATATATATAACCTTACCACAGTATTGGTGTGTTTCTAGGTCACACTTATTAGTTGTATCATAGACGTTCTCAATCCTCTTCAATTTGCTAAAAATACAAAAACCTTTTTCAATGCGCAAATTTGAACATTTCAAAAAGAATACATAATACATGAAAAGAATATATTGTATACATTATAATTTAATCCACAGAGTTCTTCAACTGAACATATTTGTGAATAGCATTAAAAAAATGTTTATAATATTAATAACAATAATAATAGCTTTTATATAGCGCTACTTTCATGCTTATAGCATGCTCAGAGCGCTATGGTCCAATCTCAATTGTGGACCTGTTGGGGAGGGAGAAGGTTTTTCCTACTTTTATATTTTAACGCATATATTAAAATAGTGTCAATCTTTGGAAAATGTATATAATATTTCAATTTAAAAAAAAACTAAAACCTTCTCCATTTGCTCCTCATCAATATGGCAATGATCACAATAGCAACAGTCAGCAGTGAACATAAGGATATTGTGACTGACAGAAATACTTTCAGGCTAATTGAATCTGAATTCAACAAATGAGAAATAAAATTCACATTAAAAATCTAAATATTTTTAAATAACTAGCATTTCCCACCGGCCCCGCCCGTAGGTCGTGCGGTTTGCACGCTGGACTGTCGTTCGGATTTATCGATGGTCCCGGGTTCAAACCCCGCCCGCTCCTATCCCCCGTCGTCCTGCGGGAGGTTTCTACTAGGAAGGAACATCCGAAACATGTAAAACATTTTACAAACATTTTATTTGTTCCTACGCTTGACATTTTTTTTTTCGACACGCACCCCATTCCCCTTTCTTATAACTTATAACAACAAGAATATAAAGGCCCACAAGTAAAAGCTTACCCCCACCACCACCCCATACATTTCTTGGCAAGCAAACTCAAGTATCTTTTAATAATACTTCCAACGTTTCAACAAACTCTCTTTTTGCCAGTGTATTCTTGTAGGTGTTACATTTAAATGCAATTGTTTTTAGAGTACTTTTTTCTGTTGCAATGGGGCGCTTATTATCAGAAATATAAAAGTAGAGGAGACCGAGCTCTGAAACATCACTATACTTTCAGCTTTATTCTTTCTTTTATGTAAGTAGTCATAAGTTCATAAGTCAAAGCTATAAAATTTGGCTAAATGAATTTATTCCCGACACATCAGTAGACTTTGATGCATTTCTTTTGTACAGATCAGATCGGACAACAGATAGTGGCAAAACAAGAGGAGGAGGACTGGTCATTTATGTCAATAAACAGAACTGTTGTGTCAACAATATTTCAATCAAAACTAAATTGTGTACGACCGATATTAAACTTCTATGTAATAATCCCAGGCTATACAACCTGCTGAGTGTTCGAATTTTTCTGTTTACATTAAATAATATTTATCTCATGTCAATGATGTCGAATGTCAAAATGTAGAGGCGCCCAAAGAGGTCAATCCCTCAGGGCTCCAAATGATGGCAAATCCCTAGATACGCCACTGGAAGCCAAGCACTTTACCACTCAGCCACCGCGCCTCTGCTGGGGGCAGCACGCTAGAGTATAGGCCTACAAATTCGCGCCATTCAAGGTGGTCGTCTGTTGTTTCGTGGGTCGGTTAAAAATATGAGATTTTATAATATTTGAATGTACCGATAAATCTACCCATTCCAAGTATGCGACCGGCTTTTTAAAGCGAGGATTAGACTTTACAGTCATCTCCGAGTTCAAAGGAAATGAAAAATGTCTTTATCTTCGACCACGAAGGAGGAGCTATAAAAAAAATATTTTAAAAAAATACAGGTATATGTATATAATGTGTAAAATTACCAGGATTCTTCAGAAGAAGATGTACACTATTTAGACTAATATATATGTAACTTTAAACTTTTTATTAGTTTAAACTAATATTAATAATAACCTTTATTATCAATAAAGAAATTTTTCTTACAATTTGTGCAATACACCAAACAAAACATTATAACTATAGAAAACCAAAATACATTCACAACAGACTCATAATTTACATGCGAAAAGTAAATATCATATAGTTTCTATTGAAGAATTTGATTGCCAGAGGAACAAAAGTGAGTTTGTGTCTGTCTTAGCTATCAGCTGTCTGGTCGAGCGGTTTGCGCGCTGGACTGTCGTTTGGATTTATCAATGGTCCAGGGTTCAAACCCTGCCCCCTCCTATCCCCCGTCGTCCTGCGGGAGGTTTGCATTAGGAAGTAAACTATCTTTAACTCTGAAGGAACATCCTAAACATGTAAAACATTTTACAAACAAAGATTTTTACTATATAAAGATGTAATGCAGAGTTGAAGCTATCAATGTTGGTGTTGAATAAATAAGTTGTAAAAGCAGCATATGACTTAACTAGATGGGTAAACAATTCTAAAGAAATGTTCGGTAGTTAAAGTCATGGAACATCTTTGGGACCTTATTAAAAGCTCAAGGTAATGTCAACATCAGTAAAAGAAACATAAACAGGTTAAATTTACCTTTGACCCCTGTAGTTTTGTTAATACGAGCATTTAAATATACCAGTGAAATACTTTTACTAATAGTTTTATATGATCTTTAGTTTACTTCGAACCTATTAACTCTGAAATGTATTTATTTTTTTTTAAAAAAAGGTTATTTGATTACGCCCATTTACTTTTTATTTCTGTATCCTCCGAGTAATACAAGCCTTGAAACAAGTAAAAGATAAGAACTCCTTTGAAAAACTTATTTATTGGGAAGAGCTCCATAGTTACAACTACATTTCATTAATTTTGAAGTTATTTTCCTTATTTAAAATAAAGGATAAATAATTACCAATAATAAATTGATTGTTGTTTTTTAATTGGTTCAAGACAGACAGACTGACAGAGTGAGCTGATAAAAGCTTTGTATAAAGATATTTTTATTAATTTAGAGTCTCACTCTTACGTTAAAAAAAAAAAGAAGGGGGGAGGAAGTCTGAGGCTTAATAAAAAAAAATCTACCAATATAGAAAAATGGGATACAAGAAAAACTGACCTGTTTCTTTTGCTCCTGGGTCTGACATATTTGCAACGGATATATTCAAACAATTGGAGTCTGATTCGGTCTCTAAGTCGGTCGAATCAACATGTGACTGAGTAGTATGTGACGCAGATGAAGATGATACAGTAACTATAGCACCTTATAAAAGTTCCATCATAGTGTTAGAAAATTATAAGTGAAATACATCGCTGTAAGTTACAATAATAATATAAAAGAGATAGTATGAATACAATAAACTCTTTATTAAATATGGTCCGCTACTCTATATATTTTCTTTTCAACATTACTAGATTTTGTGTATATATATATATATATATTATTGAGGAGTGCTGTATTTCACATTGTTAAACATTGCATACAGCCTGCACTTAGTAGTTTAAAAGTGATGATTGACTTGCGCAGGCCCATAACCTACTCCTACACTGTCATTTACAGTGGCACATAAGTCTGAGATGGCTATGAATAACAGATAGTCGTAGCTTTTATTTAGGAGTTTTCATCTCCTATGGTGGCTTCTAACAAAGGCTACAGAGGCCGAATTATGCTAATAGTTTCTCGTTCCAGCACTTTGGGTCTTAATTCCTGTAAATCTTTTTTATAATGTACTAGACATATATTACCCGCGGTCCGCGGGTTTTTTATTTGCGCATAACTGTCGATGAGTCACTGAGAGTGGTTTGTAAACAATTAAACGAAATAATAATGTTATCAGTAAAGTGAATGCGTAACTGTAAAAATAGTATGAATTATGCTGTCAAAATAGCTAATCGACTTAAATCCATTTTTTCAAATAAAAACATTTGCTTGTATTCCTACATATATTTGATTAAAATTTTAAATGAATAGACTTAATTTTGTATGTTCCTGTGTTAAAGAATAAAGTAGATCTTGATTTAGACATAAATCTAGACCTAGAGTAATCTAGAGTTAAATATTGGCTTAGATAGCGTTCATTTTGCACGTGCGCATGCGTGACCTTTTTAATTAGATGTACGCGAATGAATAAAACTATTAGAGTATATCTTAACACGGCTTCTCAGCTTTAGCGAACATAGGCATGAAAAATGCTTTAGAAAAACAAATTGAATGTTAATTTGATCAAAATATTAAATGAATGGACTATAATTAGTATGTTCATGTGTTTTAGTATAAAACTATCTTTGCGAAGAGAAGTTCTATCATCTTAAAGTTGAATTACAGTTTTAGACCTAGAAATAGAAAGATGTGTAACATTACGGTAATGTCCAATGAAAGAATGCTTATCAGGAATTCTACATTCGCAGATATAAGGAACGAATTTATGTAAAAATGCTTTTCAAGCACACGTTTGAGGGTTTGATTTATTAAATAATGAAATCAATGGACTATATTTTGAATTTTTATGTGTCAAAGTAAAAAACTTAAAATTAGATCTAGATCTAGACCCATTTCGATCTTTTCTCATGTAAACTTGGCCTAGTTCGATGAAGTTATAATACTTTCATAGAGCTGGTCAACTTTTTTTTTTGAGGGTCTTAAGTTTGTTCTAGGGCTACAATACATACACCACGGTCTAAATTGGTACTCAAAGAAGTATTCTGCCAAGTTTTATCAAGAATGGTGAAACTTAATCCGAGAACGGGAAGTGGGTGAAACAATGTGTTCAAAATGTGTAATATACGCTTTGTAAAAGAATCCCTACATTTGCCAAGCGCATAAGACTATGTGTCATTTCAGTGTTCTGGTAAATGTAGAGCAAACTTTAATAAACAGAGAGATATATTTACATGCTGCGAGGGCGTCAACTCACGATAACGGTGTTGGATCAAATCCAACAGGATTTCCAACACATGGCAAAGTCTTCAACGCAAAGATACCAATCATAATGACCGTTGAAACTTAAAAACCCTGAACCAAGACAGTAAACTGGGGCCTTAATTTTTTTTTATTACAAGAGTTTGACACCGCAGACGTTGCCAATGAGAGATCTCTAGAAAGACAGCTTGAGGTCCAACGTGCCAAAAGGCGCGGGAGTATCTAAATTATTAAGCATGAGACATCCTATTTTACCAATCTTATCGCCTCAGTTCAGCTTTAAAGGTATGAGAGTGCGCGTAAAAGAAAAAAAAGCAAGAGGAAGATGGAAATAAACGAGGAAGGCAAAGAAAGCATAAACTGAGAAGTAGATCAATTACAAGAAAGATTTTTTTAAAAAATAAAGACAAAAAGAGAATAAAATAAAAAAGGTAAAATGTGTAATGGTGTTATATGTATATATCATACACCAAAACAGGGCCATTTATAAAACAATATGAACTTTGATCTTAGTTCCACAAATAATAATATTTCCATGACAAATTCGTTTCCATTGCTTCCACCCTTCCGAATCTTTTTTCTATCTTTTATTCTAACACTCATTTGCATCACTCCATATTTAAACTATTTTATAACACTTACTTGTATTGGCACTGTAGGTGAGAAAGGGCCCATGTTTTAATTCATATGTATTTGAAATAATGACTTGAACTTTAAATTTATATTGAGTATCAGGACTTAAGTTGTCAATTGTGACACCATTTTCATTTCCTAGTTGGTAAGTGTTGTTGTAAGAAACATTGAATATTGCAGAGAGACCTTGAACGTAGTCACTTGTCCAGTTTAACTTTAAGCTTTTTGGTGTAACTGAATCTACTTTAAAGTTGTAAACTCGCAGATCACTTACTAAAAATAGAGGTAAATATTTGAATTAGGCCTTAATTAGTTAATAAAGTGTTTTACTTTTATAAGATGCATTCCGCTTTAGACAAAGTGAAATTTAACGATAATTTTTAAATCAAATTTCATAATTAATTATGATATAAAAGGAACATACAGAAACTGCACGTGTCCCTGGATGTTCGGAATTTATACTCCTCACAAAGACATCGTTTGATGTTATCAACACCAGGCAAACAAACAGTATCAACCATACATAATGTGTTGCTTGTACACGTTGTGCCGTATGATACAGAAAAATCTATAAGTCGAAAATAAGAAAAAAAAAAATAACATTACACTGCAGCTTTCAAAAAGTAGTAAACATTCTATTAGTTATTTAATATCATGTCAGTACAAAGATTCTGTTCTGTCTACCAATGAATCATGAGTACACAAAACATCTACAACAAAAAGGTCTTTATTAATTAATCTATGCTAAATTGGTTGTTAAATTTATTCCAAATTTATCATTTATTCTTTAACTCAAGCTGATAGCATAATTTTATATTTGTCAAAAATTTAAATCGTCGCCTCGCATTTTATTATGTAATTTATTGAAGTGTTGCATTACGAAAAAAAAAAAGGTTTTGATCATTGCATCCAGTCATCGAAAGAAAAAGATGAATTTATCGAATCTGGACCCAGACTTATGTCTATTGGTGCGAACTTCAATATTCCAATTAAACTAACGAAACAATACACTTTATAGTTATTATATTGTTTGATATGACAGGAACTTCCTTTTTTTTTTAATTTTAAAAAACGTCCTCATTTAAACGATGAACCTAACATACTTTTTTAAACACGTGAATTAATGTTTCTGTGACAACAAGATTTCACGGCTCACTCTCTCTTTCCATTTCTCTCTCTAGAACCCTCAGTTTGTTTGTTTTTCCCTGCGCATCATAATAGCACCCACATAGACTTTTGACTTAATTATGAAATACCCGCTTCATAATGCGCCCCCAAAACATACACGCTCTCATAGTTTGGGTTCGACAATTGTGGTAGCACTTTTACTTATCTATCTCCCCACCGCCTGTAACAACAGAAAGTTAGTCCTCGTACACATTCCCGTTCCCATTTCTACATTTGGTTTTATAAATAGTAATCTTTTATTTGACCTTATTTGAATGTAGCCAAATGACAATAGATCTAGATATATCTCTTCAATGTTTTTAAGGATTTTTTTATAACAGTGTTACAAAGTACCATTACTTGCTCTCTCTCAATAAAAAAAAGACAAGATCTATATCATAAATGCTATTAAAATTAGTTTTATTTCTATTTAGACCGCCTCTAAAAGGAAGTAAAATGACGTAAGGCATATCAAAAATAAGCAAGCTTAAGGGAAAAGAACAATATTGCTTCAAAAATACGGGATTCGTCATTGTTTATAATGCTTTCTAATTAAACTGCATCCTTTTGGGGAAATACCTAAAACAAAATACGAAGGCTCGATAGAAAGCTTAGTGTTGTTTTTTTTTTGCGAATAGCGGTCCCAAGTTTGGGATTCTTTCAAATATCGTTCTTAGTTTGTATCTAGAAGGTAAAAGGAACCTGTGTTCGAAATTTTATGCGGACACGTACGACAGTTCAAACGACTTCGTGATCAATGAATCAGTAAATTAGTTTCGCATATATATTGTAGATTAATTTTTTTTAAGTAAAATACTTTCTATTCCATCAAGATCTAGTCTCCATTAATATGTCCTGTGTTCTACTTCCTTATTCGAAATTTGTGTAGAGAAAATGGTTAAACAGTGGCAGAAGTTGTAGACATCTTATCTTATAAAATACAGATGTTACTTCAAAAAGAAGATGATTATGTCCAACGCGTTTCCCTTGGTAAATCTAGTCATGCCTTAAGCTCTCTGTCTAGTCATTGGTTTTGCTGGCTGACTAAGACAACCCAATTCTAATAGAAATAGGGAAAAAGAAGTATTTGTACAAGGCCACTATGCTAGTAAATGTGATTGTTTTGTTTGGCCCGTCAGTAACCCACATTACTGATATGTCGAAAAAAATATGCGCTAATGAACAGAGAGGGGGGATAATAAAAGCCTTATGTAGTTAGAGGCCTATATGTATTGACGATCTAACATGAATACAGTTAGCATTTACACAGACAAGAAAGTATTTGTTAGTGTCTACTAGCCTACTATTACAGTCTCATACTCACTGGTTTATAATAAAGTTGGTCCTGCAAGCGCTTCTAAAAATATTTATGCCATTAATGCTGTTACTGATATACCATTCCCCTTTTCACTAAGGACTACTCTAATTTAAAATATTTTTTAATATATATTTAGAAAGAAGAAGACATAATAATTTAAATCCAATTCGTCATGTCTAGTAGATAACAAAAATCTAAAATAATAGTTACAAATACCTTGAAATTTGCAAGTATGAAATTTTCTAAACAATTACTTTCCGCTTTCTCTAAGTATAAAAAAAGTGATTATCCTATATTCCTATCGTATTTCTTTGTAGACTATATTAAAGTAAATATATTATAGTATAAGTTCAAACTTTTGTTGGATTTTACTAACTGTACGACACTTACACACATTACATGATGGAAAGAGTTAAAAACATTACCTCCTATACGAAGTGTGGCTGATATCACGATAACGAAACAAAACAAAGTCATTATCTCAATGTAGATTCTGTTGTTCACATAGCACCAGCTGTGGGCAGATCTTTTACTCCACCTGTTTATGTCTCAATAAAAATGTTCCTATCTCACAACATATAAATATTGTATTACTTTTGTTTTTTTCTGAAAACTATTTAGCTATATACATATTGTGACGATACGAAACTTGCATGCAAAAGTACATTTGAGTTTTTCCCTGCAAATCGTGAGAAACTTTTATTTTTAACTTTATCAATTATTTTCATTTCCACCCACACTTAATTTCTTGTAGGATTTATCTCCCCTCGTACTGTTTCTCACGGGACAAATCTCGACGTAAAACATTAACTAGCTTCTCTAGGGCTAACTTTTAATTTTTGACCGCTGGACAGGTGACCAGCACACAATGGTCGCGGCACCAGCGCTACACGCAGCGGCTTAATAACTTTTCACACCTATTCCCCCCTCCCCCCCCCCCTCGCAGGATACGCACCGCTCTAAGAATAGCGTTGCACTCGGACTGGACGAATGCATATTCACCTTAGTCCCTACTCTCACGGTACAGGCCATAAATCTGACCTGACGCCTTACATCTCCGGTACATCGATACATGTGAGAAAATCACATAGCTTTCTTCCCCACCCGTGGAACAAAATGCCCCAACTATAGATAGAGAGAGACCCAAGCATTCTAAGTTAGGCCCGCTAGGATTCATACAGTCTCCTCTGTTAGGAAGTTTATTAGTGAGGTTTCATTAGGGACAAACGGGTGAGTGTAAACATTTTACTATACTTATCTTATCTTATAGGAATGTGTGAGTACACATTAGTACACAACCATGTTCCCGTCATTACACTATGACTTTATTATGTATGTACATGGTACTATTTTATGTCAATGTTAAATCTTCTTATAGTATTATTAATGCCGCTATGGTTGTCTACATTTGAAACCATAGTTATTATATATTGTATGTGTCATGTTTCATCCATTCCTGTATTTTAGTGATTGATGTAAACAATAACCTTTTGTGAATCTATGTACTGTCTATGAGCTTAGATCACAGTGCTCTAAACTTACAGAGTTCATGTGAAATTAATCGTTTCACATTTCTATTATATGCCTTATACATATTATTATGTCTCACACACTTGTGAACTTATAGTTCCTTAAATGAGTTTCATTTGGATTAATCCTATCAAACCCTTATCATTGTATCTCGATCCCCAGTATTTTATTTTCCTCTTATCCTTTAGTATATAATATGCTCATTTCCCATTGTACTATAACTGATTGCTTATCGTCGTAATCAAATTTAATGGATGAATCTTGACTAGTATCATCCCACATTGTATGATAACACATTCATTGTGGTTATCTTACTTGTATCTTTTTGTTATTGAGTTATATGCATGCTTTAATATTTAAACTTAATTTCTTAAATGCCTTATTGGGATTAATGCCAATGCCTACATCTGATTGATTGCAAGGCATATGGGAATCCCTGCTCAATGCCTTTAGGAGGTTCCTTATTGTCTGTCTTATCCTCAGCCTGGTTGCTACCCCTGATTGCTACACCCGATTGCTACAACTACCAGATCTCCACCCAAAGCTGTGACCGGAGAAGACCACACCAGATACACACACCCTAATTATATACCTGTTAGCAAGAAGGCATTGCCTACTGTCCTTGGCCTTAACATATTGCCCAGTGTCCACAGTGCCTTATACTGCCCAGTATCATCTGCCCAATAGCTGTGCCTAATGCCGACTGATTAGAGCAACCTTCGCTACAGAAGATAAATTGGTGTTGAGTTAGCACGGCTCTCTACGAGCTAGAGATCACAGCTGAGAGATCACCCCACTACAACTTAGTCTGCAGCACCAACCCTCTCTACTGCTAAACAGGCAGTGGCCTCACCCTAGAGCCAGCTTGCCTACAGCATAGAGACTATCCCGAGCCGACGTCCTAAGACCGAGCCGGATGAATCATCCTTCTGAGTGCCAGTCCTTCGACCGCCAGACGACCCACGACCCACGGGCTAGCAGCTAAGAAAATAAGTAGCCAGACATAGGAACACTCTTCTCTTCCAATCACTCACCAATTAGCAATCCATGATGAGCAGTTATGTTAGATATTAGCACCTTCATTTCATTTCTTAATTATAATTTTATTTGATCATTTATCTTTTGTAAACTTTCATTTATTAAATTATTTTATTTATAAACGTATAATATTGGTCTGTTATTACTGTTAGTTGCGGTGTGCCTGTACAAAATCTTATATGTGAGCGGGAAAAATTAATAAAATCTCCCCTAGACTAAAATAAAAAAGCCCAATATTTACTAATTAAACATCTCGTCACACATATACAGTTCAATTATAAGAGAAAAATACTATCGAATGAAAAAAATCCATAAATATTTTCTTTAATAAAATATATGTGTCGGAACTAATGTGTATATAAACCTTCTTTGAGTTACTGTAGTTACAATACTTACAAGATAACAAAGTACTAAAATGTACAGGGTACAACTATACCTCAAAATTTAGAAATTATGTGACGATAATATCAAGCTCATAAAAATAAAAATAAGTTTTTATCCAATTAAATGGTCGGATAATAAACTTGTCCAAATTAAAAAGATGAACAGAAAAGACAAAGAAACAATACCAACTCTTAGTTTCGCGTTAAGAGTCAACACATCGACACATCAGCCTTGCGCTTTCTTGCAACACATTTCCGACTGCTTTGAGTGGTTTTTATGTTCCTAGTACAGTAGAACGTCGTTTATCCGACTCAATTGGGACCGGACACCGTTCGGATACGCGATTGTTCGGATAACCGAAAACCGAAGCGATCCATGCAGTATATGCAACCGGACACTATACGAATATTGAAAATCATCACATGCGGGACACGTGCGTGAAGAACGAGCAAAATATGTGACAAATGTCGCAATTTTACCTTTATTGTGGAAAATAATCACTTATTTTTCGTATTCATACAGTATATGTGCATCACAGTACATGTGGTTGATAAAAAAAAAAAAAAAAAAAAACTGGTCCGGATATTTGACGCTCCGGATAATAAACGTTCGGATAAACGACGTTCTACTGTAGCTACCACACTTCCAGTGTGTTATTTAAATATGAATGTAAGGTCATGGGCTTATTTTTATAGGAGACAGTATTTCAGAGGCCTCCTAATCAAGATATCTAACTTCAATCAAAAAATATTGTAATTTGTTTGATACCAATTGTGTTGAACATAAATTTCTTTAAAGTTATCGGATATGTCTTAATAAAGTTGCCCTTGACTAACATTATGTATTCATTTGCTACGTTTCTTTAATGTCCTAGTGAAAGTTTGTTGAGCTGTGGACATATTTGAAGTTTTTAGAGCAAATTTTTTACAAGAATTCGATGAATCAATGGTATTATCAAGAGTTGACTAAAGTGTCGGTTGTTTTGGTTTTAAACAACTGCAACAATTCAAATAGCTTCTTAAAATATTCAACGCTTTATTAAAAACGAAATATAACATACCTGTAGGGAAATAAGCAAAAAAATAATCTTTAAAATCTCTTAATAAAATAAATAAAAAAATCAGCATTGCTTTTTTTTATAAGTAAATATTTGCAAGTATTCTCGATTCAGACACTCAACTACGTGTGAGCAGGTCAGGCAGGCGCGAGTGGGAAAGACCTATTCTCTGCTCAACATTAAATTTCATTACAGTAGTTTGCACTACTGGGTGGGCTTAATCTGTGCACCTCAGTATGGTGACCAAGGGGCTAGAGTCGCCTAAGTAACCAGACATACTAACCTAAACTAAATGAAAACAAGATAACAAACTTTAGTTAGGATAGATAAACAAAACGAAACCTTATTTACATATGCAAAAATAAATCAATAATAAAATATAATATATACACTAACTTGACTAACCGCCACTACTGAACCCATCAACTAACTAAAACCCTCTAAATCTACACCACTACAAACACTAACAGACTAACCAACTATCTAACTAAATCATTACAATTACTAGCCTAGACCTAGCTCTACACAAACTCACTACAATAAACTAGTCTAGATCTACAATCAACTACTACAACCAACCCATAACTATAACCAAAACAAGAACATTTTAGCCTTAGTACCTTACTTAAGAACAGAAACAGACTATAACAGTATAACTAAGCCACTAAGTCTTGACTAAGGCAATACTAAACTAGATCTAGTACAGAAACAAAATAAATCTACAGCAGCAGCTTAGAACAGCAGTGTAATTGCAGCAGCTAAAAGCAGTTTAAAACAGCAGTAACAATAGCCTGCAATACATAAAATCATATATTCTATTAGATCTAAAAAGCAGGACTGATGGACGCCGCCATCATAAAATCACATGCTCAAAACATAAACTGCCAACTAGAAAATAAAACTAAAAATATATCTAGCATATTTACACACAGTGTGACATAGATCTAGTAAAAGAAAATATAAAAAAGTTACAAACTTACAGGCCGTCCCAGGTACAGGAATAAAAATAAGTACACGACAGACCACAAATATCTTCGGCTGTCACACAGACATACTCTACTGACCACTGGTCAACTGTACACTGAACTGTTTTTAAAACAGCGTGGCATCACTTTTTATACACCCCACCCTAGCCTACACAAAAAGCGGAAAAACAAATAATAAATTTGGCACCAGCCTATAAAAAATAGAATACATAAAAATATAGCTCTGTGAGCGCAAGATCACATACGTAATAAATATATACAGTGAAATCGTCATAGAGAAATTAGTTTGAGATTAACATAATATAGTATTTTAAAAAAAAGATATAAAAATATTAACATAAAAAGGCGAACATAAAAAATATACAAACTTACAGCCATACAAGTGCATCGGGAAGACAACACTGTCAGATACTTAAAGGGGTACATAAAACTATGACTTTGACGCCAACAACATTGGGGTAATTAGAAATACTATAACTTACATCGCTGTAGGTCGATAGTACACACTAGTTAACATACGAAAATAGCTCCAACTATCTAGGAAATAACAAGTTTAATAACTATAGAAAACAAAATACGTGACAGCAAACACCAGTCCTATTCTACTTGATGAACAAAGTGACTAATTAAACTCACTCTCTATCTCTATCTCTCTCTCTATCTCTCTATTTCTCTCTCATACCAGGAAAACTAAAAACATTATAAAACATCACATGTATACTGTTCACACGTATGCCTGGGATAATTAACAAAGGGATATGACTCTTTCTATAACTCATACCTAAACAGCAACGCAGAAATAACACATTTCACTCTCGCCAAACCAAGCCGTGACAGACTTCACAATGTATCACATGACAAACGCACTCCACACAAGCTTTGAACTAGTGTTACGATAAAATTGTTCCACTTTTCATTTTAAAAAGCATGAACAATGTGGGACATGAACAATGTGGGACATGAACAATGTGGGACATGAACAATGTGGGACATGAACAATGTGGGACATGAACAATGTGGGACATGAACAATGTGGGACATGAACAATGTGGGACATGAACAATATGGGACATGAACAATGTCCAAGATATTGGCACGCACTTTCACAAGAAGTAAATTGAAAAAAAATGTAGGGGGGCAGGGTGTTTAAACACAATTATTTCAGACAGATTGACCACACTACATGATATTTGAAGCTTTATCCAGCATGTTACATTCTCAAAAAGAGGCCAATACTTTATTACAAAAATTTACTATAAATTTGTTTTACTGTGTGTTAATGGAGTGTGTATGTGTGGCGTGTCTCTGATGACGGTGGAAACAGGTTAGCGATTGGTTGTAAATGATGTAACATAGGTGGCATTGTCGTCACTTGGTCTTAGTTAGGAGAGACAACTCTAAAACGTGAGACTGAAAGATTATGTTATTGTAGTGAGTTAGATTTTGTTTTCCTTGCAAACGCAGGTATGGACAGTATACAGGGACTTATGATCCGACAGTTACGCTGGGCAGGGCACGTATCCAGAATCGGAGAGGAACGTATGCCAAAGGAAGTCTTTCTTGGTGACCTAAAGGGTGGTCACGTAACATTGGTGCCTCACGGAAACGCTTCAAAGATCAGCTTAGGAGCAAACTTGCCTAAGCTGACATAGAAAAGAGCACCTGGTTGCATGCGGCCTCAAAACGAGACAGCTGGAGGTCACTCACAAAGGCCGCGGGATACACATTTGAGACGAAAAGAAAATCTAAATCGACCACCTACAGACAATGGGTATGCTTGCCCTGGATGTGGCAAAATATGTATGTCACAGCTGGGGCTGCGCAGCCACGGAAAATACTGCATTCCTCACTAATCTTTGAACTCGAAGACAAGCTTTATTATTATTATATTTTGTTTTTAAAAAATATTATTACTGAAGTCTGATACATGATTTTGTCTATTTTATAATAAATGTTATATTTAGTTTTGTTCACAATGAAGTTACTCAAGTCAATTTAAGTTTATTAGTTAATATATAATATAATACGCCTACAACGGTTTAGTTGTCTACCAGCATTTGGTGCTACAAGTCAACACCACACTGAGAATATAGAGTATAGAAAAGTGAGAGTCTAACGGATCCATTTGTTGTGATTCATAAAAATTCTGAACACGCTCTAACAACATGTAGATATCTGGTTTCGAGCTATAAATGGTATTTAAGCATGAGAGCATCAGTGGAATATACTTCTGGCTGTTGACCATATTCGGCACGTACGCGAGACAGCCTCCGAGAGGCGGAACATCGGTAAAAAAGCTAGCTGCAACGAAATTGGGAGCGAAGGCTGGTGTGCTGAGATCACTGCACATGGGTGCACATGGGTGCAGTGCGGTCTCACGTGGATTACAGTTTTCCTGTTCAGGTCTGGGAATCGCAAACGTCTCAAGCGAAGCTTGACGCTGTTCAGAATCAAGCCATCAGACTCATCTGGGATACGTTTCACACAACGCCAATGTGCCGCCGTTATGAATGCCGAGCTCTGCATGATGGACGATTGGGACAAGGAATTGAGAGAGAGGATACTGGTCTATGTGCGCCATTAGGTTTGTCCTTGTACGGGGACAAGGTGACCTTACAACGCACTGCCCGCTTACTCTTCCGTGATCTAAGGAAGTAATTCTCTGCACGGTAAGTTACTAATGTCGTTTCTGATTCGGAGAAAGCTCCGATCTAACTGAAACACGACTGATTCTCCATCACATAAAGGAAACAATGAAAGTGCTTGAGACGTCTTCCAAGAACACCTCACTTCACTTTATATGTACACCATTTTTTGTTTACCCTTTTCCCAGTTTAGATTGCAAAATGAAGGTAACATGACATCAACAAGTGCTACTTCTCTCTCTCCGGCTCTCTTCAAACACTGGACATGACACAACTGACTCAAAAACAAAAACTAATTTGGCTCCAAATAGCGTAATACTTTATTACAAAGTTTATTTCAACTCTGTCTGTTTGTCTGTCTGGTAAAAAGTTTTTTTACGTCATTTTCCCCACCCATCCAACAAGATAAATCACTACAAAAAATTAATCCATTAGTTTATTAACTATCGGTAATTAATTATTTAGTTTTGTATCGAACAAGGGAATGAAAGTGACAGATGTGGTGGGTATACGTTGAATTAGTCCCCTTTATACATTATGTAGAGATTTAGGTCGCCCCTTTAAAGATTGAAACTAGCAATCGATAATTATAAAACCTTTTATTTTCATAAGCACTTCGTTGGCATATTGCTTAGCGTTATGGCGCTATTAGAAATTAGTTATTTGTTTCGTAATAGGGGAAGTTTTGATTTAGAGACAATACGCGACTAGTCAAAACTAGACGAGGTTTTGAGAAAGAATTGCGAAATATAAACAGATATAAAGAGACTACTTTTGACGGCTTTAGAGAAAGGCAGTTTTATGAACGTAAAGACTTAGCTTGACGACATTCGACAGTTCCCTTCGTTATTATTTAACTTCTTTTCGACATTAACTATCAGCGTCGACTAACTTATATTGTTAGCCTTTTGCCTGTGTTATTTAAGTTCGTGATTTGAGTGTTATCTCCGTTTGACTTAGCTGCATAATACACAGCGTGGAAGCGCCTAGCATTAGTCTATTTTGTATTATGTATATAAAATACATTTGAAAAGCATGTAAACCAGTTAAATTCGAGCAGATGGGCTCGTTAGTCATGGCTAGCTACCCATCTATGGGAAATAAAACTCTTAATTCAAACCTCTGCTGCCTTACAGCTATACCCAAACATGGGAAAGGCTTCGGGAGTTAACCATTCGGAAAACACAAGCCGGCGACTCTTAAGCTGTTTGTAGTACACAGAGCTACATCCTAGGGTGCCTGCGACGCCGCACAGCCGAATCTGTATCGGCCCTTGACGCTCCTTTGGATACATCAGCGGCGCGGAGAGGGGGAACTGCTTGGTGGGCGACATCATTCCGAAGATAGCTAATGCATTCATCTTTTTTTCCATGAAGTGATCCATCGTCCTTACACGATCGAAGTAGGGCGATGTAGTGGTTCAAGAGATTTCTAATCAAAACAAATGTTGGTGTTTTAAGTCTTTGTTGTTGTTGGTTTTTTTTTGTTTTTCTGTTTCGTTTTTCAGTTCTTTTTCTTAGCTTTGTTTTTTGTTTTGTTTTTTCAAATAGACTAAGACTATGACTATGACTGCTTTATTGATCCTTATGGAAATTTGTTGTGATTACAAGGACTCTTTTTATCCTTTATAGAAACAGAAACATAAATAGAACAGACATAACATAAATATTTCATTGGGCGACTACACACAGGCATCTTGGTCATTCTCATGTTTCCTGATCAACGAGGGAGGAAGAGAGTTGAGAGAGAAATAAAGATTCTTTTAACCAATTTTGTCCTTTTCTTTATGATAGGAAGCAGAACAGACGAAATGTATAAGTGTAAGTCGACAATAGAAGTTTAACCACAATTAACCACCTTATATGGATTGAACCAGTATCCTATTATTAAGCCTATATCTAAAATTACAGATGAGTTTGCACCAAAATACAATAAGGAGTGTGCATGCGCACATGAAAGTATACAAATACTTTTCAACTAACGTAAATATTTTCCCTAGATCTAGATCTTTCTTCACCCCCCCCCACTGCCACTATCAGCATACAAAGTGTTTTTTAAGTGTTGCCTACCATGACCTAAATTTTTATCTAGTACTCTCTCAAAACATCTGGTCAGTAGCTCCAGAGAGTTGGTTATCTGTAGAAACAACGACGGAGATTCAATAGTTAAATAGAGACACTTTCAATAGTACTAGCACTTTGTACTTATATTTATTTCAATAGTTACTTACAGTCCGTCACTTTCAGTGTAGTAATGGCCGCTAACAAATGATCCTCAATATCAGAGGCGTAGTGAGTAAAACGTGCGACCGGGGAAAGGTACATTATTCCCCCCCCCCATTTTTCATGAACATCACATAGAAATAAAGGCTACGTGTGGTGCCCCCCTGAGGGTTGCGCTCGGGAAATCGTGCCCCCTTTCCCTCCCCCTCTCTACGCCTCTGCCCAATTGCTTCTGTACCTGTGCCATTTTTTTAAATGTTGTTCCAGGTGTAACCAAACATTAATGTGTCTGCATTTAGTTTGCGTCGCTAGGTGGCGCTCTCTATTTTACTTTTTGAGGGTTCCACTTTTAATGACTGCCTTGGCGATTAGTGCAAGATGTGTTCAATCTAGTTTCTTTCTCTGAAGTCTTCTTATAAAGGTCTTTCCATGCGGTCACTGTTGCTAATGGATCTCAATTACTAATCGTATACAAGCACCTTTAAGTCACGTGCTTCCCTACCTATTCTATACAACTTACGTACTAATTAGATTAAAAAATAGTCAATCACGAGACCGTTCGTTTTGGTGAATGAGATCCAGTGAAGGATTCCACTAGGCAGCTGTTACATTTTCATCTTTTTGGTTGTTCTGGTTTTGGTTCTTTCTATATAGCAAAGTCTTTACACATTAGTTAAACAATAAAAACATTTTCAGCTTATACCACCATATCTGTCACGTACGATTTCTTTCTCTTGTTCAAGACACCAATCAAAATAATTAATCACCAATAGTTAATTAACTAATTGGTTTATTTTTTTTTATATTATTTTTGTGTTGTCAGGTAAAAGAAATAGTTGTGCAAAATTTCGGCTTAATCCGAGATTGGATGTGGGAGAAATCACCTGTACAAACTTTGTACTATACAGACAGAGTTGATATAAGCTTTTTAAAAAGACGAATTTTTGCTGCATATCTTCATTTGTATGATGGCGATTGTCAATCATACTGGAATAATTTACTAGTAGGCCACCACGTGAATTAATCTCGTTCGTAGAATAAGCAAAGCGTTCCGCTAAATACTCAGAATGTACCTAGTGTTCCGTGCAGGACAAAGTTTGGGAAACACTTATGTAAATACATCAGAGATAAGAAAAAGGTTCTATTTCAATTGTAAATTGTTTGTTTTAAAATGTTTTACATGTTTGGTTGTTCCTTCAGAGTTGAAGATAGTTTACTTTATAGTCCAGACCTCCCGCAGGACGACAGAGGAGTGCTGGCAGGGTTTGAACCCGGGACCATCGATAAATCCAAACAATAGTCCAGCGCGCAAACCGCACGACCAGGCAGCCTTCCGAATGTTAATTGAGTATTTACACAAAACTCTTTTTTTTAGTCGCTATCTATTTTTACAGCAGTTTATATTACATCCTCTCTGCCTTGTAAACGGATCTTTTAAAGTGACGAGTATGTCATAGATGTCATAGTTCTCGGAAAAGGAAACAACGTCATGAACAAATAAATAGAATTCAGGTTTGAGTCATTGTAAAATGAAAAAGACTATTCGTGATGCGTGAAGTGTAGCGGAAATCCTTATAGTAGACCTTCTTGTTGTACACCAGTGGTTCTCAAACTGTGGGACTCTCTGAGATGTTATCGGAACAGAGATACTTAAACGTGCTGGACCAAACCACCTTTATCGTGCAGGGGATTTCACGAGCAGGATTTGAATAGACGAGATCATTGCGAGTTTTAAAAAAATTAATGAACTTTGTAAGAAAACTCTAATGAATCTGAAACTTTGTTGCCAAATAAAAAAGTTCTTCCTTATTTACATCTCGACCTCTCTAACATTGTTTTAGAATATGAGTGAGTTCTTCAAAGTAACTGAAGGGGGCGTGTAGTGAGATCTCGACCTCTCTAACATTGTTTTAGAATATGGGTGAGTTCTTCAAAGTAACTGAAGGGGGCGTGTAGTGAGATCTCGACCTCTCTAACATTGTTTTAGAATATGGGTGAGTTCTTCAAAGTAACTGAAGGGGGCGTGTAGTGAGATCTCGACCTCTCTAACATTGTTTTAGAATATGGGTGAGTTCTTCAAAGTAACTGAAGAGGGCGTGTAGTGAGAGCTGCAATGGGAGACATCCCTTTAAAAGCATGAGAGAAGCCAGTCAAGGCTTTATACTACAAGTTCGAGTTCAGCTCCTTTTAAAAAAAAATACATTTAAAAAGCGATCACTCAGAAACCCCGTTTTTTCTCCCCCTACCCCTTTCCAACTGGTCCAGACATGTGATAGGGTCATAGCGGATTAAGAAAGTTATAAGCATGAACTTGCGCTAAACAAAAACAATTTCCAATATATATGTATTTATATATAGACAGTACAGATGTTTTTTTGTTAGTCTAGATCTAGTACACATTTAACTGATACATTTATGAAGTATACTTTAGGGGGTATTCTCATTGTTTTAGTGGATACGTTGCGGAACAGTGCTCTTTCCCGTGCACAAGTTTTTAACACATTTTCTTGGTTAAAATAAAGGTCATGTGAATGTAGTTTATTACATCGAGTTATCTACCTTTCCTAAGATATGTTTGTAGACTCTATCTATGAAAAGGAATTCGCACAGTGCTGGATATATATTTTAACTTTCCTATCCAATGTAATCGAATCATAAGCGATGGACAATGTTTAAAATAGTTTTTATGCTTTTTATAACTTTCAATCGTGAGCTAATGGTCATCTCTTGACACTGCCCAGAATGAAACTCTTTAACTGGTAACAACGTAATGATAATAATTATGGTTAATTATGGTTACTTTTTATTATTGAAAAAGAAATTAGCTGTAAGTATGGGAATTCCTGACTTCACATCCCTCACAGATAAAGCTGAGATAAAATGAAAATGGTTTTAAAATAGCATGTTCTTAATACATCTACAACCTTTGACAATAAATGTAAAATAGTTTAACATTAAGTAGATTAGCACTAAGCGATATTAGAAAAAAAATACACATACTCATACATCACAAAAGCTCAAAAATTTAATATTCACATAAATAGAACAAAATCTGTAGGCTACATTTGCACACGCAAAAAGTAAGTGTTAAAAAGAACAACTACATATACCGATATCAACGAATGGAAAGATGTTAATACCTGATATATGTGAACCACTATTATATATTATATGGATTTGATACATATGCATAAAACTATAAAAATCTCAATTGGGAGTATTCATAAATACAGTCTTCGGTATCTCCTGAACTCAGGATGCGGTAGTTTTGAAAAGCTATTTAATATTATTATACTGTTTTATAATTAGAATGCACTTAATAGGACTTCAAAATGAAACTTTAGTGGTTGTTTGGGAGTAGCACTTTTAGCTTCAGTTATTTAGTTGGTTAAATTTATGTTTTAAGATAGATTTCTAAGCATACATGTAAAACGTAAACTCCCTATACGATGTAAGATTAAAAATTAAAACAAAAAATAAAACTATTCTACGAATTTCGATCAAAACCTAATACTTTGTTTCAGTGGCGTCCCTTGGGCTCGTGCCACTCACATCTTAATAACCCCTTCCAAAATAAACTTTTCCATTAAAATATTTTATTGGTTTATTTTTTTATTTATTTACTTTGTTGATTTATTTTGTTTATTTATAATACAAAGTATTAGCTACCTTTATACCCAGCTTGTTACACAACTTCACAATGTGCGCCTAATTTCATTTTTTAAATGTCGCAGTTTTTCTAAACATTTTTTGTTACCTTCTTAATGGGTGTCACCCTGTGCGGTCCACGCGCTCCCACCTACTAGCTACGCCGCTTTTTTTAATGTCAATATGAGCTTTAACAATTTGAAATATTAAGAAATGAATAAAAGAGAGGATGAAGTTATTTGTTTTTATGAGGTTTTAGAATTAACGATTTGACGGAAAGGATCTGACGTCACATTTGACTTTTTTTTTTGTTTTTTGTTATTAATTCTTCACTTCTGCAGATTTTCTAACAGGGCGGGAAAACGATTAAAAGACAAAGCGTTTTGGTGTATCCGGTGTACAAATAAACGCAACGTTGATCAGTTGTACAGTAGAAAGGAATTTTTAATGTAAAGGAAGCATTAGACTTTTACTTTATGACTTCTTGCTTAAAAACGGCAACTAGCTAACGTTAATTAATGACATTGGATACAGAGATAAAAAGCCAAGCATTAAGCAATGGTTACAATTATATCTCAATTCTTAAGTGTTTTGTTGGCAAAGGTGACGTTCCAATTTACGTCCTAGATAGCGTTTAGTTTTTCGGGAAATTCTCCAGTTGAAGTTTTTTTGTGTTTTTTTTAAGTTCAAAGTACGAAAGTTCAAAATCACAAGGACCATCCTACAAGGTAAAGTATCAGGCCAAAGAAAAAGATAGCCGGAAACATTAAGGATGGGAAAACAAAATTCAAGGAGTGGATGATCCTCACACTGGGCAGGGCCGGCCTTAGCCATAGGCAAACTAGGCAGCCGCCTATTGCCTCCGAACGTTGCGTGCTTTGCACAGGAGTCCTAAATGTTTTTTTTTAGAGAAGAAACAGCTAATCCTGTGCTTAGTGTTATTGTGGGACTACATAAGTTTTAAATAAATTGCGTGATTTTAATTTTGCGCTGTTTATTTCTTATTTTTCTATATCATTTTTGGCCGCCAAATTCACTTCGCCTTGGGCGTCCAATCATCTAAGGCCGGCCCTGCAATCAGTGCTCGATTTACCGCCGGGGATGCCGGGAATATCCCCTTCATTGTGAGGCTCCATCCCTGGCTCTGCTTAAACTTTTACCATCCCCGCCGGGGATGGTATTTATCCCCGGCTCTGCAGAAAAAAAATTTCTTCCCGGCACTGGTTTTTTAAGTCGAATAAGTGCAATCACGAAATTTTTAATTAAATGGAAAAATTTGGTACGTCCATCTACCGAATTAATCGAAATAAACGTCAGTAAAAATAATTCTAAGTGTTTCGTTTTCTTATATTCTTTGGTTTCAATTTTAAGTTCACTTTTCGTTTGTCTCAAAGCGCGGTTTATCAGAATTAGAGCCTATTTAAAATAAATATTTTTTAATTTTGTTTTAATTGAAATGTCTAAAGAGCCGTCTTGTAAAAAATTTAAAACATTAACCCAACAAAAATTGTCTTTTACGAAAAATACTATAATCCAAAGAGTGAAATCTGACAGTGATGATCTTCAACTTCTTCAGAAAACGTCTTATAGTAAGTCATTAATTATTAATAATTTATAAATAAAATAAACCAATAAAATATTATAAGTTTATTTATTTTGGCTTTAATAAGTTTGATTTGAAATTAAAATCAAAATTCATAAGCAGTTGAATATATATTGATTAACATTGTTATTAATTAATATAATATATAAAATAATAAGTTTAAAAAATCTATTAGCTAGTAAACAGTGTTATATAAGCTGTCAAGAAAGATAGAAATAATAGGCTAAGATACATCTGATGTTATAATAATTTAATCAAATGATAGATGGATCAGGGGATGGTATGGTGTGGGGGTGTTATTCAATGTTTATTGGAGAGGCAGGTCTTAAAACTGGCCTTCCATCCTACTCCTAGAACTGTGCCTGCTCTGACTGTCATTCATTGTAATTCATACTGTATTGTTTTCATTTTCAGGCATCGGGGACTCCAATGTTGTTTCAACAAATCTTTAAATAATAGTTGAGGAGCGAAGATGCATTGTTGTTAATGTACCAAGTGATGGCAACTGCTTTTTTTCATGCCATAATCGACCAACTTCAACAATCGAGTTGTGTAAATCCGATTTCCTCATACAATGCTTGGCATTTGAGACAGGATGCAGTGACATATTTAGAAAATCATCCAGATTGTATTGACGAATCATTTTTAATTAAATCAGATTATAAAGATTTCAGTGCATATATAGAATGCCAAAGATTGGATGGACATTGGTGTGACGAACCAATAATGCGAGCAACAGCAGATAATTTGGAAACAGACATACACATTTGGCATGACAATGGGCACATCACGGTTGTGAAATGCAGAATGCAATCATTATTGGATTCAAAGAAAGTGGTTATCGGCCAAATTACTGAATTTCATTATGTCAGTATCAGACCCAAATGTTTCCAAAATACTTGCGATGAACCTGTAAATATATTGAATGCAGATGAAAATTTGAATGAATTAATTAATGATGTAAACATACAGCCCATACAGGGTGAATTTTTTCCTGAGGGACTATCCCTAACAAGATTCAAAACATGGCAGAAAAGCAGACCATGACTCCAAGCCACTGCCGACGGAAAAGTAATCTGTACATATTGTACTTCAGTAAAAACATTTAGGCTTGCATGGAAAAGAAAGAATGCGACTAGAGACAACTTTTGTTCAAGGTCTCTCCATACTTGAAATAAACTCTAAAAAAAAGCAAAATTAAAAAACTCATTGACAAAATTACAGAACATGGTAAAAGTGTGTCACATGGAATTTGTGCAAATATCAAATTAATTGAAGAAAAACGCTTGATTGAAGAAAGTTTATCAAAAAGTGAGAACATATGGCATCTTCAACATCAGAATCAAGTGGAAGCGTGATTGTGCATTTACTTCACATCCGGAAATTATGCTTCTTCAGGAACTGAATGGCCTGGATGTAGGGAAGTGTCTTTTTTCAGATCATTCTTGCAAAAATATTATAGTTTTTGTTGCTATAAAACTGAAGGAAAAGCTTTTAAAATACATTCTATTCGAGACTGAAGCAACTTTTTCCTTATTATTTGATGAAAGGACTTCAGTTTCTGTGAAAACTTGTCTTATTCTTCATATACGAATAGCATACAACAATGAAATAAACAATTGGTTTTTAGATCTTTTTGAACTGCCTAGTCAAACGGGTGAAGATATTGCAAATTCATTGCTTGAAGTTCTACATAAGTTTAGATTTACAGATGATATACTGAAAAGGCGGCTTATTGGAATTTGCACTGATGGCGCAAGTAATTTACAAGGTGAAATGAAAGGTGCTTTGGCATTATTGAAACAGAAAATGAATACAGATTTTGTTATTTTTCACTGCATGGCTCACAAATTGGAATTAGCTATTCACGATGTATTGAAAACATCAACAGAACTCTCACACTTTCAGATATTTGCTGAATCATTATATTCTCATTTTTCACGATCACCAAAGAATAGAAATCAATTAGAAAGTGTGACAAAAGAAGTACACACAGAGTTACTAAAAACTGGTCGTACATTTGATATTCGTTGGGTGGCATCCTCTTTGCGTAGTGTTCAAGCAATCTGGCAAAACTATCCAGTTTTAGTGAAACATTTTGAAACACTCAGTTTGGATATGAGCAGAAATGTTCGAGATAGAACTAAATGCAGTGGAATAAGTCAAAAACTGAAGAAATGGATTTTTGTTTACGAACTAACAATAATCAAAGAAGCCCTTGAAGTTGTTAAAAGTTTATCACTATTTTTACAAAAAAATTCATCCTCAGTTAGAACAGTAAATGCTGAGATTTCAAATGCTATAAAAACATTGTTAGCCTTCAAAGAATATGATGGTGTCAGTGGTCAGGATTTTTTAAAGGAATTTTCTTGCACAGGTACTTTCAAAGAAATCAAGCTTAGGCCACCAACGGAAGCGGAACAAACAAAGTTTCACAATTTTAAGAAAAAGTTTTTTCAAAGTTTGGTTGACAACATCTCCTCCCGTTTTAACAACATCTCCTCCCGTTTTGACAACATCTCCTCCCGTTTTGACAACATCTCCTCCCGTTTTGACAACAGCACACTTGTGTTGAAACATGCTGAAGTTTTATGTAAGGCTAATTGGCCAAAAAACACAGAAGAGTTAATGTTGTATGGAGATCGTGAAATTATGGAACTTCAAAAATTTTTGAAAATTGAAGCACGTCATACTTCAGCAATAGTGCAGCAATTTCGCATGACAAAAGATGGTCATGATGCTGATGCAGAACTTAATGAATTGTACAAGAGATTAGATGTTCTGCCAATATCTACTGCTGATTGTGAGCGAGGATTCAGCGCGATGAATTTAACTCACACATCTCTTCGGAATTCATTAGATGTTGAAACTATCAATCACTTGCTTTGTATTAAAATGAATGGTCCGCCACTTCAACATTTTGATGCCAGGTTGTATGCCACAAAGTGGTTGAAAGACGGAAGGCATTCTGCTAGCGACCTACCTTCTGGCAAACCAACAAAAGAAGTAGTTATGGAACAGCGCCATAATTTGTTTAAATAGTTTGGATTTTTAGCAAAAAATTGTTTAGAATTGATTAGATCAATTTCAAATATACAACAACAACGACAATAACATAAACAACGTCATCAACAACAACATTTTCAATAACATGAACAACAAACGCCATCAGCAACAACTACATCAACAACAATTTCATCTACAACATCAACTACTGCATCAACACCAACATCATCTTCTGCAGTACCACCAACAACAACACAAGCTACTAAAAACTTTAAATTCAACCATATATACAACAACATTAACGACAAAAACAATAACATCAACAACATCATCATCAATAACATGAACAAACGCAACAACAACATCTACAACAATTTCATCTACAACATCAACTACTGCATCAACCACACCATCATCTACTGCATCAACATCAACAACAACATCTATTAGCTAAAAAATGAAAACAACACACTTTCCATTTAAAAGTAAATTCCATCTCAAAAACAAGCTAGTTTTTATTAAAAACTGTAAATTCAACCAAGATATTTGAAAAAATGAAACAAACAAATTAAAATTAAAATAAATTTCAAATTAGAGCCTGTTGTATATCATTTGTTTTTAAATGTTATATGTTAATAATTTGTTTTCGCATGTTTTGTCATGTTATAATGTAGTAGCACTAGTAGTTGAAGTGTTAGTAATAATAATTGTAGTAGTGGGAGTAGCAGGATTTGTAGATGGGCTCAGATTGTTGCGAAACCGGGATAATCCCGGCACTATGAGGCTCCATCCCCGGCTCTGCTTTAACTTTTACCATCCCCGGCGGGGATGGTATTTATCCCCGGCTCTGCAGAAAAAAAATTCAACCCGGCACTGGTTTTTTCCTAAATCGAGCACTGCCTGCAATGGGTAGGGGAGAAAGAATGTGTGGGTTATGGTGGGGCACAAATTAAATGTGACAATAGTTAAATCAAGCTCCGATTGCATGTTGAAGTCTATGTTTATAGCATATATATACAATAAATAGTCAAAAAGTTTTATCCATTGTAAATGTTTTCACTCTCTCGGGCATCAGCAGATTTCATATGAGACAAATGAGAGTAGAGTGATTCAGGTGTCTCCGTGTTCTGTGTCTTGACATTGGTGTAGTTGGGCAGGGTACTGAAAGATAAAGAAAAAATAAGTAAAACAGAATACACTAAGATTGTTTCAGTTCTTATTGAGTTTCTAGATCATGTAGATGTCAATCTTAATAAGAAGAATAAACAAAATTTGATAGATGCAACATAAGTCTAGGTTGTGCTAAATATGCAACATATCTATGTCCTATATGTCCAGGTTATGCTATTATGCAACATATTTATGTTCTATATGTGAAGGTTGTTCTATTATGCAACATATCTATGTCCTATATGTCCAGGCTGTGCTAAAGATGCAACATATCTATGTTCTATATGTCCAGGTTGTGCTAAAGATGCAACATATCTATGTACTATATGTCCTGGTTGTGACAAAAGGCTAGCCAATGGCACGCTTGAACTCCATAATACAGTCATCGCTGACACAAAGGAGTGGGTCGTAAGGCCAGACCGAACTCTCATTTAAATCGAGGTTAAGAAATATTATTCTCTATGATGAAAATCTCGCTGTTTCTCGCACAACGCGACACGAAACGTTGCCAGCATTTTTTTCACAACAAGACAATTACTTTTCCACCTTTAAAAAAATCCCCCCACCCGCTAAAAAAACTCGTGTTACATTAAACGCAATTACAATAACAGGCGATTTATATGTCATGAAATATTTAACTACTATTTCCATTTGTCCCAAGAAGTTGTTGTTTTTTTTTTGGAGGTATAGGATAATGTTGCATCGGTGTTTTATTGAAAAATACTATGTATCAAAACAAATATGATACGAATGTGTGTTGAGTTGAGCTACACATTATTTGCACAAAATTAATTTTAGACAAAAAATATATGTACTTAAAGTTGACTACAAAGTAATATAATAGTGTCTGCAGAGATTTGTTTCAGGTTTCAAACACTTCATCTGCACCGAAGTAATCAGGTGCAGAGAATGGGAATTGCTAGGCTCATAGTGAAGACGGAACTGTTGACCAGTGACGTAGCTAGAAATTTGCCATCATTGGGGGGCCCTGGTGATTGACCTCTTAGGGGGGAGCCTTTATTTTGCGTAATATTTAATATAAAAAGAAAACAGCTCATTTGGGGTCTGGGGGAATTTTCAAATTCTTCCCCGTCCCTCCTCCCAACCTAGCTACGCCTCTGCAGTTGACCAGTGCTGCTCTGAGATGGACATTACAGGCTAACAGAATGAGGACAGGGGAGACCTAGAGAAGTTAAATTGAGAACGAGTTAAAAGAGTATTGCTTTAAGTTCATACATGCGGGGGGGGCATAGTCCAGGACAGAGTGGTATGTGTGACTGAGAGTGAGCAGGGTTTGAACCTGGGACCATCCATAAGTCCGAACGACAGTCCAGTGCGCAACCCGAATCACAGTCCAGTGAGCAAACCGCACGACCAGGCAGCTAAGATTGCTTTAGTGATCTCTATTTCTTGTTCTTGTGTATACAAGGACTTCTTTTTTAATTTATTACAACAGCACAATTTCATAACTTAGAACAGAAACGACACAGAGAAAAGTTCATTCCCAGACTTCTTGATCCTTTTAGTCAATGCGGGGCGATGTTTTTATCCGACAGAGCAAGGAACAAGAGAGTTTTAGTACCGTTCGGTCTTAGCCTTGATGGACAGAAGTCGCCCGTGTCACAGCATGACAAAGTTGTAATGCAGCGGATGGCGGTTGTCATCTATGATTTTTCGACTTTGCTGAGAATTGTTTGTTGACAAAGTTTATTTACATATGTTAGTGTTTTAGGTGTGGGGTTGTCTTTTTTTTTTGACGCTCTATTTCTAATACTGTCCAAGCAGCGCAACAGTTTGTCTTACAACAGCACAATGCAACAACTTTGTAAATTGATGATAGTTATAACCCACTAGAACACAGAGTGTTTCCCAAACTTTTGTCTTTAACGGAACACTTCGTACAGTCTGAGAATTGAGCGGAACGCTTTGATTATTTTTTACCTTGGATTATTTCCTTTTTGTTTTAATTTTTTTTTAAATTAACTTTAGTCTAAATTTAAAGATATTATTTAATTTCAAGTATAAAACTATAATAAATACAGATAAAAGCATGAGAAAAATTAAGGTCTGATCACTTTGATTGTATTAAGTCTTTGAAGAGCATAACTTTAACAACATATATAAGCTCTGTTCCAATGTCTGGTGTGTCAAGTCTGTTACTATAGCTGTCCTTTGTTTCGCTATAATAAGAAAATGCTGCTCTGAACAAATAGATTGTAGGTTAGAAGATGGTCATATTTCTTTTTAAAATATTGTGGTACTCTTCAGACAAACTTGACAAGAAATCATTTAATGGTTAATCTCTGTATCTTTGCTTCTAATAAGGGTCAAATCTAGAGCAGGTCAAAGTTCAAAGTGTTCATATTGATGTTATTAAATAATTATTCCGTTTCCGAGAAAATATGATAAAATCAATTTTTACTGTTCTGCATTTAATGTAGAATTAATTCACAGGTAGGCCTACAAGTTAATTGCTTTAATTATTCATAGAACACTTAGTCAGGCCTCGGGGAACCCTAGTGTTCCGCGGAACACAGTTTGGGAAACACTGCACTAGACCTAAGAGTTCTATTGAAATGGATTTAAGTAGGTGATGTATCAAAGTTTTCAAACGTTTCTTCAGAGCTGAAGATGAATACGTCTTACTGCAGGGAAAAGTTTGAGAGATACAGGCAGATAGTGCAGGAAGAAATCTGAGAGATGCAGGGAGATATAGGAAGAAATCTGAGAGATACAGGAAGATGATGCAGGAACAAAGATGTGCTGAGAAATGCAGGCAGATACTACAGAAAGAAAGCTGAGCGATGCAGACAGATATAGGAAGAAATCTGAGAGATACAGGAAGATGAAGCAGGAAAAAAGCTGAGAGATGCAGGCAGATACTGCAGGAAGAAAGCTGAGAGATGCAAGCAGATATAGGAAGAAACCTGAGAGATACAGGAAGATGATGCAGGAAGAAAGCTGAGAGATGCAGGCTGATACTGCAGGAAGAAAGCTGTGCTGAGAAATGCAAGTAGATTTGTTTTAAACTAGATTGCACTCAATAAATTAAAGTAGTTAAACAATCAACAGTTGGACAACACAAAAATTACCTGCTTTTATTTTGTGCAGGTTTTGGATGCGGAGATTTGGTCTCTTTGTTTTCCACTGCAGTCTCCTTTTTAGAAAAATTACTTTCGTTTGCATTGCTTGGCTCCAGCAGTAGATTTGAACTTTTATTGACTTTGTTAACAGAGGCGTATTCTGCATTAGGAAACTGAGTTTCATTTAAATTGCTTTTCTCCGGCATTGCATTAATAATTGTATTGACTTTGTTGACAGAGGCGTATTCTGCATTAGGAAACTGAGTTTCATTTAAATTGCTTTTCTCCGGCATTGCATTGTGAATTGTATTGACTTTGTTAACAGAGGCGTATTCTGCATTAGGAAACTGAGTTTCATTTAAATTGCTTTTCTCCGGCATTGCATTGTGAATTGTATTGACTTTGTTGACAGTGGCGTATTCTGCATTAGGAAACTGAGTTTCATTTAAATTGCTTTTCTCCGGCATTGCATTGTGAATTGTATTGACTTTGTTGACAGTGGCGTATTCTGCATTAGGAAACTGAGTTTCATTTAAATTGCTTTTCTCCGGCATTGCATTGTGAATTGTATTGACTTTGTTGACAGTGGCGTATTCTGCATTAGGAAACTGAGTTTCATTTAAATTGCTTTTCTCCGGCATTGCATTCTGAATTGTATTGACTTTGTTGACAGTGGCGTATTCTGCATTAGGAAAGTGATTCATATTCTTGTTGCTTGGGTCCACCATTGGATTTGAACCTTTCTTGGACTTATTGACAGCAGCGTACTCAACATCAGGAGACTGAGTTTCAGTGTTTGAATTACACGTTGAAGGAAGACTTGCAGCCACTGCTGATATTGGCAGTTGGTCTGTTTCCTTGGGAGTAGAGCCCTTTTTTGAAATATGAAAGAACAATGTTAACAACTTGCACTTATTTTATACTTGCGTATGAATCTAAATATTATTAAGAGCTCTTTTATACTGTAAGTATAGGAAACGAAAACGAAAGTCGATTTTACTTTTAGGATTGGCTGGAAAAAGGGTGGTGTTGATCAGTGGATACAGAAAGCAGACGTTTTTCTTTTAAAAAAGAGTTTTGTCTTGTAAGCCAATGAGAAACAGGTTACTGTGTCATCAGTGATACAACTATTTTAGCAGCTTTCTTTTTCTTTATTTTTTTTCGTCTTGAAAACAGGTCGAAAGAAAAGTTCATATTTCAATAACGACTATATACGTGATTCGACTGTTTAAGAAATGGTCTATCTGATTATTTGTTTGGACTACAAGCAAGTGATTATTTTAGCAATGTTTTTAGTTGTTGCTGTTGTTGATGCTGGGGGGTGGTTTGGGTTGTTTGTTGTTTTTTTTTAAATATATATATACGTGGTAGTTGAGTTGTACATCGCCTAGCTTCCAATTTGATGGGAAAACTGGAAAGATTATAAAGGAAAGCGCATAAATCTCATTTTAACTCTTTCTCTCCTAATTGACGATGCTAACGTTGATTAGACCCCCATTTAACATAATGGATTTTTGTATTTATAAACTTTAATTTGTGTTGTGCAAAAAGAGCAGGCATTCTCCTAGAATTCAATAAGTAGAACACTTTCTGATGACAAACAAAAAGTTATTGAAGCTAAATCTGAACAGGGTAGTGAAATACAAATGAACAAAACGAATAATACTATAGACACGAGAAAAATAATTACGGAGAGAAAGAGTTAAAGCGTTAAAGCCTTTTTTAATACATAAGTTAATTTAAAAATAGAAATGTTGAAGTACATGATTAATGTCCACTTGGGTGTATAATGAAGTTTCGTAATCTTCTTTCCTAATTAGGACACCGTCAATTGAAGTTCTTTTAGAATTGATTGAAAGTTCTTCTTTTTTGCTAAATACAAATGAGAAAACAATTTGAAATCAATATCAGTCCAGATATAAATATAATTTACTTCAGTTTCATTTTCTAACCATTTGTGAATATTTATCAACACGAGTTGTGTGGCTCAGTAGTATAACATTAGATACCCAACTGAGGAAGTTGAGATTAAATCCCGACGTAAATTATGCATTTGAAGCTGAATCATGTTTGCCTCAATGCAGCAAGGAAACATAGCCTCGTCCAGAAATCTCCTAAACATGTCCACAAATCTCATTCACCCACGTCTTCCACTTCCATTCGTGTACACAATACAAACTGAACCTTAGCATAATACAGTGATAGAAAAATCATATAGATATAACAGTATTTGAAAGTCGATATATTGGCGTTTGTTCATAAATTTATACTTGTATATTCAGAACTATGTTAGATGATCCAAATTCTACATTTAATTTAATTGCAAGTGTAGATTTACAAAAGTAGACATAATATCCAATATCAACTAAATTTCGGAAAAACTGATTGATCGCACGTTTTATCTTCCACTTTTATATATAACCCTAACCCTCTCAACTAATATCTGAGATATAACTCGAAATCTATTTTAGTACTATGAGCAAGTTTTTGTATTTTCTCGAAGGTAATTTATTGTAAAAGGAGCGCGGTGGCTGAGTGGTTAATCGCTTGGCTTCCGAACCTGGTGTCCTGGGTTCGAATCTCGGTGAAGACTAATATTTTTATTTTGGGATTTTTAGAGCGCCCTTGAGTCCATCCAACTCTAATGTGTACCTAACTTAAGTTGGGAAAAGTAAAGGCGGTTGGTCGTTGTGCTGGCCACATGACACACTGCTTGTTAACCTTTGGCTTTGCCCTATAGATTGCAAAGTCTGAAAGGGGGAACTTTCGTAAACATCTTAGAACACGAACTAAATGACCTTGACGAGTACATTCAAAGCTTTCAATACATTATCTGACAATAAGTAATCAATGGGGTCGCAGTGGCTGAGTGGTTAAGCGCTTGTCTTCCGAACCTGGGATCCTGGGTTGGAATTTCGGTAAAGACTGGGGTTTTAAAATTCGCGATATTTAGGGTGAGTCCACCCAACTCTAATGGGTAGCTGACTTTAGCTTGGGAAGTTAAGGTAGTTGGTTGTTGTCCTAACCACATGGCACCCTTCTCGTTAACCGTTTGCCAAGGAAACGGATGACATTAACATTATCTGCTCGATAGATCCTAAGGTCTGAATGGAGAACTGCAGTTCCACTATACTTTTTAGTAATCAATATCAAAGAATAAAGATGAGTTTAAACCATTCAAAGCATTTTTTAAGTATTTTAACCAGAAATAAAAGAGCAGTTCTCGTACCACAAATGATTAGTCTCAGCCAAAAGTAAGATATTCGTTATATCCCCAGAGCCGAGTAAATTCCAAAAAATGCCCTATGTGGCTATTTGTATTATTTTTAATTGGTTAGTGTTAAAATTGAAACGGTTATTATAAGAATTCAAATCGGATGACACAAAACTTTATTGTTTACCGATATTTGTTTGTGTCGAGAAATTACAGAATTCATAGTTACGAAATAAAATGTTTTAATAGTGCCGACAAAATAGCCCAAAACAAAATAGTGGCGACAAAAAAAAAAATAATTTTCAGTTACTTTGCAAGAAATACTTTATATATCTTAAAATATAACATAAATATAAACATGAAAACATTTTGCAAGAATTATAATAAGCTAAAATTAAATAATTTAAATAAAACACTAATTTAGATTCCAAAAGTGCACTTCAAAAACAGACAAAGGTACTTCCATATTTGTCAGATTTACACACAAACATAAACATGTAAAAAGCGATCATTTTTGAAGGATGGCATAAAAATAGGTTCCCTTCCCCCCCCCCACCCCCGTGTCATATAAAGAGTAAATCAGGAGGCTTATTGCCTCCCTCACTGACATATAGAAAGAAGCTGAAAGCCAATCGCTTATGATAGAGACAGTTGGGAAGCGCACACACTAAAGTCGTGGAACACGTATCTGGAACCCAGTAAGGGCCCTTGCCGAAGACAAAGATTATATTAATGTGTATGCATTAGTGTGGAACAGTCATTTTATTAAATTTGTAATAGATCTAGACTAACAGCAATAAATCTGTGCGATCAAAAATATTTTTTACCAGCTGTTTTTGTTTAGCGCAATTTCATGCATGTTAGCTTTCTCAAAACGCTATGATCCTATCACTTGTCTGGACCAGTTGGAAAGGGGAAGAAAGCACGGGGTATCTGGGTGATCGCTTTTAAATGTATTTAAACAAATCAAAGGGAAACGATCTGAAATCAAACTTGTGGGCTTAAGCCTTCTCAGGCTTCTCAAGCCAACGCTTTTGTTCTCATTCTAATCGAGACATGTTGAGCCGCTCTTCGTATAGGAAAGTTTAAACAACTGTTGCTAGCGTCCCAACGCATTATCCTGCTGTAGACCTTATAGTCTTACACTAAAAGACGCATTGTACTGCGATAAAAGCTTTTGGCTTAAAAACACAAATACTTACCGTTGGCGAAGATAAATAACGCAAAGAGAGATCACCAGGATCAGTACAAGAAATGCAGTGACTCCAACACCAATGGCAATGTGAACAAGAATATCTGTGTCTACGGAAGAAAAATCTGACTTTGTACAATATCATACACTTAATATCAAAGCACTGTTTTATTGCAAGAATTCTTGTGTCTGTTCGTGAGTGTGTTTATCTGTAAGTTGCCAGCTTTTAATAATAACACTATTTCATAAACTAAACTTATGTGCAATAAAGCAGTCCATAGCAATCACTAGATAAAGTGCATGCAGGTAGTACTTACCATGTAATAAATAGTGTGGAAGATTTGTTATTTTTGCAAATGACTATGCTTCATATCAAAATAGCCTTATATTGGCATTTTATATGAACTTCAAAAAAAATTTATCTCGCAATGGATGTTTCTACATGGCGATCACAAGTTTACCATTTAAAACCAAAAGCTTTCAGGAAAACCTAGAGATCTTATGGTCTTTGGTGTAAAATTCTACCATTATTATTTATTTATATATTTATTGTGCAAACATTTAACAAAATAACTAATGATTATTACGCAAGGACATTTTATTGTTCGTTTTAAATTATATGCATTCATTAAAGCTTGGAGAACTTAGAGTTGGTATCAAACTATGAGCTTGGAAATCGCAGCTTGATTTGGAATTTTGTATCATTGTGCTTCTATGTTCAAAGTCCACATACTGTAGATATAGATTACTGCTTTAAGTGCATGCTTATTTCATTAAATTTATTAGGCAGACTAAGAATCGAAAAAAAAATATTAGATCATGTGTTCGGGTAATTTGTTGAAAATTACTACAAAAATTACTCCTGTGGCTGAGTAGTTAAGCGCTTGGCTTCCGAACCTGGGGGTCCTGGGTTCGAATCTCGGTGAAGACTGGGATTTTGAATTTAGGGATTTTTATGGCCCCACTGAGTCCACCCAACTCTTATGGGTACCTGACTTTAGTTGGGGAAAGTAAAGGCGGTTGGTTATGTGCTGGCCAGATGACACCCTGCTTGTATCTGTTGGCCATAGAAACAGATGACCTCAACATTGTCTGCCCTAGAGATCGCAAGGTCTGAAAGGGGAATTTTACTGTAGTACTCCATTATTTCTTGTATGTGCTAACATATCTGTGTAACAAAAATTATCTTGTTAGTCTTTTCTTTAAGCTTCTATCTATCTATTATTATTATTATTATTATTATTATTATTATTATTATTATTAAACCTTTTATAATTTGTGAAATATTTCTATATTGCGATTTTTCACATAAGTATCTCTCCACGGTCCTCTAGATTTTTTTCCTAACACACAATGTGACCCAATAGCCCAGTTATATCTAGTACTCCTGGCTAGCAACTATGGTTTACTGTCAATCGTGACAAATGTTTTTTTTTTAAATATGCAACTTTCTATTTATTTAGTAATTCTTTGTAAGTTTTAAACTATCTATAATATAAATCAGAAAGTAAGGCGTATGTATGTATGTAGGCTATGAATGTTTGAATGTATGGGTGTATGTCCCTGATAGAAATCAAAACCGTTTGACCAATCTTAATAAAATTTGGCATAAATGTTCTTTGGGTACTAACTGGAACTAACTTATTTTGAAATATTTAGGAATTTGTTGACAAACTCGCTCATAAATTATTTAAAGGCGTATTATGGTATCTATTGTATCAAATTAAATTCAAATTAAACCAAACTTGAATACAATATACATTGACGCTAAAAGACAGTCATTTTGGATTAGGAATTATTCGTAGGATGCACGTTTCTAGAAACTATTGCAAAAGGGTTGTATTTAGTCTATCTCAATGTTTGGATAACACTTTAGAAACGTTTTCAATCGCTTTGAACTTAACACTCAGCCATTAATGAAAGGTTGAGAGTTACAAATATAATTATTAGCTTTAAATGAACAAATTACAAAATTGATTTTTTTTTAAATCATCCTTAAGAGAGTGTCTCTACAACTCTAAGAGATTCACCAATGCGACAATTCACCTTTTTAGGACACTTGTAGTTGTATTGTTTTTTTTTGTATCATGTTAAATCCTTATATTTTTTTTACTTTTCTAGTGAATCATATTGTCTTTAAAAAGGAAATAATTAAGAACTTTTTTCTTTGTTTAAAAATTAAGCCATGAACACTCGTTACTTGCACCCAATTTTCGCACAACAGCAATCAAGGCGTTACATACCAGTACCACTAGGCCACTAGGGTTTCGAGAAACATAGTTTGAGGAACCCTGGTGAGAGTGTGCGCTCTATTAAAGATAGCAAGTCTTACCTTTACTTTTTGTCGCTTCCCTTTTATCTGGAGCTGATGAAAGTGATGATGTATTGCTAGTGGTCTCAGGTGCAGTTCCCATATCAGTAGTAGTCAAGGTTACCATAGGCGGCGTGTTTGTAGTGATCGGCGTGTTTGTAGTGATCGGCGTGTTTGTAGTTTTTGGATGGGACCGTTTTGTTGTTGTGGTACCTTTATTTCTCGTCGAAATAGATTTAGAAGCTGTTGGGGAAGCTGTTGATGCAACTGTCTGCAAGTTTCTATTGGTAACACTTATTTCTGGTGACAAAGTCGTTGAAGGCACTAGAGAAGAGTTGAAAAACATTACTTTTAAACAGTGCAGTAGCTAGGGTGGGAGGAGATGGGTCCAAATTTGAACCCCCCCCCCCAGGCTCCCACTTCAGGGGAGCCCCCAAATGAGTGTTCAAAATTTGTTTTTACATTAAATATTACGCCATTATCTCATGTCATGATGCCAAATGTCAAAATGCAGGAGCCCCCTGCTAATACACCGATATGACCTGCGTTATGGTCATGTGATCGAAAGCCTGCGTGCGTGAACCAGAGACACAGTGTATAAGAAAGCGTCAGTTCAAGACCGGAGACCGGGACTGTCAGTTGGCCATGAAGTCGGTCCTGGTTGAGTCCTCAAGTGTTATGTACAAGTCCAGGAAGAGATAGAGACTGTAGAGTTTTGTACGGTGATGTACAATGTAACATTTTAGTTGTTGATGTGTTGCCAATAGTCTAGTATTGGCTGTTATCTACTTATTTTCACTCAATTATTAAAGTACCAGATTAACCAGAGCTCTTTTTGTTGTCAGGTTCTTGATGTGTTATTGTGTGTTTAGCAGTGTTTACAGAAGGCCTGACTAGGAGATAAATTTATATATATATATATATATAGTGTAATTCGCAAGTACATCGTTATTAGGATGGAGCGCAATCATCTTTAGTGAATGCGTACAAGACGTCTTAGTGGCTTTCTGTATAGTACCCACGTCTCGGATCAATAAACAGGGGTTGAAAGAACCACTGCTTGGTAGACACTTTTTTTTGTAGGCAGGCGAAGTGATTTATTCCGCAACACTCTTGTTTGGAGGCGCCCAAAAGCGCCACTTGTCTTAGCAAGACGGTTATCAACTTCATGCGTCATTGGATGCCGTTCTAACAAGATATGTAAATTGGTCTACCACGTACAAGTTGTGTCCATTTACGGTGATCTTTGGGGCTGACTAGAATTTATTATTATTTAACTTCCGGAACATGACTTCCTTTTTTCCAAGGTTTATTGTTATGCCAAAATAAGGGACAGTGTAAGCAAAACTAGTTGACGGCTAATTCTAGCCCCAATCGTCCTAAAGAAGCTCTGTGACGACCACCTCCTTTGTTGTAGTATTGGATAGAAGGCGCCGAAGACTAAAAACATTGCGTGTGAGCGGAGTCTGGCGTAGATGCCTTCGATTAATCACTGTCTGATTACGCCAAAGAAGATAACAGATTTAAAGCAAGTACACAACCCTGCTTTACGGCATTTTCTATTGATAAGTGATCGGATAAGATAGATAGATAGATAGATAGATAGATAGATAGATAGATAGATAGATAGATAGATAGATAGATAGATAGATAGATAGATAGATAGATAGATAGATAGATAGATATTGGGCCCCGCAACTTCATAGGACATAGTTTTATAAAGGAGGCTGATCTTTCGGTACGGGTGTCGCTATGGAAAAGTTCTTTGTTGTAGCGGCATCGCTAGATCTAGGTTTTCTTTTCGTTTCAGGGTGTTAGGCTTGGGGCTATGGGAAAGAGTGTCTCCTTTCCTCCCTTGGAGCCGTAACGTTAACTATCGTTGTTGGAGGTGTATGAATTTCATGTTCTATAGGGCGCCGAGATGGAGTGTGTGTGTGTGGAAGGTGTGTTATTGTTATTTGAAAAATTATTAATGACCTGTTCACCATCATGAAATTGATACTTAGGGAAATACCTTGTTAAGTTATAATTATGAATTATTAAATATTGTTCGTTTTTAACAACTGTTGGCTAATCGATGATGTTTTAATTTTATCTTGTCTTCGATGACATTTATTTGTTGTTTAAGTTACTTCGCTGTTATATGCGAGTATTCTATGTTTAGTTTACACTGATCAGAAGGGGAAGCCTGGGCAAGTAAATCATACCCTAGATGAGCCCGAAAAGACCCCCTGACATCATTCAATATAAAAAACGCCAATCCTACGCGCGATAAAAGAAACGGCATTATGCAATACGCGTAATTGTGGAATCTGGTGAAAGAAGCTTCTCGCGCCTCAAACATGAGGAATTACTTGAGGTTAACAATTCTTGAAGATAGATTGAAACATTTGGTAATTCTTGCTATTGAGCTTGATCTATGTAGGAAACAGAATTTTATGATATACTGTATGACTTCTTAACTCGCAAGGCTCGTAAAGTAATTCTGTACTTAGTAAAGAATGAATTAAATGCAAAAACGAATTTATTTTCTAATACAAACTCTTAATTTTCACTTATTGTCGTATCCCTACCCAAACTGGACCCCTTGAAATCCGTTTCGTATACGGCCCCACAATGGTTATGAAATAGTGGTACGGCGATGTCAATATTATTAGTTAGTATTAGCATTATGAAAAAGAAAAAGCTTTAATCGAGAGCAGATTTTTCTGAATGTTTTTGTCGTGTATTAGTTTGTCCATTTTACACGTTACATTGCAAAGATATAAATATAATCAACATGACACTGAATTAGTTTGAAATATTCAACTATTAGTTGTAATAAGGAAAATATATTTACCTAAATTACAAGTCACATTAAGCGTTGTATAACGACTGTCAGCCACTTCTGTATGAACTGAAACGATGTTTTACTATTAATATTATAGATATATTCAAAATTGGTGCTTATAATCAGTGCAGTTTCAAGGTAAGCCTTAGCCCTAGGCCATTGACTGCAAAAATAGCTCATAGCTCAGCTGCAAAGAGCTGGTTGAATGAAAGAGAAAGCCTTGGATCTCCAAATAATGACACAAATAAATATTATGTACACACAATACAAAAAGGTAAGAAATTAAACCCACGAAAGTCAGGTACTTTTCAGGATGAATTGTCAATCTCTCTTGCCTTTCAAAGTAAAACTCAAAACTTTTCTCTTAGTGGTTTTAATAAGCTACCTTCACTTGACACTAATAATTTAACATTTTAAATGACTTTCTTTAAAACAGAATAAGCGATGTGAGTAAATAAAGATAAAGGTACATTTCTTATTCCCTATGCTAGGATAAATTGCTACAAATTCTTTTTCTCCCCTAGTGCCACGTAATATATAATTGTAGCCTTGGTTGGTTGTGAGGTCGTTGTCTAGAGTTTGGAGCACTGGCGATCAACTCACCGCTTTAGCCCAGTTGATTGCCGACAGGAACATCTACCTAGCACTAACACTTTTAAGAAGATTGAACTCCATCAGATGTTAATCAATTTATTAAACTACTGAGCATATATACATGCAATTCGAGAATGTCAATTAGATAGTCCTACATCGCACAGTACAGTCTACCTATCTCAGATTTATATTTAAAAAATTTTTTTTTTAAATGTCAAGAAAGCTGACTTTTTCTCTATACAATCATGTCACACACTCTCACCTCCCCGGCTTCGCACACCAACTAACGTAAAATCATCTCAACCAATCAAAATTTATATACACACCCCGAATAACCCTACTTCCATTCGCGTGCACCTGTTGACCAGAATCTCATGCCCATCGATCAAAATCAATGTTTTTAAAGCAGTGGTTCTCGACACACTTTTGTATGGCTCCGAGACATGGGTGCTCTATCCGTCTATCGAAGAGACAGTTGGAGAGGTCTCACAAAGGCTGCGGGTCACACATTTGAGACCCGAGAAAAGCCATTATTAAAGACAGGCGCAGAAGAAAGGGAAAAAAATTAAATAGACCGCCAGTGGACGACAATATTTTGTCTGCACGAGATGAGGAAGAATATGAAGGTCACAACTGGGTTTGCGTAGTCATGTAAAACACTGCACTCATCTCTAATCTTCGGAATCGATAGAAATTACCATTATTGTTTCTCTGTCTCTCTGTCACGCCCCTTTAGGCCCCCGCCAATCCATTTCTAAACATATGTTCTTGTTTCCCCCTCTCCCACCATATATTTAAAAAAAATAATTTCAGGCTGTCGCGTAATTTTTATCTTAAATTGTAACCAATGAATCGTTGAAAAAAAAATATTATAAATCTATTTTGAAAAAATAATTAACATTGTGTCTGATGGCTGAGTTGCGTTTTGAATACGATCGTCACCTGTGTGTATATCTCACGCTCAATAACACACGGTAACAGATGATCAGTACTACGTGCGCGAACTGTCCGTATTGTTCAGGTATTGTGTGCTTGGATAAATCAAGGTTATCCAAAAATACCAGTACACCAATGTCTTAACAATAGAAACACGAATAAAACAATACGTTTAACAAAATCTTACTCACCCCTAGTACACTTTTATTTTTTATTACGTCTTTAAAATCTTAAATTACGCCAATAAGCCTTTTTTTTTCATTAGAAAAACTTCAGCCTACACAACCAAAAACATCCGCCCTTCTTTCCTCAGAGCTACATTATAAACTCGAACATACGCCGCATAACATTTGTTAACATGCTGTAAGTAAGAATATACTTCTTAACTAGCGTATGTTTATCTCAAGTTTGCAAATTTACATCAACAAACTGTTGACGTGAGATTCATATTCAGGAATTTCACTAATTATCAAATTAATTATACAAATGCTGTCTCACATTGCCCTCGTCTCTCTCTTTCTGTCAACTCCCTCTCTTATTGTCTCTTTTAGTCTATACCTCTCACCTTCCTCTCTTTCTCCTTCTTTCTCTACCTCTCTCTCTCTCTCTCTCTTTGACTCTCTTTGTCTTTACATTTCTTCACTCTGTGGCGACCCTCAACCGTAAAATTATTTTCGTTCATAAGCATAATAAATCATTATCTTGCTGTAAATATCTGATATGTATTGCCAAAGTTTTATGTTTAATCAAGAAAACATAAGTATATTCTTGTAATACCTATTGCTCCTTGGAATTTAAGTACAAATATATATCAAACTAGCAGTACCATACCGTGTATATTTTTTTCTTTGCGTTTTTTTTTAAATCGAAATCCACGTCAATTGTTCGTTTCATAATGAAATATTACCTTTAAAGCATGGGCTATTAAATGATTACGTATTATTAATTATAAACGAAATAACTTTTCAGTTAACTTAGGACGTCACCTTTAGATTCCGAAATGGCGTCACGTTACGTTATGCATTAATTTACATTAATTTAAACTATTAAATACATTTATGCTGCGACAATAGAAATGCTTGAAAAAAAATCGGATTGATTTATCAGTAACGTCTCTCCTCGAATGACAATAGCACAATTGTAACTTTCAATGGAAACACTTTTGTGCAATGTAAAGTTGGACACGTAATGAAATACAAACAAAAAAATCCATTTTTTCGAAAGCCTTAGGCGACCCTTGAAAAATTGTAATTCTACCCCCAAGGGGGTCGCGATCCACAGGCTGAGAACCCCTGGTTTATATATCTCTCTGTCTCTCTATCTCTATCACCTTCCTTTCTCTTTGACTCTCTTTGTCTAATTCTCTCTATCATCTTCAACTCTCTTTTTCTATTGTCTGTATCTCTCTCTCTCTCAATGGCTAGAGATAAACTCTTTCTCTCCGTAATTATTTTACGTGTTACAATGGAATTATTCATTTTGCTCATTTGTATTTCACTGCCCTGTTAGGATTGAATTATGGAACTATACAGAGTTCCATGATTGAACTTGATTGTTATCAGAAAATGTGTTGTTTTTTTCGGTACAGTATTAAAGTGGATTGCATGCTCTTTTACACAATGCAAAATAATGTTCATAAAACCAAAAGTTAATTTAATAGGGTCAAATCGACGTTGGTATCGTCAGTTAGGAAAGAAAAAGTTAAGGGATGACAAATGTCTTACCTCCAATCCAAACAAAACCTGTTTGTTGCAAGAACGTTATTGGAATAGTTTGAGGACTCGCCACTGTAACTGTTTTTTTGGTTTTTGTCCTGAACAAGATTAATACAAAATTAATCTTCTCCTACTTTTTAAAAAACTAGAAATCATAAATGGAATGGTAAAATTTCATTTTTACTTACTTTTCAAGAAAGTACTATTTACTTTTCATGTACTGTTCTTAATACCATTTAAATAGTACAGTACATTTGTATAAAGTATTGGGTATTTTAAAAATCATAGAATTCTCCTAATCAGATTACATAATAGAAAGTCAAAGAATCGGCGTAAATTTGAACCCGTCGTACTAGTGTCAACATTTTAAAGCGCGCACTACGTTAAAATAATAGCGAAGGTAACATAGATATTGTATTGTATTAAACAATTTGAAATTCGCGTTTTAGCATTAGTAACATAACAATATAGATGCGAACACAAACAACACTAACTCAGGAAACACATACAACCAGTCCCTAATGAATTAGGCTTCTCAATGATAAAGAATGACACTGTAACACCCTAGTTAAAAGTGGAATAAAGACATTTTAAAGAAAGAAACATACAATATTTTGAAGTATTGGCCGAATAACTGATTGTATGTAATACTGATAATGAAAATATTCATATATATCGCTACCCTGCAAGATCATACCATCATACGACTAAACAATATGACCACGTCGGTTACATGTATATCATACGCCACACATTCAGCAGCTTGCTCTACATATATCACACAAGCTCTCAGCATGCATTTATCAATTTAAATCCCCATTCTAAATAATCAAACTTTGTCCCCATTGTTTAAAAGAAATCAACACTAAAACACCTGGCCAAATTACCTCCCCTTAAAATAACGGCTAACAACGCACGAGACGTGACAACTGTCCCCCCCCCCTTTTCTTTTTCCACTCCTCCAAATTATAAAGTCTCTCCTCCTTTTGTCTCATTTTAAGTTCCGTCATGCTCAAGTAAGGTTCAAAATAGTTCATGTGTTCATATTTCTACTAACATTACCCACCGGTCAGCTACGTGCGGTTCAGATGTTTAATTAACTTATCTATTCCATCATGGCAATATGGTCAACCCTCTTTAGGGCCTTCTTCTACCTGTAATTCAATCATAACAACCCCCCTGGACAACAAAGGACAACACTTCATAACACACTACACTTGTCACACCCCCTGAAATTTTGTATTGAGGGAGGTAGGACTGTGATTAGTGATAGTTTGTACTTCGTAGCTCGTGAGAGTGCTAAAATATCGAACCCTGCCTTTTTTATCTGCATTGTTTACCAAAAAGATGACCCATGGTTGGACATTAATTGAGCTGCATCTTTATTTTCAACATTTGTAATGTGTTTAAAAAAGTTTTCGACATTCTCCTTGTTATTTTTTTGATGTTTTTAAATACTTTGCGTTATTGAACAAAGGCAACTTATTAGCTAAATAAAAATGATTAGGTGAATTTTTAAGACTTAGAAATTAATATAAAATCGCTGACAAAAATTTAATGTTGTTTTTGTTTATAAAAATATTCTTTAAAAAAATACAAATAAACGTAAAATTCATGAATAGAAAGTTTGGACACACACACATGGTCCTCGTTATTAGCCTCAGTCTGTTCAATGTACGTAATCGTCCATAAATCTACATTTTAAATACTAGACATATATTACCCGAGGGTCTTATTTGCGTATCGCTGTCGATATAGTCACTGAGAGTGTTTTGTAAACAATAAAACGAAATAATAATGTTATAAGTAAAGCAAATGCGTGAATGTAAAAATAGTATGAATGGAGCTATTAAAATTGCTAATCGACCTGAATCCATTTTTTTAAATAAAAAACATTTGCTTGTTAGCCTACATTTATTTGATTAAAATATGAAATGAATAGACTTTATTATGTATGTTCATGTGTTAAACTAAAAAGTAGATCTATCATCTTTGAATTAGATCTGAGTTAGAGATAGATCTAGATCTAGACTTATCTAGTTTCCCTTTAATTTAAATATTGGATTGGATAGAGAGTTTGTTCTGCGCATGCGTGACCTTTTTTGTCAGGTGTACGGTATTAATGAATGGAACTATTCAAATGTATTTAGGCCTATTATGAGTATGTAAACATAGCAAACGAATGTATGAAAAATGCTTTGGAAAACGAATTTCAATAATAATTTGATTAAAATATGAAATGAATGGACTATAATTAGTATGTTCATGTGTTAAAATATAAAACTATCTTTGCAAATAAAGTTGTATCATCTTAGAATTTAATTAGAGTTTTAGACCTAGAAATAGAGAGATGTGTAACCTTTCAGGTAATGTCTAATGAAAGAATGTACGTCAGAGAAACTATCCGTGCAAAGTGTAGCTCTTAAAATTAGATCTAGATCTAAATCCGTTCGATCTTTTCCCATGTCAACATGGTAAACATAGCCAAGATCAATAAAATAGCATACCTTCATTGAGTTGGGCAAATTTTTTTTGAGGGTCTTTAGTTTGTTTTAGGGCAACTATATACACGTCACGGTTCCAGTTAGCCCCCAAAGAATATTTGTGCAAAGTTTCATCAAGATTGGTCTAACGATTTTGATTTCAATTCAGCACATACATACATACGCATTACATTCTACTTTATAATATACATAATTTGTGTCTAAGCCAGTTTAACTATTTGACACAGTCAATTAAAATAGTAAGATTTAACTCTTTAATAATTTCTTACCAGGAACAATAAAAGGCTTGCCGGTATACAGTAATATTGTAATTAGGGTTTAAACAGTCAGATGGTCTCCATTCAAAATGTACAATTTCAATTTCTAAACTTTCTGTATCTGTGTTCACGGAACACACAACATTATTCTCTGATGTCTCGTTGTACATTAAGTAAACAGAAAATTTGCCACCTTTCTTGATGACTTTGTTGAAGTTTGTAACAATACGGTAAGCATTGTCTCCACCTACAAATGTTTAAAAAATAAAAAAAAAAAATAATGACATGCTTTTTTTTTTCTTTGGTTTTTTCTTCTATGTTTTGCAATATATAAATTGTAATTCAATGTTCACAACAAAAGCTTGAAAAGGTTGGAAGAATAGTAACTATATAATAAAATAAATATTTTGTCGTTACAACTAGAATAAATAACTCTGTAGTGGGGTATACAGTACGCAATTCTTTAACACGTCTGTCCAAAAGATGTAACTTCAAATGTCAGCCAAATTTTTAAACACAGTGTCGTAGTAATAGTGACAAAGTAATCATTAGTAAATGTAGATAGATGCGTTTTGCGTATCTCTCTGTTTAATTGCATGATTATTTCTTCTTTTGATATAATACAGACTTTTTTTTTTTTAAAAAAAGAAGATGATTACATCCTACGCATCATGCATTTAGTTATGCACGTGAACCAATGACTTAAAATCTACCAAGTCAATGGCTTTCCTGGCTGGCTCAGGCAACCTATTCCATGCACTAGGAAAGAAGGAGTGTTTGTACAAATTTGTCTTAGCAAATAGAACGAGGAATGTGCCTTTATCTTTGTGTCTTTCTGGGTATTTTATTAGATTTTTTTTTTATATTTGAAGATTATGGTTCAGTGTTTTATGTATAATTGCTACTTTACTTTTAAGTCTTCTATCCCGAAAGCTTTTTAAATTTAGTGATTTTATTGAAGGATTTACTCTAGTCAAATGTGAATATTCGTTAGTTATGAATCTCACTGCTCTATTTTGTGTCTGTTCCAGTTTCTTAATGTTTTCTTGAATTGATGGGTCCTCAAACAGAGGATGCATATTCTATTAATGGCCTAAGCAAGTTTAAATAACAATTTAGTTTTATGTTCTTTTTAGCGCCCCTGAAATGGGAAAAGACGCTATTAGTTTTGTGTGAAATGTCTGTCGTCCGTCCCGTTTAGATCTCGTAAACTAGAAAAGATAGTGAAAATCCGACAGCACAATATTTTAGACCATTCAAAGTTCTAATGCAACGGCTACTTTTTTCTTTTCTGAAAGCGAAAAATCTATTTTTAAATTACTTATGCAAACAGTTTTTTAATTTAAAAAAATACACAACTTTTACAACTATTACCCGTTAACAACTCAAAGACTTGAGTCTCTTTAGTAGTGGAGACTACCGTTTTCCATATTTTTAACACATTTATGCAAACGGTTGTTGGTTTTTTTTTTCAAACTTTGCTTATTTGTATTGTTAAGTTATGTAAGTACTGTTATACTAAGTACTATATTTACACACAAACCAATGTTTACTATTTTTTTAAAGAGAAAAAATCTATTTAGTATGCATTATAAGCTAGACATAATTTAAAACTAATAATAATCTTGTAAAGAGCATTTGTTTTTCTTCAATACAACGGTATATTCCATCTAGTAGTGCCTCCAAAACAATTACATCAATTATAAGACATCAGCTAGTCCTGGCGAGGCGCAATGGCTTAGCGGTAAAGCGCCTGGCTTCCGAACCGGAAGTCTCGGGCTCGAATCCTGGTGAAGACTGGGATTTTCAACTTGGAATCCTTGGGCGCCTCTGAGTCCACCCAGCTCTAATGATTACCTGTCATTAGTTTGAGAAAAGTAAAGGCGGTTGGTCGTTGTGCTGGTCACATGTTACCCTCGTTAACCGTAGGCCACAAAAACAGATGAACTTTACATCATCTGCCCTATAGACCACAAGTTCTGAAAGGGGAACTAGTTAGACCAGGCTCACATCTAACTTTACATTCACCTTCACCTACCCTTTGATCTGCTGGACCGCTGGGGGGGGGGGGGGGGCACTACACAAGATCTGTCAACCTATATTCTCCATTCTTATCTGTCATATGTCTTTGATATAATTTCCATCGGATGTTCTTTCTGAAAATATTGAAGCCTGTCTGGGTGGACCACTTCGGGGGCCAATTTTGAGTTTGTGTTTTCACACAAACTGTCTTTATAACCTTGTTTATTTATAGAAATTTCTTTAAATAAACCCTAATGCTTTGTTTAATTATTTTTTGATAGTTTATCTGAGGTGGCAATGTATGTTAAGGCCTCATTTAGATCATCCTCTTGTTTGGCATACATATTGTTACGAATCTCACTATCCAGGCTCTCTGCAAACTGCACCACACACCACCAACTTAAAGAACTTGACAACTCAGGGCTCCAAATTAACGTAACACTTTAATAGTTCAATAAATAACAGCCAATACTGTACAATTGGCAACACGTACACTGTACAAATTTCTTTCTGATAACACCGTACCGCCGTATCAACTCTTGCACTGGCCTCTCCGTCTCGTTCCGGGCTTGCACTGGGTTCAACTGTTCAGGACTGACTTCACACACTAGGCTCGTTGTGTCGGACTCGATCGCAGACCAAGATCAAGACGCCAGTCGTCTCAACTGTACTTGACAGTACTTCGCACTGAACCGTCGTAATGCTCCATACAGAACCTCACCGTTGAACTTTGCTGTAGTGAACCCTCTGCCGTGAACCCCTTTTCTGAACCGTCTTGACTGTGACACCATCGCTCTAATATAGGGTCCCTACTGGCCTTTTGGAACCGGACAGAACGCCGCTCGACGTTTCTAGGTGGTCAGATGACTCCAACTCTCGTGAAGTTCCTGAGCTCTGTTCACGACGGCGATCCTTCCCGAACCGTCCTGTTGACACTCGACTCGGCTGACCATCGTAACTCGTCTCGGTTGACCGCTCGTCTAGCGCTGGCCTGGGGCGATTTGCGTCGGCTGTCTACACACACACCACTAGCCCTATTTGTGCCACCACCAGGTTTATAACAAAATTTTGTTTACGCAAATGACAAAACTAACAATAATCAGTCCCTTATAGGCCTGTAAAAGTAGAATAGTGTATGCTCGCATCAAATATCGAAACTCTATTCATTGTATCAAAACGGCCAAGCAATTTTTGAATTGAAAAAGTACAACAAAAAAAAGCTTGTATGACATCCATACTCGAAAGATACATCACCGCCAACAAAGCTGTTGGTCGTATACTTGGATTCTCAATGCACGAAGCAATGCTCCTTCATGTTGACAGATAATCCAACATCATTAGCTGCTATAAACACTGTGAAAGTTACAAGTGGCTGTCAAAGACAAAGATGCCAGAAAATGATCAACAATACGAAAACTCAAAGTGATCGACATCTTTTTGCGCTTTTGTAGACATCGTTGGAATGGTCTCATCCACTTAAACATTGACAAATGTATAAAAATATATTTATGTGGGATACACTTCTGCAAGAGGGAACCCAGATGTTCCAATTGATTACTTCTTACATGGTGCATAGAGAAGCCTTGATTGATCTATAAAGAATTTCTTTGTTAATGGCCTGAACAAAATCTTAATATCCTTTGATAGAAAATAAGGTCTATGCTTTATACAGTTTCAATTCACTTTTTTTATTAGGATGAATGACAGACAGAAAAAAAAATAGGATAGATAGATAGATAGATAGATAGATAGATAGATAGATAGATAAGATAGTAAGATAGATAGATAGATAGATAGATAGATAAGATAGTAAGATAGATAGATAGATAGATAGATAGATAGATAGATAGATAGATAGATAGATAGATAAGATAGTAAGATAGATAGATAGATAGATAGATAGATAGATAGATAGATAAATAGATAGATAGATAGATAGATAGATAGATAGATAGATAGATAGATAGATAGATAAGATAGTAAGATAGATAGATAGATAGATAGATAGATAGATAGATAGATAGATAGATAGATAGATAGATAGATAGATAGATAGATAAGATAGTAAGATAGATAGATAGATAGATAGATAGATAGATAGATAGATAGATAGATAGATAGATAGATAGATAGATAAGATAGTAAGATAGATAGATAGATAGATAGATAGATAGATAGATAGATAGATAGATAGATAGATAGATAGATAGATAGATAGATAAGATAGTAAGATAGATAGATAGATAGATAGATAGATAGATAGATAGATAGATAGATAGATAGATAGATAGATAGATAGATAGGTAAGATAGATTAGATAGATAGATAAATAGATAGATAGATAGATAGATAGATAGATAGATAGATAGATAGATAGATAGATAGATAGATAGATGCATGGATGAATGGATAGAAAGAAAGACAGACAGACAGATACATACACACATTTTCACTCTGACTGACTTAGATAATAAAAAAGAAAAACAGTGTAAGCTTTATAGAACTTATAGAGCGATTGTTATTCTCTTCATAACTAATAAATGTTACAATTTTTAAAATACGAAAAATATTTTTGACCCCGTCCCATTCCCACTTTCCTCTCAAGAAGACACCCTGGTTCAGCGAATGTGTAGAACTATTCGACTTAACAAAATTAACAATATTCACATGATAGGCTTTTAGATTTAGACTTAGAAAACGATGCGCTAAACTTTCCTGAACATTAACTTAAAATCGTAAATGAATGCGTGAATATCCGGAGACGTACATGTGGTAACCCAGTTATTCTACGATTTTGGTGACCGATCTCGACACATGGTCCAGAGAGGTGTCCCTGTTTGCGCTGACGAAATTTTATGGTGTACCTGTCCCGTTGGTTGACTGGACAGTTAGTCACGTGGGTGTCTTTGTTGACGAGAAGGAGCTAGCAGTGGAAGAACAGTGTTTTGATTCGGAAGTAAGAAATATTGTAGACTTGAGTGACATAGAGAGACTTATACTTTTGCAAATAAACGTTCGTATTACTATTAGATTGGTCTTTACTGTTTGAGAATAGAGCTTCAAGAATATTAGCACAATAATAACGAACCAACATTTTAAAAAACTCGCACCACCACAGTTTAGTTAAAGACAAATATTTTCTAGCACTAGCGAAATTCTAGGAAAATCATTAGAGCCGTTTTAGATTATCGCGTCCACCCAGCCAGAATCCACTCAGATTTTTTTCCAGGAACTTTAGAGTTGCATAGAGGTATTGTAACAATTGTAAGATATTTATTTACAAAACAAAACAAAAAACAAACAAACGCTGCTTACCTGTTGGCTTACAAATAAACTCCATTTCAATGGTAGTGTTAGTGTCAGGAGAAGGAAGTACTTTGTCCATCATATTTTTTAATAAATTCATTTGACATTGCCTTTTTCCATTGCATTGGTTTGAAAACTCTGTCCATAGTTCTAGTTGACCAGTATTTTTTATGCCGTGTGGTAGTAAAGCGATTTCCTAATTCAAACAGAAAACTCATTATATAACTAACTGATAATTTTATAAAATATTCTAATAATTACCATCCATGATTTTTCTTTAATTGTCTAAAGTTAGAGAATTTAATTTAAAAAAATCATTTGGCGTTGCTTTAAACTTTGAAAACAAACTGAATAACCTATTATCGATAAAATTAGTTTTAGACCTCTTGGCAAGAAAACTAAATGCAATATGTCAGAAGAGCGATTTGAGTTGATCTTTTGGCATTGTTGTTTTTATTACTTTTAAACTAAATGACTATGTAGACTAGTGTAAGTCTAAAAGATCTAGATCTAGCAGTAGAAGATTGATTGCTGAACACAGATGATTAATAACATAACAACACTCTATCGTCACTATTGTATCTCTTACTTAACATATTTAATCTTAAAATTATTAGACTTATATGCTTAGAATTGATACTGGTAATAATGTATAATATGCTGTTCGCGTCTGATCCATTTCATAATGTAAAACTATCGTAGATTAAATTCATAAATCTGCACCACTAAGCAGGCAGAAGCTAAGCTATAGCCTTATAAATTAAAACCTATAGATGTAATATTAGTTCTAAGTATTTATGCATTTAGAACGAAATCTAGATCTAGGATCTATTTAGTCTGATTTAGATTATCGTCAGGTGTACACTGAGGATTTGCCAGGACTGTGTGGTACGACTATGTAATTAATATTGTTTTTGTTTGTTTGTTTGTTTTTTGTTTTTTTAATTACTACTAAAGCGAGGTTCGTATCAATAAAAAAAAAACCGGGACGGACGGACAATCCTGTAGGCGATCCTAATAAAACAAGCAAAAGATAATAAAATACTTTTTAAAAAAAAAAACCTTTTATTAGGGAATGAACCTCACATTTAATGTCATATCTCTCAATGTTGCAATTTTTATTTCCATTTCTTTGTAAAGCTAACGGTGCAACCTCTGAGACACATGAACAACAAAGACTGGTGCCAACTCTATGGCAACAACACTAATAGACTATGTCTACGGTCACGTTCGGGACACCACATTAAATATCTGAGTCTGATGACTGTAGAAACGGATGAATATGTGCTAATGAACTTGATTTTGGACACAAGACCAAAGATCGGGAGAAGTTGAAGCTTGAAGCCAGAATCAAGAATCAATGTGTGTTTTCTTTTTATGTTTCCCCCATTTTGGCCCGTGCACAATGTAAGAATTAAACGATGGTTTAAAAAAAAATGGCTGGCATTTTTTTTAGTTGGAGTTTGAGGAATCGTTTTGGCCTTTAATGAATTTGGCGCAAAAAGTTATTTGTTTCATAAAAAAGGGAAAGTTTTGACTTAGAGACTGTGTCGTGACTATTAAAAACAAGATTAGGATTTGAAGTGTACCACAAATAAACATAGTACTTTTGGAAGCTTTAGACAGAGTCAGGTTTATAGACCCAGATATTTAACTTGACGACATTCGACGGTTCCCTTCGTTATTATTGAACTTGTAATTCGACATAGTTCATTAGCCTCGAGTACCTTTGTATTTTTGGCCTTTCGCCTGTGTTATTTCGCTATTTGTGTGTTACCTCCATTGATACGTTTCCATACAAGACACAGGTCGGATGCGCCTAACAAGGCATATGAATAGTACCTTAGTTAATACTTTAAATTTTAACCCTGTTAGTCAATGAATCATTTTTTAACTTTAATAAATTTGTGTCAACATGAAAGTAATATTGAACATGCCCGATTCCAAGAGGAATTGTTGCTTCGAACTCTACTCTTAAAATAGCAAGGACCCATCAGCTCGTCACTTTCGAGATGGCCTTGAAATCGTGGAACCACTCCATACCCAGCCCTCATAGTTCCCTCGAGCATCAGCACAGAGCCGTCCTTGTAGTGTTCCAGCTCATTTTTAAAAGTCACTTTTTTTCTAACGAGTTCATCTCGGTGGCAGTAGAGGTCTGCTGATGTCTAAGCTAGTTATTAAAACACTGACTATTGAGATCAGTATAAATTGTACTTCCGTAATCTAGCGGACCCCAGCACTTAGATGTGCATTTAAAATTTTATAGAATGAATTAAAAACTTGCTAATGATTTTCTTGATATCTTTATTGTGTTTAACAAAATTCCAGTTTTTCCATCCTGGCAGCCAGTGACATTTTTATAAACAACTGTATTTCCATCGTATTCATACTTGTCTGTTTTAACATCAGCTGTGAAGATAAATAAAAGATTATTATAAATTGTGTAAACATTTTTCTTCTATAAAAATATGAAATAATAAAATAACATTTCTTACGATGTCAGTATTTAACACAATCTAAAGTCTTTATCGTCTTTATTTAGTGCACTTCGATTTTATCTTTACTCAACAACATTCTTATCACTCCGATCACTCCCGATATGACCGGATAGTAAAATTTTATATTCGGCCGGAGCCGGTACCTAAGTGTCTTGTAAATAGTTTGTGTTGCTGAACATTTTACGAAACTGTTAAATAACATACCTATATTGGTTGGTTTTATTTTTTTCCTTTTATATACTTTATTTTTTTAAACTCTGTTACTGATTGATTTATTCAAGCTTAACAGTATTTTTAAAAATCTGTATAGTATAAGTGTGACTGTGTGTATGTACGATACCAAAAAAATGTAAAGGATGTGTGTAGGAAGGTCAGTGTAAATAATGTTAGTATATATTTAACTAGTTACTAATGTAAATCTCATAAGTAAAGTGCAATCTGCCTTGTATAGTGGTCGTATGTATGTGTTCATGAATTTCAGATATACCTAATGAGCCTACACATATAGTCCTAGTGTAGTGTGTATAGTTGTTTGTGTTAACCATCAAGCATTGTTTTTTTCTTGAGCATACGCACGCAATAGAGTTGGGTGTCAGTCAAAAAAGATAACACATTGGCATGGTCAGTCAAGCATATAGATAAATTATACCCGTCCACTAGTTAGAGGTCAAGGGTTGTTGATTTTTACGCTCCAGCATATTGTTTCTTTGTTTGCTAGATCTAACTATTATTCAATTTTTTTATGCGATTTTTAAAATTTACTGTAAGGTTTTCGTTATTTATTAAGTGAAAAGAATTAAACAATGAAATTAGCTTTCTTTCTAAAGATTTTAATACAAGGCAAAAAAAATACACACGCAAACATGCATATCTTTGTTTTATTTTATAGTGCAAAGAACGTACGTAAGAAACATTCAATGCAAAGAACGTATGTTAGAAACATCTTCCTTAATTATTAATTATTGTATTCGTGGTTTCAGTAATTGTTACAAAAGGGAACGATAGTAAGCCTATGGATGTCAGGTGTGTAAAAGTCGTCCTGACCTGATACACAGTGGCTAAGTACGCATCTTAAGTAAACAAAAGATAGTAATAACAAGGAGTTAATTGTTTGTCACAAATTATTAAGAATATTGTTATCAAATCAAGACACTTAACTGCTGGAGTAATATTCAAGCTAACACGTTAGAAAAATGATTTAACCTTAATATTTATTGACAGTGTAATATCCTTTGTTAGCATATATGTATGTGCTGGGGGGTAAGAAAAAAATCCCCCCCTAATCACCACCCCAAAAATAAATCCTGGATACGCCCATGATCTGCTGTATTAATTCATAGCAGCTTATCATATACTTTTTTTTTATTTTGAAAGTCTTCTAGACTTAAGAAAGTTGTATTCGTTCTGGTGTTGTTTTTTTTAATGTTTCTCATAGCTTATTAGTTCTCTTGTACAATAGAAACAATCAAAGGGCTTTGTGTATTTAAATGTGAACATTCATCAATTAATTTCTTTGTATAATTAAACAATATTTAAAATAGTGTATGGTGTTATGTGTACAAACTAGTGTGTTGTTAATTTGATCATTATGTACCAAGCGTATATCAACTGAATCTGTCCGTCTGTCTGGTACAAAGTTTGTACTCTTTAATTTCTCCCATTTCCATTCTCATATCAACTTAAAACTTTGCATGAATTATTCATTGGCGTAGACAAGTCATGAACCAATTTGAAAAATTAACAAATTAGTCAAATAGTTTCTAGTGGTTATTAATTATTTTGATTTATACCAACAAAGAAAATTAAGCCCTTAGTATTCACATATATAGCTAAATTAGTTGGGTTTTGTCCCCTTAAAAAACTGTTAATGCTATTTCTCTCCTACGCACTATCCGATCAAGTTGATACTTTAAACAAGTATTTCTTATATTATAATGCAGAAGAGACGCTGGTCACCCACTTCAAAGGTATACTGATGTATGCAATCGACACTAAAAGCTGGGATAAGGTGGCACTGGATAGATCCACATGGAGGGAGGGTCTTGGATTACAGATGCCATACAAAACAGTAGTAGAAAGAAGGGTGAAAATGCAACGGCGCCTGGTGATTACATATGCCCAACCTGCGACCGCAGCTGTACATCAAGGATAGGCCTTTTAAGTCACACAAGAAGTTGGAAAGGGAAAAAAATCTCCTCCCGGAACGTAAATAACGAGATGTTTATACCTAACAAATAATGAATCAATAAAAAAAAACAATTAGTCAATTAGTTATTGCTAATCATTTATTTTGTTTGAACTCGAATAAGTGTTAAAAAAAACAACACTTCTACATTTTTGGATAAATATAGTTGTAAGGATGGATTTCTTCCCCTTAGATAAGCTTTGTTTTTATTACAGGATTTTGTTGTTTTTGTAATATTTTGTTTGTTTTTAGTTTGGAGTTCTTTTATCTACATACCTTGTAATCCTATGAGAAGAGATGTCAACATAGTGAACACCAGCCTGAGCTCATTAAAACGAGTCATAGTAAGAATCTAGAAACAATGTCAGCATTAAAAAAAATGTATTTTGGTCATTGTTTTAATTTGTTAACTCTCATTAAAAAAAAACAACGTAATTACACTCTAAATTAGCATGACGAGAATCCAGTGAAATCAATTTTTTTTAATCTCTCGAAGTTATTTCATGAATTTAATGGCTAATCCATACAGACATCGACAAGTTTATATAGACACAAATGAAAACTCAAAAAAGTCTTATAATAGCACTTTGAAATACAACTCTTGTTACACTATAGATCTACTGTGACAACAATATATATATATATATCGTTTGGATATAGGAGCAACACAGTACAGCCAACATCTCGTTAGATTACTGCTGATAAAAGTATGAGGAAGCTTATTGTATTTTATTTGCGTATGTGTGTGTGTATTCGTATGAGTCATTTCATTACTAAGAGAACTTTGTGAGTTCCTCATAAGTAAAAACACACACACAGACTGTTTTGCGGTTTCCAAGATTTGACTTTTGTTTACTTAATAGGTGTGGCAACTGTTTAGTTCAAGTATGTAGAACTTATAAAGCTGAGCGTTAATTAGTTGATCAGTAACATCGTAATAATCAGTACGATCAGGATTAAGATTAAATGATGCAAGTGCATAATAAAGGCTACAAAGTGCATTATAAAGGTTACACAGTACATAATAAAAGTTACAAAGTGCATAATAAAAGTTACACAGTACATAATAAAAGTTACACAGTACATAATAAAAGTTACACAGTACATAATAAAGGTTACAAAGATAACTTGCGTAAAAAAACAACAACTCACAATCGGACACTGAAGAGGTCTACTCAAGCAAGTAGAAAGGGGAGTCTCAATCTATTCGGAGGCAAAACAATCACAACACTATATCCACCACTACAAAATGAAGAGATGCGAACCGCTAGTGTTTACCAATATTACTGAATTATTAGGCCGACTTAACACGATAGCTCAAGATAAGAGGTACATGAATGTTATTATTATTACTTTGTTCATATTCACATGTATTCAATGAACTGAAGTAGCAAAGGGAAAAATATTTCTCGAGATGTAAAATGCCATAACCAATACACTGATATCTGCCCAATCTGTCATTCAAGACCACTAAGAGGAGGTCTTTCCCTTTTGCAGATTATAATTGTCTTTGAAAGTAGTCATTATTAAGTGTAACACTGCTTATTACTATAAAAACAATATACATATAATGAAATGTCCACTCCCAGTTGTGAACGCTTTAGACCTCACCCTGACCCCTAGCTGAGTATTGGGTTATGAGATACTTATTAGCACAAGTAAAGGTTTAAGAAAATGTTGGTCTAAGTAAGTTTCAATAGTCACTAGTGTATAATTTTGATGAGTATTTGTACAGTAAATTCTATTTTTGCTTATCAAAACTAGTTTCAAGCAGTTAAAAACACTTCCCAGATATAATTCTTCAATCTGCATGCACTTCAAAACTTGAGACTCGACGATGACTATATGTCCTGAGTGTTGTGACAAAGAAATGTAAGGATACGGAAGAAAAACAGAAAGAACTACCAACCAGAGTATTGACTTGACCATTTCCTTAAACTGAGTTGATGAAACGAGCTGAGTGGCATAAGACTATCTACTGGAGTTAAAAACTCAATTAGCTCTAAATATTTTATTATGGAGGAAGCGCGGTGGTTGAGTGGTATAGCACTTGGCTTCCTAATCAGGGGTCCCGCAATCGAATCTTAGTGAAGACTTGGATATTTTTTAATTTAGGGATTTTTTTGGGGGCGACCCAGTTCTAATGAGTACCTGACTTTAGTTTGGGAAAAGCAAAGATGGTTGGTCGTTGTGCTATCCACATGACACCCTCGTTAACCAGTGCCAAAGAAAAAGGTAGCATTTTAGTCATTTGCCCTTTTGATAGCAAGGTCTAAAAGGGAAACTTTATTCCTTTAACTATTTTATCTTGGGGAATTCAATAGGAGTTGAACTGTATTGTAAATCTCCTGCAGGAGAATAATGGTTGCCAGCAGAGCTGGAACTCTAGACCTTAAGTGACAATCGTGCAAAGTGTCTATATTACAACCAGGAAGTCGCTCAAAAGTTTGAAAGGATAATCCTCTGAAAAAGTTGAACACAACAAGCAGCTTAAGTGGCATGTTTCTATCACTATTAAAACATATGAATATATATTTAAGAAAAAAAACAAGGGAAAAATACCTTAAACAAAAAAAAAGCTTGTACGTTTTTAAACACATGTTCGAGATATGAAACAAAATAATTACTTACCAATAGTTAATTAACTTATTGTTTTTTATATAGAATCTAGAATTGTCTGGTAATAGAAATAATAGTGCAAAAATTTCAGCTTGATCCGAAGTCTGGTGTCGGAAAAATAAATTGTACAAACGTTTTACCGAAAACACGAATCAATAAACAAAAATACTCAATTTGTCAATTAACTTATATGTAAATAAATATTTTTTTAATATCGAATAATGGAACAAAAAACTTGAACATTATTGATAGTTATAGTTTTTAGGACGGAGTTCTTTCCATTTAGATAAGCTTTGGTTTTTTTTTTAAGGATTTTTAATATTTTGCTTCTTTAATTACATATTGGTTTCAAGAAACATTTAGTCGAGCGAGGGAATTTCCTCTGTTTAATTTTTTTAAATAAATAGTTCAGTTCTGCATCAACAGGTGCCTAAAATGTTCAAGTATGTCTATTTACTTACTGAACTGAATTCTGAAAACTAAGTGACATTTGAGGAGAGTGCGGGAATTTCCATTAAGCCCTGCTTAAAATAATAAATACGTTATTTCTAACACCCCCCACCTTTTTTCCCCCAGATATAGAGTAGATGTCATATTTTCCAAGAAAATTGTTTCAGACGTTGTTTGTTTTGTTTTTTGTTGTTGTTTAGTTTTTGTTTTTTTGTTTGTAAGTACTTGTCCAGTGTCCCAGTGTTCACCCAGTGTACTTACACTCATGAAGAGTTTCCAAACTTATGTTAGGAACAAGAAAAACATGACAAAAAAATACTTTAAAAAAAACAAAGCTTCAAAGGGACTCAACTTATACCGCCACATCTGTCAAGTACGAATTCTTTCCAATGTTCAAGATACCAAACAAAAACATAATAATTAGCAATCGTTACTAAAGTTATTGGTTATTATTTTTTTGTATTGATTCTTGTGTTTTCAGGTAAAAGAAATAATTATGCAAAATTTCAGTGTAATCCGAGTTTGGTGTGGGAGAAATAACATGTCAATACTTTTTACCAGACAGACAGAGTTGATATAAGCTTGGTAATTCTAAAAAGAAGCTATCTAATCTAGTGATGCCACACACCGATACACAAAGTTAAAAAGGACATAAATTGAACTGTATTGTTCATAAAGTTACTTTTTAAGAAGTCAATATAAAATGTTTAAAACGTAATAAACAACAAGGGAGACAAATGTTGTTTTTAAATAACGTGAACTAAAAATAGAAAGAGGAGGAGAAGTTGGAAATAAAAGGAAACAGAGAGAAAAATTGTGGAATCAAACTAAGAGAAAATTACAAAGAGAAGATAACAAAGAGAAGTTAACAAAGAGAAGATAACAAAGTGAAGATAACAAAGTGAAGATAACAAAGAAATTCAGCTTTTTAAATTAATACATTTGACAATTGGTTATTATATGTGTTCGGCGATGCTTCCCTGACAGTCTCGTACTGATTAAGATCCACTGTATCTGAAAAAAAAAATTATCTTAATAAATCGTTTCATGTCTTAGTAACTAACTGTGACTTCAATAGCCAAATAATTTTTGACTACTGATAAATGTTTTATGCTTTTTTACAGCTTAGAGTGTACATTCTATAGAACTGGTTTGTCCGTGTTAAGCTGGTTGGATCTGGAAGATAGCTAAACAAGTATTTTGTCTCCCTCTCTCTCTTTCTCTCTCTCTCTGTCACACACACACACACACAACTTCTCTAGCAACTACAAAAAGAAGTAACATGTAATATACAAAAAGAAGAGAAAAATGTTACAATAATTAAAGTAAACCCTGTAATCTACTCACTTTAATTCATTCGTTATGTTTTTATTTTTTTTTAAATAAAAGTTAACTTTGGATACAAAAGTATAACTCGTGAATTTCAAGCCAATCAACTCCAAATTCGTCTACTATATATTAGCTTTTTTTGTTAATGTAGTGTGTTAAGGGACAATTTGGAATTAGTTGTTTGTTTGTTAATGTAGTGTGTTAAGTGACAATTTGGAATTAGTTGTTTGTTTGTTTCCTAGACATGGAAAGTTAACTTAGAGGCAATGACACGACCAGTAAAAACAAGATTAGAATTTTAGGAGGAAAGTAAAATGTAAACAAATAACTTTTAACGGCTTTTGAGGGAGGTAGCCTTTTTGTTTCTTTGTTTTACATGTTTCGGATGTTCCTTCACAGTTGAAGGTATTGTACTTCCTAGTCCAAACCTCCCGCAGGACGACGAGGGATGGGAGCGGGCAGGCTTTGAACCCGGGACCATCGATAAATCCAAACAACAGTCCAGCGCGCAAACCGCACGACCAGGCAGCCATCCTTTATGAGAGTAGAAAATACATCACACGACATTCTACGCTTCCCTCTGTTATTTTGAAACTTATTTGACATTCGCAATAGGTGTAGACTAACTTATCTGCATAATACCCAGCATGGAAGCCTTTAAGAAGTGGAAAAGGTAAATTTAATAAAACTTTTTAAACTGCCGTGACCAAAGAGTTGACTCTCTAGCAATACATTAAATTAAGATATTAATAAAATAGCCTGAATACTAAATATAAGAAAGATTACCGTTATAAAGATGAATGTCTTGGTTACTTCCCTTTGTCGTGCTGTAAACATTAATTAAGGATCTCCTGTTTCTAATGAAAAAAAAATATTATTCTAAAAAATGTTTAATAATAATATACATTTTAGGTTCGAATCTTTAATTATACGAACTATCATAAAACTTTTAGTATATTTGAAGCAATAACCTTTTCTTTAGTTTGTACGCCAAAAATAAAATTACAGCTACAGCAATGGTTAATAGGACACACAAGGTGATGATTACTGGAAGATATTGGTCATTGAAGTTGGCAACTACAGATGAAAGAATGAAAAAAAAACATGAATAGAAAAGTTGATTTTCGATATATTTAAATCAATTTAACAGCGCTGTGTTAATTCATTATTCGACTCCGTAATTCAAATTTTTAAATACCTTTTTGCAAAACGAATACATGGAGTGCATATAACGAATATTATTATGTATACAAAGGATAGTTCGATATTAGTATCTTATCTTATCTTATCTTATATAATACAGACGTTACTTCAAAAAAGAAGATGATTACGTCCTACGCGTCATGCATTTAGTCATGCATATTAACCAATGACTTAAATTCTGCCAAGTCACCTGGTTTTTCTGGCTAGCTCAGGCAACCCATTCCATGCTCTAATAGCACTAGGGAAGAAGGAGTATTTGTACAAATTTGTCCTAGCATATGGGACGAGGAATGTGCCTTTATTTTTTCGTCTTTCAGAGTATTTTATTAAATTTTGTTTTTGTATTTGAAGATTATGGTTCAGTGTTTTATGTATAATTGCTACTTTACTTTTGAGTCTTCTGTCCTGAAGGCTTTCTAAATTTAGTGATTTTACTAATGGTGTTACCCTAGTCAAATGTGAATATTCGTTTGGTATGAATCTCACTGCTCTATTTTGTGTTTGTTCCAGTTTCTTAATGTTTTCTTGAGTTGAGGTGTCCCAAACGGAGGATGCAAGGTTAAATAACATCTTAGTTTTATGTTCTTATTTGATTTATAGAAATTTTCTTTTAATAAACCCTATGCTTTGTTTGATTTTTTGATAATTTCATCAATATGTGGATTCCATGACAATTTTTCATTTATTATAACACCTAGGTATTTTGAGTTTTTAGTCTGTGTTACTGGTTTGCCATGAATAAGATAAGTGGAATTAATTTGTTTTAGTTTTTTTGTTACTCTTAACAACTGACATTTTTCTGGGTGGAAAGACATGCTCCAATTTGATTCCCATTTCTGTAATTCATCTAATTCTCTTTGTAAAATATCTGTGTCTTGTGTTGTTTTTATTGTTCTATATATTATGCAATCGTCTGCAAATAATCTGACTTTTGTTCCTGAACTAATGCAATTTGGTAAATCATTTATGTAAATTAAAAATAGTAGTGGACCCAAGACTGTTCCTTGAGGTACACCTGAGTTTACTGTTATTGGTGTTGATTTAGAGCCATTTATTATTACAGTTTGTTCTCTCCCTATCAGAAAATCTTTAATCCACTGATGCAGTGGACCGTTAATGCCGAAATATTTTAATTTTTTAAGCAAACTATGGTGGTGAACTTTGTCAAAAGCCTTGGAAAAATCTAGTAAGATAGCATCTATTTGTTCACTATTATCTAAACCTTTTGAAAAATCATCAATTAGTCCTATTAGTTGTGTTTCACATGATCTATATTTCCTAAAGCCATGTTGGTATGGGGTGAGGACATTATGTTTGTCTAAGTGGTTTATGATATTGCTACATATTATGTGTTCTAGTATTTTACATGTGATGCTGGTAAGTGATACTGGTCTGTAGTTTCCTGGATCAGATTTTTCTCCTTTTTTAAATAAGGGGGTGACATTAGCTTCTTTCCAGTCCTTTGGTACTCTGCCCTGGTTAAGCGATGCCTGAAAGAGTATTTTGAACACTGGGGCTAGCTTATTGCTTAGTTCTTTGAGTAATCTAGCTGGAATACCATCAGGTCCAGACGCTTTATTTGGTTTGGTGTTGGCTAATAGTTTTTTAATTCCATTTTCTTGTACTACTAAATCTTCTATGTTGTCTACTTGGTTCAAATTAAGAAATATGTCTTTGTCTCCTGGGGCTGAGAATGCTGATGCAAAGTATTTGTTTATGATGTTTGCTTTAGTTTCATTATCATTATGTATTATGTTATGTTCATCTTTTAATGGCGCTATGCCTGTTGTTTCCATTTTCTTAGACTTAATGTATGACCATAGGTTTTTGTTGTTATCTTTAGATATTACATTGTTTATGTATTCACTCTTACTTTTTGGGTTAGGTGTTTAATTTTTATTTAGTATTACCCTGTAGCTCAACCAGGACCCCAATTATTGCCGCCTCCGCTTGTTATTACTGCCCCTGTGTAAAAGATGTAACTTCAAATGTCAGCCAAATTTTTAAACACAGCGTCGTAGTAATAGAAACAAAGTAATCAATAGTAAATGTAGATAGATGCGTTTTGCGTTTTGGCAGTTTTTGTGTATCTCTCTTTTTCCTTGCATGATTGTTTCTTCGTCTTATGTAATACAGATGTTGCTTCAAAATAGAAGATAATTACGTCCTATGTTTTTATGTGTCAATCTAGTCGTGACTTAAACTCTGCAAAGTTGTTGGTTTTCCTGGCTGATTAAGGCCCATTCCATTTTCTAATGACACTAGGGAAGAAGGAGAACTTGTACGAATTAGTTCTAGCGTTTGGAATAAGAAACGTGCCTGTATCTTTGTGTCTTTTTGAGTATTTATTAAGTTTGTTAATTTCTAGTTGTAATTTATTGTTTAGTGTTTTATGTATTGTAGCTACTTTATCTTTTATTCTTCTCTCCTGAAGTCATGTAGTGATTTTACTAAATGTGTTACTCTAATCAAATTGGAATATTCGCTTATTATAAATCTCGCTGCCATATTTTGTATTTGTTCTAGTTTCTTTATGTAATAATGTTATATCATTCCCAGGGGAATGTCCTAGCCGTTCGCAGTTAAAGTGTTATCGATTGTTAATTTTTTTAAGCACTTATTGGCATAGAGGCCAATACGAAGAAAGGGATATCCTCGTATAACTTGGCGCAACACCTTCATGGAGGACCTCAGAACAGTGGACACCAGACATCAGACATTGCTAAGTCAAATGGCAAACTGAGCACTGAATTGTTTAATGTGGTGTTGCTGAACACTCTGTGTTCGCGTCATTCATTCTGTTACCCTTGGTTCCCACTGGCTGTCTGGCATTGTGTCTTCATGTTATCTTGCAGAGTTGTGCTGTCTTGCCCCTTTACAGTCAAATTATTATTATTCCCGTCGCTGCTTAGATGTAAAACTTTTATAGGAAAATTATGAACAACGCGCCCCTCCCACCAGCACAAGAACAATATCCCGTCAAATTTTGTGTTTAACTTATACAGTAAAGAGCTTTTAAGAATGTTTCAAAATTGTTGTCTTGCCATCTTGTTTGCTTCCGCTGTTAGACATTGTTACATTATTGCTGCTTGTATTTGTAGTTAATGACGGTGACTGTGTCGCTGTCGTATTTACAGATGGGCTTCTGGACGTCTGACTAGTAAATACGAGTTCTCTAGGTGAGATCGTTGTAATAATTACAGGCGTCACCTTTGTAGTAGTTAAAATCTTTGTAGTAGATAGAGGGTCTGTTGTAAAAGGTTCTAGTAGTTATTTAAGATATATTATAAACATAATTTTTTGTGTGCATTTTAATGTCTAATGTTTAATAACCGATTTTTTTTCCTTTATTTTATATGATACAGTGACATAAATGATGAAGAGAATGCAATATGTAGAGCTGTGGAGGTGGTGTAAGTAAAACCTATAGAAAAATGCCAGAAAATATAAACAGGAATATTGGGAGAGACTCTAAAAATCAAGAACAGACAAACTAGCAATGCCAAGGACGCCGTATTGAAAAGTCAATGTCGCCAACTAAAAAGTAAAATTATTTATGCATCAATCTTAGGATTATATTTTATTATATTCAATGGTGCGTAAAAAAAAGATATAGATCTGTGAAGAAATGTGTATGTAAATAAACAAAATGGAACGAAAGAAACTTACGAAGCAAACAAAAAAAATGTAAAAAATACTTTTTTCAAAAGAGAATACCTCCTTTGTACAACATGTAGAGCAATTGTTTTTATCTGTATAACTAGCGAGTGTTAGATTAAAAAACAAATGGAAATTTTTTACCCAGACCTCCTCTCCCCTTTCCACCAAGAAAGAATTCTGGTTTAAGGCGAATGGATAGATCTACTTTAATTTATAATATTCCAATGATAAGCCTTTAGGCCTTAGATCTAAACTTAGAAGACGATGCGCAAAATTTATTAAACTCTCCAATCTACTTTACATTTGGATATTTCCGAACGCGATAGTCCTTTCAAAACCTATGATGGGTCTAGATATAGACCATAGACTTATATATATACTACTAGACTGGAAACCGGAAATAAATTCTTATCCGCGACAGATCGATCGTGAACATTTTGTAGAAAGTTGGATCAAGGCGTTGTTTTGTTAAGTAGTTAAAAGAAGTAAAGTTGTTTTTTTTTCATATACATATAATTTTATTTTTTAGATCTAGATCTAGTAATTGATTATCAAAAACACACAAAAAAAATCACAATTTAGTGTTGCATTTAGTCTATTGATAAAGAAGATTATGTATCTAAAAATTGCAAAATAATAATTATTATTAAGAAGAAGAAGAAAAAACAAAGAAGTAACAAAGCTTCATTCAAAAACTGATTTTTCTAAATTGCTTTTGACTTGAATGGGTACGTCCATCTTCAAGTTACATTGCAAAGATATAAATATAATAAATTGATTCAGTTCACGATTATGATATAATGTCTGGATTTTCATTTTCATTATGAAAAGAATTGGAAATATATGTTTAGGGTGGAGGGTAACAAGAATATATATTTCGAATGGAGTGACGGGAAGCTTTGACTTTATAGGATCAAAGAATCAGAGAAACAATAAATATGGAAGAAAAGATTGGCATGTTTTTTTCGTCGTAAACTTAGCGCATAAAGAGGCGTATGTTCGAATTCTGGTGATGAATGCGATTTTTATTTTCGGGATCTGTAGGGTGCCTCTGAGTCACCCATTTTTATAATTACCAAACTCATATCAACTCTGTCTGTCTGGTAAAAAGTATTTACATGTTATTTCTCCCACACCAAACTCGGATTAAACTGAAATTTGCATAATTATTTCTTTTACTTGAAAACACAAGAATCAATACAAAAAAAAAATAATAACCAATAACTTTAGTAACGATTGCTAATTATTATTTTTTGTTTGGTATCTTGAACATTGGAAAGAATTCGTACTTGAAAGATGTGGTGGTATACGTTGAGTTACTCCCTTTGAAGCTTTGTTTTTTAAAGTATTTTTGTCATGTTTTTCTTGTTCCTAACATAAGTTTGGAAACTCTTCACGAGTGTAAGTACACTGGGTGAACACTGGGACACTGGACAAGTACTTACAAACAAGAAAACAAAAACTAAACAACAACAAAAAACAAAACAAACAACGTCTGAAACAATTTTCTTGGAAAATATGACATCTACGCTATATCTGGGGGAAAAAAGTTGGTGGGTGTTAGAAATAACGTATTTATTTTTTTTAGCAGGCTTAGTGGAAATTCCCGCACTCTCCTCAAATGTTACTTAGTTTTCAGAATACAGTTCAGTAAGTAAATAGACATACATGAACATTTTAGGCACCCGTTGATGCAGAACTCATAAACTGAACTTACTTAGACTTAGACTTAGGTCCTCCCGCGCCGTTCCGCGCATTATCGGCAAGCTGTCTCCATAAAGATCTGTCACTGGCAATGTCTGAAGCCTCCTCCCACCTGGTGTCCACTGTTCTGAGGTCCTCCATGAAGGTGTGTCGCCAAGTAAAACGAGGGCGTCCCTGTTTGCGCTTTCCTTGTTTTGGCTTCCATTCCATGTTATCGCAACTTTTGGTGTGCGTAATTCATTTTGACGTAGAACATGTACCGCAAACCTCATGCGACGCTCAGTCACAACCTCACCAGGTGTTCGACTCCCAGTTCGGCATAGGATTTCCTTGTTTAAGACCCGATCTGTGTAACTGACTCCCAAAATCCGTCTCAGCCATCTCTGTTGAGCCACATTTAGTCTTTTCTCAATTTTGACAGATGACTTCCACGTCTCACATGCATATGTAGCAGTTGGAATGACAATTGTGTTGAGAAGGTGTATTTTTGTCTCGAGTGCAATGGCTTGGCTAGTCCAAATAGGCTGCAGCCTTTGGAAAATGCTCCCTGCCTTTCCTATTCGGCACTCTACATCATGGTAAGCATCTCCATTATTTGTTATGATGCTGCCAAGGTACGTGAACTTGTCCAGCTTTTCAAGCTTTGACTCACCAAGTCTGACGGGGACACCCTTTGCCTTATATCCCACTCGCATAATTTTAGTCTTATCCAAGTTTATGCGGAGGTCAATTTTGGGTGCCTTTCTGTCTAGGCTCTCCGTCATTTCTTGAATGCATTTATTTGTAGCCCCGAGTAGTGCAACATCAGCAAAGTCCAAGTCCGTCAATCGGAGCTGTTCATGCCATGGAATACCAAAGACAGTCTGGTTCATTGCTCTCCTCATTATGTAGTCGATGGCTAGGAGGAAAAGGAAGGGAGATAAGATGCACCCCTGTCTCACCTGTCTCGATTGTAAAAAACTCTGTTGTTCCCTCTTCTGTTTTAATGCAGCAACTAGATTGACTGTAAAGGTGTCGTAGGATCTTATCTTATCTTATCTTATATAATACAGACGTTACTTCAAAAAAGAAGATGATTACGTCCTACGCGTCAAGCATTTAGTCATGCATATTAACCAATGACTTAAATTCTGCCAAGTCACTGGTTTTTCTGGCTAGCTCAGGCAACCCATTCCATGCTCTAATAGCACTAGGGAAGAAGGAGTATTTGTACAAATTTGTCCTAGCATATGGGACGAGGAATGTGCCTTTATTTTTGTGTCTTTCAGAGTATTTTATTAAATTTTGTTTTTGTATTTGAAGATTATGGTTCAGTGTTTTATGTATAATTGCTACTTTACTTTTGAGTCTTCTGTCCTGAAGGCTTTCTAAATTTAGTGATTTTACTAATGGTGTTACCCTAGTCAAATGTGAATATTCGTTTGTTATGAATCTCACTGCTCTATTTTGTGTTCGTTCCAGTTTCTTAATGTTTTCTTGAGTTGAGGGGTCCCACACGGTGGATGCATATTCTATTATTGGCCTAACCAAGGTTAAATAACATTTTAGTTTTATATTCTTATTTGATTTATAAAAATTTCTTTTAATAAACCCTAATGCTTTGTTGGATTTTTTTATAGTTTCATCAATATGTGGATTCCATGACAGTTTTTCATTTATTATAACACCTAGGTATTTTGAGTTTTTAGTCTGTGTTACTGGTTTGCCATGAATAAGATAAGTGGAATTAATTTGTTTTAGTTTTTTTGTTACTCTTAACAACTGACATTTTTCTGGGTGGAAAGACATGCTCCAATTTGATTCCCATTTCTGTAATTCATCTAATTCTCTTTGTAAAATATCTGTGTCTTGTTTTGTTTTTATTGTTCTATATATTATGCAATCGTCTGCAAATAATCTGACTTTTGTTCCTGAACTAATGCAATTTGGTAAATCATTTATGTAAATTAAAAATAGTAGTGGACCCAAGACTGTTCCTTGAGGTACACCTGAGTTTACTGTTATTGGTGTTGATTTAGAGCCATTTATTATTACAGTTTGTTCTCTCCCTATCAGAAAATCTTTAATCCACTGATGCAGTGGACCGTTAATGCCGAAATGTTTTAATTTTTTAAGCAAACTATGTTGGTGAACTTTGTCAAAAGCCTTGGAAAAATCTAGTAAGATAGCATCTATTTGTTCACTATTATCTAAACCTTTTGAGAAATCATCAATTAGTCCTATTAGTTGTGTTTCACATGATCTATATTTCCTAAAGCCATGTTGGTATGGGGTGAGGACATTATGTTTATCTAAGTGGTTTATGATGTTGCTACATATTATGTGTTCTAGTATTTTACATGTGATGCTGGTAAGTGATACTGGTCTGTAGTTTCCTGGATCAGATTTTTCTCCTTTTTTAAATAGGGGGGTGACATTAGCTTCTTTCCAGTCCTTTGGTACTCTGCCCTGGTTAAGCGATGCCTGAAAGAGTATTTTGAACACTGGGGCTAGCTCATTGCTTAGTTATTTGAGTAATCTAGCTGGAATACCATCAGGTCCAGACGCTTTATTTGGCATGGTGTTGGCTAATAGTTTTTTAATTCCATTTTCTTGTACTACTAAATCTTCTATGTTGTCTACTTGGTTCAAATTAAGAAATATGTCTTTGTCTCCTGGGGCTGAGAATGCTGATGCAAAGTATTTGTTTAGGATGTTTGCTTTAGTTTCATTATCATTATGTATTATGTTATGTTCATCTTTTAATGGCGCTATGCCTGTTGTTTCCATTTTCTTAGACTTGATGTATGACCATAGGTTTTTGTTTATTATCTTTAGATATTACATTGTTTATGTATTCACTCTGCAGCTGTCTGCTTACTTTTTGGGTTAGGTGTTTAATTTTTATATACTTTTTGTAAACTCTTTCTGCCTTGGTTTCTTTAAATTTTCTATATAGGTTTTCCTTCTGTTTACAAAGCTTCTTTAGTCTATTATTAAACCAGCATTTATTTATTTTGTTTGATGTGTATTTAGTTGGTATATGATTTTCTATAATGCTTTTAAGATGGTTTTTAATGAAATTCCAGAGGTCATCGACTGGTTGGTTAATGTCTTTTTCTAATAAGAATGTTTGTTGAAAGTTTAATGCAGCTTGGTGTAGTTGTGTTAGGTTACATTTATTCCAGAGTAAGATTTTTCTTTTGGTTTTTGTATTGGCTACTGCTTTTATCTGACTGTGTATTTTTATGATCTCATGGTCTGATAGACCAGGGATAATATCATAATCAACTACTAATCCAGGTCTGTTGGTTAAGAAGAGATCTAATGTGTTGTTTAATCTAGTTGGCTTTTTAATGATTTGATCTAAACTTAGGTTGTGTAAAGTTTCTATGAAAAGCTCATTTATGTCCTTAAGGTTTTGGTGTTTATCTATGGTTAGTGTTTTCCAATTTATATCAGGTAAGTTGAAGTCACCCATAATCCAAAAAACTGCATTTTTATTTGTCTCTTTAAGTGTAGTAATCTGATTACATAGTTCCTGCATGTATTCTAAACTAGAATTTGGTGGTCTGTAAATGCTGCCTATTATAAGGGATGTTGAGGTGGTATTAGTTTTACAAAATGTAGATTCTATGTTTTTTGAGTTAGGTAAGGTAATTTCTTCAGCTATAAGAGTGTTTTTTATTGCTAAAAGAACTCCTCCATGATTATCAGCCCTATCTTTTCTAAAAATTTCATAATTACTATTGAAAATTTCTGCATTATAAATTTCAGAATGTAGCCAAGTTTCTGTTCCTGCAATTATGTCTGGTTTCTCACATTCTAATAAAATTTCTAAGTCTGCTGTTTTGTTCCTAATACTTTGAATATTTATTACTAAGGTTTTAAGGTATTTTGGTATTACTTCTTTAGGAGGTTTGTTTAGTGAGGCTGTTGTATTAATTTTAGTAGATTTAGGTTTAACAGGAGTGGATCTGGCTAGTGGTTGGTGAGTTGGTTTTGGGATGGTGTTTAAGATGTTGTATGGGTTAGAAGTGTCCGCATCAAAGGAATCAAACAGTCCTGATGTAAACTGAGGTAACCCACACGGTACACAGTGCCATGATGCATCTTTGTTGCCTAAGGCATAATACACAGGTGTATTCATATGGAGACATGATGCATGGTACCATTCATCGCAGGTGTCACATTGAATGGCTTTCTGTTTCATGGTGCATACTTTTTTGCAGATGTTGCATCTATCTTTAGATCTAGGCCCTGGATTTGACTCTACATCTCCTGCTATTAATATTAACAGTGAAAGGTATTTATTTCTACTGTGTCTGATTGAGAACTTCCATTTGTGATCTGGACGAATTTTTCTGGGATACCGTATTCTCTATTTTCCATTGTGATTCTCGGTGGACACTATCAAACGCTTTTTTGAAGTCCACGAAACTGATCGTTAGCCGTTGTTGGTACTCAAGAATTTGTTTTATGATATTTCGTAGAACGAAAATCTGCTCTGTACATGATCTGCCTCTGAACTTTTTATATAAAAAAAAAATTAAACAAAGGAAATTCCCTCGCTCGACTAAATGTTTCTTGAAACCAGTACGTAATTAAAGAAGCAAAATATTAAAAATCCTTAAAAAAAAAACAAAGCTTATCTAAATGGAAAGATCACCGTCCTGAAAATTATAACTACCAATAATGTACAAGTTATTTCCCTTTTTCGATATTTTAAAAAAAAAAATTATTTACCAGTAAGTTAATTGACGAATTGAGTATTGTTGTTTATTGATTCGTGCTTTCGGTCAAACGTTTGTACAATTTATTTCTCCGACACCAGACTTCGGATCAAGCTGAAATTTTATACTATTATTTCTATTACCTGACAACTCTAGATTCTATATAAAAAACAATTAGTTAATTAACTATTGGTAAGTAATTATTTAGTTTGGTATCTCGAACAAGTGTTTAAAAACGTACAAGCTATTTTTTGTTTAAGGTTTTTTTCCCTTGTTTTTTTTAAATATATATTCATATGTTTTAGTAGTGATAGGAACATGCTGGCCTTGGGTGGTCGCCATAATTCCAGCCACTTAAGCAGCTTGTTGTGTTTAACATTTTCAGAGGATTATAATTGCAAGCTTTTGAGCGACTTCCTTGTTGTAATATAGACACTTTGCACGATTGTCACTTAAGGTCTAGAGTTCCAGCTCTGCTGGCATCCCTTATTCTCGTGCAGGAGATTTACACTACGATGTAATGATCTTCATTTCTAAAGTACGTATAAAATCAATCAAAACAAAAAATGTGATATCCGGTATACCTTCTGCCGTTTATAGCTTAAACATACATTTTTTTATCGCGAATATCTCGAAGATCTTTGTTTTATAAAGCACCTTCATACTTATTGGGCTATTTTTACATTTACGTTGAGGACATGTTGAGGACATGTTGGGGTATGCGTAATGTGGAGAAGGTTTGCGCACTGTGCTTAGGACCTCATCAAACACAGTTCAACTCCTATTGAATGCCATTGAAGATAAAATAGTTAAAGAAATAAAGTTTCCCTTTCAGACCTTGCTATCAAAAGGGCAAATGACTAAAATGCTATCTTTTTCTTTGGCACTGGTTAACGAAGGTGTCATGTGGCTAGCACAACGACCAACCATCTTTACTTTCCCAAACTAAAGTCAGGTACTCATTAGAACTGGGTCGCCCCAAAAAAAATTTCCTAAATTAAAAAATGTCCAAGTCTTCACTAAGATTCGATTGCGGGACCCCTGATTAGGAAGCCAAGCGCTATACCACTCAGCCACCGCGCTGTCTCCATAATAATATATTTAGAGCTAATTGAGTTTTTAACTCAAGTAGATAGTCAATGGCTTAAACCACTCAGCTAGTTTCATCAACTCAGTTTAAGGAAATAGCCAAGGGAAAGACCTCCTCTTAGTGGTCTTGAATGACAGATTGGGCAGAGATCAGCTATGACATTTTACATCTCGAGAAATATTTTTCCCTTTGCTACTTCAGTTCATTGAATGCATGTGAATATGAACAAAGTAATAATAATAAAATTCATGTACCTCTTATCCTGTGCTATCGTGTCGTAAGTAGGCCTAATAATTCAGTAATATTGGTAACACTAGCAGTACGCATCTCTTAATTTTGTAGTGGTGGAGATAGTGTTGTGATTTTTTGATAGTTTTTAGTTCATTGCCTCCGAATAGATTGAGACTCCCCTTTCTACTTGCTTACGTAGACCTCTTCAGTGTCCAATTCTGAGTTTTTTTTTCACGCAGGTTATCTTTGTAACCTTTATTATGTACTGTGTAACCTTTATTATGTACTGTGTAACCTTTATTATGCACTGTGTAACCTTTATTATGTACTGTGTAACCTTTATTATGCATTGTGTAACCTTTATCATGCATTGTGTAACCTTTATTATGCACTTTGTAACCTTTATTTCGCACTTTGTAACCTTTATTATGCACTGTGTAACCTTTATTATTCACTGCGTAACCTTTATTATGTACTGTGTAACCTTTATTATGCACTGTGTAACCTTTATCATGCACTTTGTAACCTTTATTATGTACTGTGTAACCTTTATTATGCACTTTGTAACCTTTATTATGCATTTGTAACCTTTATTATGCACTTGCATCATTTAATCATAATCCTGATCGTATGATTATGATGTTACTGATCAACAAATTAACGCTCAGCTTTATAAGTTCTACATACTTGAACTAAACAGTTGCCACACCTATTAAGTAAACAAAAGTCAAATCTTGGAAACCGCAAAACAGTCTGTGTGTGTGTTTTTACTTACGAGGAACTCACAAAGTTCTCTTAGGAATGAAATGACTCATACGAATACACACACACACACACATACGCAAATAAAATACAATAAGCTTCCTCATACTTTGATCAGCAGTAATCTAACGAGATGTTGGCTGTACTGTGTTGCTCCTATATCCAAACGCTATATATATATATTGTTGTCATAGTAGATCTATAGTGTAACTAGGGTTGTGTTTCAAAGTGCTAAGACTTTTTTGAGTTTTCATTTGTGTCTATATAAACTTGTCGATGTCTGTATGGATTAGCCATTAAATTCATGAAATAACTTCGAGAGATTAAAAAAATTGATTTCACTGGATTCTCGTCATGCTAATTAGAGTGTAATTACGTTGGTTTCTTTTGATGAGTGTTAACAACTTAAAACAATGACAAAAATACATTTTTTTAAATGCTGACATTGTTTCTAGATTCTTACTATGACTCGTTGTAATGAGCTCAGACTGGTGTTCACTATGTTGACATCTCTTCTCATAGGAATACAAGGTTTGTAGATCAAACAACTCCAAACTAAAAACAAACAAAATATTACAAAAAACAACAAAATCCTTAAATAAAAACAAAGCTTCTCTAAGGGGAAGAAATCCATCCTTACAACTTTATTTATAAAAAAATGTAGAAGTGTTGTTGTTTTTTACACTTATTCGAGTTCAAACAAAATAAATGATTAGCAATAATTAATTGACTAATTTTATTTTTTTTATTGATTCATGTTTTGTTAGGTATAAACATCTTGTTATTTTACGTTCCGGGAGGAGATTTTTTTTCTCTTTGCAACTTCTTGTGTGACTTAAGAGGCCTATCCTTGATGTACAGCTGCGGTCGCAGGTTGGGCATATGTAATCACCGTCGCCGTTGCATTTTCACCCTTCTTTCTGCTTCTGTTGTGTATGGCATCTGTAATCCAAGACCCTCTCTCTATGTGGATCTATCCAGTGCCACCTTTTCCCAGCTTTTTGTGTCGATTGCATACATCAGTATACCTTTGAAGTGGGTGACCAGCGTCTCTTCTGCATTATAATATAATAAATACTTGTTTAAAGTATCAACTTGATCGGATAGTGCATTGGAGAGAAATAGCATTAACAGTTAGTTAAGGGGACAAAACCCTACTAATTTAGCTATATATGTGAACACTAAAGGCTTAATTTTCTTTGTTGGTACAAATCAAAATAATTAATAACCACTAGAAACTATTTGACTAATTTGTTAATTTTTCAAATTGGTTCATGACTTTTCTACGCCAATAAATAATTCATGCAAAGTTTCAAGTTGATATGAGAATGGAAATGGGAGAAATGAAGAGTACAAACTTTGTACCAGACAGACGGACAGATTCAGTTGATATATTCACTTGGTACATAATGATCAAATTAACAACTAGGGGTGCACCGGATAGTACTTTTTGATATCCGGCCGGAGCCGGATATGACCGGATAGTAAAATTTGATATTCGGCCGGTGCCGGAGCCGGAGCCGAATACCTAAGTGTTTTGTAAATAGCTTGTATTGCTGAGCATTTTACGAAACTGTTAAATAACATACCTATATTTGTTGGTATTATTTTTTTCCTTTTATATACCTTATTGTTTTAAACTCTTTTGCTGATTGATTTATTAAAGATTAACAGTATTTATAAACATAAATTAATCTGTGTAGCATGAGCGTGTCTGTGTGTATGTATGAGGCCACCAACTATAAAGGCTGTGTGTTGGAGGGTCAATGTAAAATATGTTAGTATATATTTAACTAGTTACTAATGTAAATCTCTCATCTGGCTTGTATGGTGGTTGGATGTATGTGTTCAATAATTTCTGACCAACAACTGGTTATCAGACTTGTAATTTTAAGTCCAAAGACTGCTTCTGGTTCTGGCTTCAAGGGCTTAATACTGATAGCTGTTAGTTAATAGTTGGAATCTGAAGCGTAGTAGGTCATATATTTATTAATCCTGAGCTTTAAATGTTGCGAAGCATAGATTTAATTGTAGTCTGTAGGCCTATTATTGTTATCAATGTTTAGATCTACGGTTATATAGATCTAAGAGAATTAGGAAAACCAACTATAAAAGAAACAAAATCACCCACACCCTCCCTACCAAAAAAAAACAACATAAATAGACTTTGTGTTCGACTGATTGTAACAACCTGGTCAGATAGACGTAGTGAGCCTACACATGTAGTCCTAGTGTAGTGTGTATAGTTGATGGTGTTGACCTTCACGCGTTTTTTTTCCTTGGGCATACGCAATAGTGTTTAGTGTGCAGGCAAAAAAAGATAACACATTGGCATGATCAGTCAAGCATATAGATAAATTATCTCTGTACCTTAGTTACAGAGGTCAAGTGTTTGCTAGATCTAATTGTGGTGCTTTAGATCAATTTATTTTCTGCGATGTTAAATTTAATTGTAAGGTTTTCCTTTATATATTAAGTTAATAGAATTAAACAATGAAATTAGTTTTCTTTCTAAAGGTTTTAATACAAGGGGAAAAATACATACACGCACACATGCACATATTAGTTTTATTTTATTGTGCAACGAACGTGTGTTCAGCGCCCTAAATGACATTTTTCTCCAAGTAAACAAACTTAGTGTCACCATCTAGTGACCTCTAGACAGTCTCAATATGTCTTAACAATTTGCGTTAATCCATTCTGGCTTAAGAATGGTCAATGTCTATATTCTCTATCAATACATTGTCATGGATTAAACAAATAAGAAGTTGGGGGTGTTGAGTCTCTTGAGCCCTCCCTTTAAAGATACCCTTGGTCAGTGTCTGTTTGGCTTGTAGTCCTGACTCATACGTGAGACTTAACTCAAAGTAAACAAACTTATTACCCGTCCAATGGTATAAAAGGTGTGGTTTGTGGTCCAGACCCTTGATTGACAACCTATCTCATAATAAACTAACTCATACCAAATTAACCTTATAGAGATTTGGCTTGTAGTCCCGCCTCTAATAAAAATTATAATCCAAGTAAACAAACTCAGTTCCCTCATAAGATGTGACCTCTAGACAGTGTCGACACGTTGACATCTGGCTTAATGTGGTCAGCTGCCTATTTGTGAACTCAATGTTATGGACTAAACAAACAAAAGGAGGTGGGGGTAGCTCATCTCTACCTCTGGAGATACACCCGCACATCTTGACAGATTATCAGCGTGACGAAGTTAAGGAATATGACATGTTTACTAGACCACTCAAAGGTCAAGACAAGCCAGTGTACCAGACATCGCTGCTACGTATGTAATACGAATTTATAATGTAAAGTCTAGTCCCCCACCATAACAAACCTAGTTCCCTCGTGTGACCTCTAGAGAGTGCTTACGTCCATCGTATCTGACTTGGGGTCACCTGTCAATCAATGAACTCAATGTGATGGGCTAAACAAATAAAAGGGGGAGGGAGTTGTTCATCTAGAAATATACCTGGTTACCTTAGAGGTGTGGCTCTTGTAGTCCAGCCCCCCCCCAATAAAGATTAACTACTAAGTAAACAAACTCAGTTCCCTCGAAAGGTGTGACCACTAGAGAGTGTCTATACGCTGACATTAAACTTACGTCCATCGTATTTAACTTGTGGTTACCTGCCTCAATGTGATGGACTAAACAAATAAAAGGGGGGTGGGAGTTGTTCATCTCTACCTCTGGAGATATACCCACACAGCTAGACAGACGTCTGGTCAGCATGACGTAGTCAAGGAATGTAACATTTTAACATGTTAACTAACTTACTCAAAGGTCAAGACAAATTGTATGTAAAGCGCATTTATAATGTAAAGTTTCATCTCTATTTATATTAAGTTATTAACTTGCCTGGTCTTTATAATAAACGATGTTTGGTGCATATTTATAATGGCTCTATTTTTAAGCACATTATTTTGTTTTCATATAAACATTAATACATTCTATAACAGACAGTAATGGAACGAGGTCCACTTTATGCATATTAAATAGGTGTATTTTTACTATCCGGTTTACTATCCGGTAGTGATATCCGACCGGAGCCGGATAGCACCGGATAGTAAAAAATGCCGGATATTCGCCAGAAGCCGGAGCCGGAGGGACTATCCGGTGCACCCCTATTAACAACACACTAGTTTGTACACATAACACCATACACTTCTATTTTATATATTGTTTAATTATACAAAGAAATTAATTGATGAATGTTCACATTTAAATACACAAAGCCCTTTGATTGTTTCTATTGTACAAGAGAACTAATAAGCTATGAGAAACATAAAAAAAAAAAACACCAGAACGAATACAACTTTCTGAAGTCTAGAAGACTTTCAATATAAAATAAAAGTATATATAAGATGCTATGAATTAATACAGCAGATCATGGGCGTATCCAGGATTTATTTTTGGGGTGGTGATTATGTGGGATTTTTTTCTTACCCCCAAGCACATACTTATATATATACTAACAAGGGATATTACACTGTCAATAAATATTAAGGTTAAATAATTTTTTAACGTGTTAACTTGAATATTACTCCAGCAGTTAAGTGTCTTGATTTGATAACAATATTCTTAATAATTTGTGACAAACAATTAACTCCTTGTTATTACTATTTTTTGTTTAATTAAGATGCGTATTTAGCCACTGAGTATCATGCCAGGACGACTTTTACACACCTGACATCCATAGGCTTACTATCGTTCCCTTTTGTAACAGTTACTGAAACCACGAATACAATAATTAATAAGTATTAATTAAGAAAGATGTTTCTAACATAGAGTAAAGTGCGAAGTTCGAGCAGCCCCGATTTGACAAGAGGTTCGAACAGTTCACTTTTTATTGCTAAAACTTTTTTATTTGAATGTTTACCAAATTACCACTATATTGTTACTGCGCATGCACCTTTTTTCTTTACTTCCGACACATACTATTTCCTTTTCCTTGTAAAGGCTAAGTACATGGTGAGGTCAAACTGAGGAGGTGTGGAGTTATTCTTTTTTACTACCCGGTAGTGAAGGAAATGGGTAATGGGCTTAAGGGTATTTTTAAGTCTGATTGCTCATCAGCTTAAAGAGACTATTTGAAGTTGTGGAGGGTGGGAAATGGTGCAATGGATGGTGTTCTTGCGCTGGAGTAAAAAGAAAATGACTTTATAGTAAAAATTAAATATTAAAACATGTTTTTAGATATATTTACTTTGATCTGTTCGAACCTTCCATCAACCCGATCGAGCTTACTAACTGGGGAAAAATCCGCTCGAGGAAAAGTACGCTTGGCGATACTTACCCTACACCTCTTTGACTTCGTATTTAATTTTAACTAAGCCTAGTGATACATTAAATCCAATCTATTTTTATAGAAAAAAGGACGACGAATTCAGAGATACTATCAGTTTTTTCATTGGTCAGACCGTTACGGTGCTATAAAAATCCAAACTTGAAAATTTCTGCCAGCGGGCTTAATGCGCTCGAACTTCGCACTTTCCTATACGTTCTTTGCATTAATGTTTCTTGCGTACGTTCTTTGCACAATAAAATAAAACAAAGATGTGCATGTTTGCGTGTGTGTATTTTTTTTGGCTTGTATTAAAATCTTTAGAAAGAAAGCTAATTTCATTGTTTAATTCTTTTGACTTAATAAATAACGAAAACCTTACAGTAAATTGTAAAATCGCATAAAAAAATTGAATAATAGTTAGATCTAGCAAACAAAGAGACAATATGCTGGAGCGTAAAAATCAACAACCCTTGACCTCTAACTAGTGGAGGGGTATAATTTATCTATATGCTTGACTGACCATGCCAATGTGTTATCTTTTTTGACTGACATCTAACTCTATTGCGTGCGTATGCTCAAGAAAAAAACAATGCTGGATGGTTAAAACAAACAACTATACACACTACACTAGGACTACATGTGTAGGCTCATTAGGTATATCTTACCAGGTTGTTGGTCTGAAATTCATGAACACATACATCCGACCACTATACAAGGCAGATTGCACTTTACTTATGAGATTTACAATAGTAACTAGTTAAATATATACTAACATTATTTATATTGACCTTCCTACACAAATCCTTACAGTTGGTGGCATCGTACATACACACAGTCACACTCATGCTATACAGATTCTTAGAAATACTATTAAGCTTGAATAAATCAATTAGTAACAGAGTTTAAAACAATAAGGTATATAAAAGGAAAAAAATAAAACCAACCAATATAGGTATGTTATTTAACAGTTTCGTAAAATGTTCAGCAACACAAACTATTAACAAGACACTTAGGTATCTGGCTCCGGCTTCGGCCCCGGCCGAATATCAAATTTTACTATCCGGTCATATCCGGCTCCGGCCGGATATCAAAAAGTACTATTCGGTGCACCCCTAATATATATATATTTGTGTATTTGTGAATATATGTGTGTATGGTTAATCTTTATTAAATTCTAACCCTTCATTCTTTTGGTAGACGTTTATTGTAACATAGAAAAGGATTTTCCTGCAGTGAGTGGAAAAGCTTAAACACTCCGTCTTTGCCACCTAAGGGAAATGGGGGAGCGCTGTGAGCTTCCTCAGCGGGATGCGAAGCCGAGCCCCACCGCCAGGCACTATTTCCAGTATTTAAAACAAAAAAAAGGAAATTCTGAGGTATCTACAGTGCATTATCTTGCTTAAAAAAATATGCTATTCATACGTATTAAGGACTGAGATTCTCCCGCGCAGTTCTAAGCATTGTGAAGCAAGCTTTCTCCAAAAAAATCTGTCTCTGTCAATGTCTGAAGCCTCTTTCTACCTGGTGTCCACTGCTCTGGGGTCCTTACGATTTCCAAGTTTCCGCTTTCTTTATAATAGCTTATATGTCATTGCAACTCTCAGCCATCTTCGTTGAGTCACATTTATTATTTTTTCAATTTCGGCAGATGGTTTCCATGCCAAGCGACTATTAGAAATGCGTAATCTCTCTTTCCTATGCTCTTGGAATCTGGTGACTGTAGTTTGCTTTAGAGTTTGTTCCGAAAAGGGAAGTTTTATCGTCAAAACCATCTGTTGGAGTTTGTTAAACTAAGTCGATATATGGAGTTGTTGTTTTTTAAACAAACTCAAAACCCCTTAGCTACGCTCACAGAATTTGATGAATGCAGTTTGCATGATAATAATATTGAAGAGGGTTTTTTTAACCTCAAAACCATCTGTAGGAGGATTTTAAACTCAAAACCATCTGCAGGGCTTTTAAACCTAAAGCCATCTGGATGAGGGGTTTTAAACTCAAAACACTTCTTGGCACGCTCATAGAATTTTGAATGTGTAATTTGCTTTTTTTCTGTATCGAAGAGGTGGTGTTTAGCTTCAAACTTCGCTGGAGAGGGGTTTTAAATTCAAACCCCTCTGGGTTGGGTTTAACTAAAAGCCCTCTTGAAGGTGGTTTTAAACACAAAACGACTCTTGGCTACGCTCATAAAATCTGGTGACTGATGTATGCTTTAGTCTTATATTGAAGATGGAGTTTTAGCGTAAAACAAATTTCGGAGGGGTTTTAAAATCAAACCCCTCCTTGGCTATGCCATTGGAATTTGGGGATTTCGTTTGCATTATTTTTGTTTTATGTAAGAGAGGTGGTTTAATAGCCTAACCCCCTGGTAGGGGATTTTTAACTCAAATTCCCCCATTGGCTGCGCTGGGGCAAGTGATGATTTAATATTAAAATCTCACCTAAAATAAACAAAAATAAAAGCAAAAAATCAGTCACTAAATTTAAATTTGGGTGGGGGTTTGAGCCCCAAGACCATCCCCACTCTTCTGGCTACGCTCATGCAGCAGATTAACTAAATTTCTTAGATAATCTGTTTAATCGATGATATGTTGATAACGCAATATTATTTAAAGGCTAACTTTGTGTGTCATTTGGCCAACACAACGACCAACCACATTTACTGCCCACAACTTAAGTCAGTAACCCATTAGAATAAAGTATAGTACTATAGTAGGACAAGAAAATGGAATTCAAAAACTATTAGCCTCAGGTGTACCTCAAGGAACAGTCTTGGGTCCACTACTATTTTTAATTTACATAAATGATTTACCAAATTGCATTAGTTCAGGAACAAAAGTCAGATTATTTGCAGACGATTGCATAATATATAGAACAATAAAAACAACACAAGACACAGATATTTTACAAAGAGAATTAGATGAATTACAGATAGAGGAATCAAATCGGAGCATGTCCTTCCACCCAAAAAAAATGTCAGTGAGTAACAAAAAAAACTAAAACAAATTAATTCCACTTATCTTATTCATGGTACTCCAGTAACACAGACTAAAAACGCAAAATATCTGGGTGTTATAATAAATGAAAAACTGTCATGGAATCCACATATTGATGAAACTATCAAAAAATCCAACAAAGCATTAAGGTTTATTAAAAGAAAATTTCTATAAATCAAATAAGAACATAAAAATAAAATGTTATTTAACCTTGGTTAGGCCAATAATAGAATATGCATCCTCCGTTTGGGACACCTCAACTCAAGAAAACATTATGAAACTGGAACAGACACAAAATAGAGCAGTGAGATTCATAACAAACGAATATTCACATTTGACTAGAGTAACCATTTAGTAAAATCACTAAATTTAGAAAGCCTTCAGGACAGAAGACTCAAAAGCAAAGTAGCAATAATACACAAAACACTGAACCATAATTTTCAAATACAAAAAAAATCTAATAAAATACTCTGAAAGACACAGAGATAAAGGCACATTCCTTGTCCCATATGCTAGGACAAATTTGTACAAATACTCCTTCTTCCCTAGTGCTATTAGAGCATGGAATGGGTTGCCTGAGCTAGCCAGGAAAACCAGTGACTTGGCAGAATTTATATCATTGGTTAATATGCATGACTAAAGGCATGACGCGTAGGACGTAATCATCTTCTTTTTTGAATTAACGTCTGTATTATATAAGATAAGAAGATAATTGGGTTTATTCAGGGTGTCTTAAAAATCCAGATCAAAATCCTAGTCTTCCCCGAGATTTGAACTAGGGACATCTCAATTTAAAAGCCAAGCGCTTTCCCATTAAGCAACACACAATTTTCGATGGCATCATTAAAATTTTTAAGTTTAATCGGAGTGATAAGAGTGTTGTTGAGTAAAGATAAAATCGAAGTGCACTAAATAAAAACAATAAAGACTTTAGATTGTGTTAAATACTAACATCGTAAGAAATGTTATTTTATTATTTCATATTTTTTATAGGAGAAAAATGTTTACACAATTTATAATAATCTTTTATTTATTTTCACAGCTGATGTTAAAACAGACAAGTATGAATACGATGGAAATACAGTTGTTCCTAAAAATGTCACTGGCTGCCAGGATGGAAAAACTGGAATTTTGTTATACACAATAAAGATATCAAGAAAATCATTAGCAAGTTTTTAATTCATTCTATAAAATTTTAAATGCACATCTAAGTGCTGGGGTCCGCTAGATTACGGAAGTACAATTTATACTGATCTCAATAGTCAGTGTCTTAATAACTAGCTTAGACATCAGCAAACGTCACCTGCCACCGAGATGAACTCGTTAGAAAAAAAGTGGCTTTTGAAAATGAGCTGGAACACTACAAGGACGGCTCTGTGTTGATGCTCGAGGGAACTATGAAGGCTGGGTATGGAGTGGTGGCACGATTTCAAGGCCATCTCGAAAGTGACGAGCTGATGGGTCCTTGCTATTTTAAGAGTGGAGTTCGAAGCAACAATTCTTCTTGCAATCGGGCATGTTCAATATTACTTTCATGTTGACACAAATTTATTAAATTTCAAAAATTATTCATTTGACTAACAGGGTTAAAATTTTAAGTATTAACAAAGGTACTATTCATATGCCTTGTTAGGCGCATCCGACCTGTATCTTGTATAGAAACGTATCAATGGAGGTAACACTCAAATAGCAAAATATTACAGGCGAAAGGCCAAAAATACAAAGGTACTCGAGGCTAATGAACTATGTCGAATTACAAGTTCAATAATAACGAAGGGAACCGTCGAATGTCGTCAAGTTAAATATCTGGGTCCATAAACCTGACTCTGTCTAAAGCTTCTAATAGTACTATGTTTATTTGCGGTACACTTCAAATCCTAATCTTGTTTTTAATAGTCACGACACAGTCTCTAAGTCAAAACTTTCCCTTTTTTATGAAACAAATAACTTTTTGCGCCAAATTCTTAAAGTGCCATAACGCTTCCTCAAACTCCAACTAAAAAAATGCCAGCCATTTTTTTTTAAACCATCGTTTAAGTCTTACATTGTGCACGGGCCAAAATGGGGGAAACATAAAAAGACAACACAAATTGATTCTTGATTCTGGCTCCAAGCTTCAACTTCTCCTCCCGATCTTTGGTCTTGTGTCCAAAATCAAGTTCATCCTAAAGTTTCTTTAGTCATCAGACTCAGATATTCAATGTGGTGTCCCGAACGTGACCGTAGACATAGTCTTTTAGTGTTGATGCAATAGATTTGTCTCAGAGGTTTGCACCATTAGCTTTACAAAGAAATGGAAATAAACATTGCAACATTGAGAGATATGACATTAAATGTGAGGTTCATTCCATCATATAAGTTTTTTTTTTTAAAGTATTTTATTATCTTTTGCTTGTTTTATTAGGATCGCCTACAGTATTGTCCGTCCGTCCCGTTTATATCACAGAAACTAGAAAAAATGTATGAAAATGGCCTTTCAAAGTTCAGATGCAACGGCTACTTTTTTTTCTTTTCCAAAAGCGAATCATTTAATTTTACAATTTAGTATGAAAGCAGATTTTTGATAAAAATACACCCCTTTTAAATAAAAAACTTCAGGGAAGAGAAGTTTTTAAAAAAGGTCACAGACTTCTTCATCAATAACTCAAGCTTCCCTGATAGATTCGCGGATTTGGTACTAAACAAAATTCCATCTAAGGTCACAATGGAAAAAAATATTAATGAATAATTATTAAATATATTTTCCATCTATTAACTAATTCACTAAATGAAAAACTGATTCAATGTTTTTTTTAATTGATACGAACCTCGCTTTAATAGAAATTAAAAAATTAAAAAAATAATAAAAAACATGCAAACAAACAAAAACAATATTAATTACATAGTCGTACAACAGTCCTGACAAATCCTCAGTGTACACCTGACGATAATCTAAATCAGACAAAATAGAGCCCAGCAATCAATCTTCTACTGCTAGATCTAGATCTTTTAAATTTACACTAGTCTACATAGTCATTTAGTTTAAAAGTAATAAAAACAACAATGCCAAAAGATCATCTAAAAACACTCTTCTGACATATTGCATTTAGTTTTCTTGCCAATAGGTCTAAAACTAATTTTATCGATAATAGGTGATTCAGTTTGTTTTCAAAGTTTAAAGCAACGCCAAATGATTTTTTTAAATTAAATTCTCTAGCTTTAGACAATTAAAGAAAAATCATGTATGGTAATTATTAGAATATTTTATAAAATTATCAGTTAGTTATATAATGAGTTTTCTGTTTGAATTAGGAAATCGCTTTACTACCACACGACATAAAAAATACTGGTCAACTAGAACTATGGACAGAGTTTTCAAACCAATGCAATGGAAAAAGGCAATGTCAAATGAATTTATTAAAAAATATGATGGACAAAGTATTTCCTTCTCCTGACACTAACACTACCATTGAAATGGAGTTTGTTTGTAAGCCAACAGGTAAGCAGCGTTTGTTTGTTTTTTGTTTTGTTTTGTAAATAAATATCTTACAATTGTTACACTACCTGTATGCAACTCGTAAGTTCCTGGAAAAAAAATCTGAGTGGATTCTGGCTGGATGGACGCGATTCTCTAAAACGGCTCTAATGATTTTCCTAGTTCGCTAGAGAGCTAGAAAATATTTGTCTTTAACTAAACTGTGGTGGTGCGAGTTCTTTTAAATGTGGGTTCGTTATAATTGTGCTAATATTCTTGAAGCTCTATTCTCAAACAGTAAAGACCAATCTAACAGTAATACGAACGTTTATTTGCAAAAGTATAAGTCTCTCTATGTCACTCAAGTCTACAATATTTCTTACTTCCAAATCAACACACTGTTCTTCCACTGCTAGCTCCTACTCGTCAATAAAAACCCCCACGTGACTAACTGTCCAGTCATCCAACGGGACAGGTACACCATATAATTTCGTCAGCGCAAACAGGGACACTTCTATGGACCATGTGTCGAGATCGGTCAACAAAAATCGTAGAATAACTGGGTTACCACATGTACGTCTCCGGATATTTACGCATTCATTTACGATTTTAATAAGTTAATGTTCAGGAAAGTTTAGCGCATCGTTTTCTAAGTCTAAATCTAAAAGCCTATCATGTGAATATTGTTAATTTTGTTAAGTCGAATAGTTCTACACATTCGCTGAACCAGGGTGTCTTCTTGAGAGGAAAGTGGGAATAGGACGGGGTCGAAAATTTTTTCGTATTTTTAAAATTGTAACATTCATTAGTTATGAAGAGAATAACAATCGCTCTATAAGTTCTATAAAGCTTACACTGTTTGTTTTTTTATTATCTAAGTAAGTCAGAGTGAAAATGTATGTATGTATCTGTCTGTTAGTCTTTCTTTCTATCCATTCATCCATGCATCTTTATGTCTATCTATCTATCTATCTATCTATCTATCTATCTATCTATCTATTTATGTATATTTAATTTTTTCTGTCTGTCTGTCTGTCATTCATCCTAATAAAAAAAGTGAATTGAAACTGTATAAAGCATAGACCTTCTTTTCTATCAAAGGATATTAAGATTTTGTTCAGGCCATTAACAAAGAAATTCTTTATAGATCAATCAAGGCTTCTCTATGCACCATGTAAGAAGTAATCAATTGGAACATCTGGGTTCCCTCTTGCAGAAGTGTATCCCACATAAATATATTTTTATACATTTGTCAATATTCAAGTGGATGAGACCATTCAAACGATGTCTACAAAAGCGCAAAAAGATGTCGATCACTTTGAGTTTTCGTATTGTTGATCATTTTCTGGCATCTTTGTCTTTGACAGCCACTTGTAACTTTCAGTGTTTATAGCAGCTAATGATGTTGGGTTATCTGTCAACATGACGGAGCATTGCTTCGTGCATTGAGAATCCAAGTATACGACCAACAGCTTTGTTGGTGGTGATGTATCTTTCGAGTATAGACATCATACAAGCTTTTTTTTTTCGTATACTTTTTCAATTCAAAAATTGCTTGGCCGTTTTGATACAATGAATAGAGTTTCGATATTTGATGCGAGCATACACTATTCTACTTTGTAAAGGCTTATAAGGGACTGACTAATTTTAGTTTTGTACTTTGCGTAAACAAAATATTGTTGTAAACCTGGTGGTTGCACAAGTGGGGCTAGTGGTGTGTGTGTAGTCAGCCGACGCAAAAGCCCCAGGCCAGCGCTAGACGAGCGGTCAACCGTGACGAGTTACGACGGTCAGCCGAGTCGAGTGTCAACAGGACGGTTTGGGAAGGATCGCCGTCGTAAACAGAGCTCAGGATAGTTGTAGTCATCTGACCACCTAGAAACGTCGAGCGGAGTTCTGTCCGGTTCCAGAAGGCCAGTAGGGACCCTATATAAGAGCGAAGGTGTCACAGTCAAGACGGTTCAGAAAAGGGGTTCACGGCAGAAGGTTCACTACAGCACAGTTCAACAGTGTGGTGCTGTACGGAGCATTACGACGGTTCAGTGCGAAGTACTGTCAAGTACAGTTGAGACGACTGGCGTCTGTATCTTGGTCTGCGATCGAGTCCGACACAACGAGCCTAGTGTGTGAAGTCAGTCCTGAACTGTTGAACCTAGTGTAAGCCCGGAACGAGACGGAGAGGCCAGTGCAAGAGTTGATACGGCGGAATGGTGTTATCGGAGAGATATTTGTACAGTGTACGTGTTGCCAATTGTACAGTATTGGCTGTTATTTATTCAACTATTAAAGTGTTACGTTACTTTGGAGCCCTGAGTTGTCAAGTTCTTTAAGTTGGTGGTGTGTGGTGCAGTTTGCAGAGAGCCTGGATAGTGAGATTCGTATTAATATGTATGCCAAACAAGAGGATGATCTAAATGAGGCCTTAACATACATTGCCACCTCAGATAAACTATCAAAAAATAATTAAACAAAGCATTAGGGTTTATTTAAAGAAATTTCTATAAATAAACAAGGTTATAAAGACAGTTTGTGTGAAAACACAAACTCAAAATTGGCCCCCGAAGTGGTCCACCCAGACAGGCTTCAATATTTTCAGAAAGAACATCCGATGGAAATTATATCAAACACATATGACAGATAAGAATGGAGAAAGAAGGTTGACAGATCTTGTGTAGTGCCCCAAAGCGGTCCAGCAGATCAAAGGGTAGGTGAAGGTGAATGTAAAGTTAGATGTGAGCCTGGTCTAACTAGTTCCCCTTTCAGAACTTGTGGTCTATAGGGCAGATGATGTAAAGTTCATCTGTTTTTGTGAACTACGGTTAACGAGGGTAACACGTGACCAGCACAACGACCAACCGCCTTTAGTTTTCCCAAACTAATGTCAGGTACTTATTAGAGCTGGGTGGACTCAGAGGCGCCCAAGGATTTCGAAGTTTAAAATCCCAGTCTTTACCAGGTATCGATCCCGGGACTCCCGGTTCGGAAGCCAGGTGCTTTACCGCTAAGCCACCGCGTCTCACAAGGACTAGCTGATGTCTTATAATTGATGTAATTGTTTTGTAGGCTCTATTCCTAGTGTGAAACACCCATAAAGGTGAAAAACAAATGCTCTTTACAAGATTATTATTAGTTTTAAATTATGTCTAGCTTATTATGCTTACTAAACAGATTTTTTCTCTTTAAAAAAATAGGAAACATTGGTTTTTGTGTAAATATAGTACTTAGTATAACAGTACTTACATAACTTAACAATACAAATAAAAAGCAAAATTTTTTGACAAAAATCTACAACCGATGCATAAATGTGTTAAAAATATGGAAAACGGTAGTCTCCACTACCAAAGAACCTCAAGTGATTGAGTGTTTAACAGGTAATAGTTGTAAAAGTGGTGTATTTTTATTAAAAAACTGGTTGCATAAGTGATTTAAAAATAGATTTTTCGCTTTCAGAAAAGAAAAAGTAATCGTTGCATCAGAACTTTGAATGGTCTAAAATATTGTGCTGTTGGATTTTCACTATCTTTTCTAGTTTACGAGATCTAAACGGGACGGACGCAAAGATATAGGTACATTCCTCGTTTCATATGCTAGGACAAATTTGTACAAATACTCGTTCTTTCCTAGAGCATGGAATGGGTTGCCTGAGACAGCCAGGAAAGCCATTGACTTGGCAGATTTTAAGTCATTGGTTCACATGCATAACTAAATGCATGACGCGTAGGATGTAATCATCTTCTTTTTTTAAAAAAAACGTCTGTATTATATCAAAAGAAGAAATAATCATGCAAGTAAAAAGAGAGATACGCAAAACGCATCTATCTACATTTACTAATGATTACTTTGTAACTATTATTACGACGCTGTATTTAAAAATTAGGCTGACATTTGAAGTTACATCTTTTGGACAGACGTGTTAAAGAATTGCGTACTGAATACCCCATTATGGTATAGTTGTATAGTATTATAAGACAAAATATTTATTTTATTATATAGTTACTATTCTTCCAACCTTTTCAAGCTTTTGCTGTGAACATTGAATTACAATTTGTATATTGCAAAACAAACAAAAAAAAACTAAAGCATGTCATCTTTGTTTTTTTTTTTCAAACATTTGTAGGTGGAGACAATGCTTACCGTATTGTTAAAAACTTCAGCAAAGTCATCAAGAAAGGTGGCAAATTTTCTGTTTACTTAATGTACAACGAGACATCAGAGAATAATGTTGTGTGTTTCGTGAACACAGATACAGAAAGGGTAGACATTGAAGTTTTACATTTTGAATGGAGACCACCTGACTGTTTAAACCCTAATTACAATATTACTGTATACCGGCAAGCCTTTAATTGTTCCTGGTAAGAAATTATTAAAGAGTTAAATCTTACTGTTTTAATTGACTGTGTCAAATAGTTAAACTGGCTTAGACACAAATTATGTATACTATAAAGTAGAATGTAAGGCGTATGTATGTATGTGCTGAATAGAAATCAAAATCGTTTGACCAATCTTGATGAAACTTTGCACAAATGTTCCTTGTGGGCTAACTAGAACCGTGACGTGTATATAGTTGCCCTAAAACAAACTAAAGACCCTCAAAAAAAATTTGCCCAACTCTATGAAAGTATGCTATTTTATTGATCTTGGCTATGTTTACCATGTTGACATGAGAAAAGATCGAAAGGATTTAGATCTAGATCTAATTTTAAGAGCTACTCTTTGCACAGATAGTTTTTTACTTTGACACATGAAAATTACAAAATATAGTCTGATTTCATTATTTAATAAAATTAAGCTTTGAATTAGTGTTTCAAAAGCATTTTTACATAAATTCGTTCCTTATATCTGCGAATTTAGAATTCCTGACGTACATTCTTTCATTAGACATTACCTGAAAGGTTACACATCTCTCTATTTCTAGGTCTAAAACTCTAATTCAACTCTAAGATGATAGAACTTCTATTCGCAAAGATAATTGTATACTTTAACACATGAACATAGTCCATTCATTTCATATTTTAATCAAATTAACGTTGGAATTTGTTTTTCTAAAGCATTTTTCATACATTCGTTTGCTATGTTGACATATTCATAATAGGCCTAAATACATTTGAATAGTTCTATTCATTAATACCGTACACCTGACAAAAAAGGTCACGCATGCGCAGAACGAACTCTCTATCCAAGCCAATATTTAAATTAAAGGGAAACTAGATTAATCTAGATCTATAACTCAGATCTAATTCAAAGATGATAGATCTACTTTTTACTTTTTTACACATGAACATACATAATAAAGTCTATTCATTTCATATTTTAATCAAATAAATGTAGGCCTACAAGCAAATGTTTTTTATTTGAAAAAATGGATTCAGGTCGATTAGCTATTTTATAAGTTCCATTCATACTATTTTTACATTCACGCATTTGCTTTACTTATGACATTATTATTTCGTTAAATTGTTTACAAAATACTCTCAGTGACAGCGATACGCAAATTAAGACCCGCGGGTAATATATGTCTAGTATTTAAAATGTAGATTTATGGACGATTACGTTCATTGAACAGACTGAGGCTAATAACGAGGACCATGTGTGTGTGTGTCCAAACTTTCTATTCATGACTTTTACGTTTATTTGTATTTTTTTAAAGAATATTTTTATAAACAAAAACAACATTAAATTTTTGTCAGCGATTTTATATTAATTTCTAAGTCTTTAAAATTGACCTAATCATTTTTATTTAGCTAGTAAGTTGCCTTTGTTCAATAACGCAAAGTATTTCAAAAATATCAAAAAATAACAAGGAAAATGTCGAAAACTTTTTTAAACACATTACAAATGTTGAAAATAAAGATGCGGCTCAATTAAAGTCCGACCATGGGTCATCTTTTCGGTAAACAATGCAGATAAAAAGGCAGGGTTCGATATTTTAGCACTCTCACGAGCTACGAAGTACAAGCTATCACTAATCACAGTCCTACCTTCCTCAATACAAAATTTCAGGGGGTGTGACATGTGTAGTGTGTTATGAAGTGTTGTCCTTTGTTGTCCAGGGGGGTTGTTATGATTGAATTACAGGTAGAAGAAGGCCCTAAAGAGGGTCGACCATATTGCCATGATGGAATAGATAAGTTAATAAAACATCTGAACCGCACGTAGCTGACCGGTGGGTAATGTTAGTAGTAATATGAACACAATGAACTATTTTGAACATTACTTGACCCTGACGGAACTTTAAATGAGAAAAAGGAGGAGAGACTTTCTAATTTGGAGGAGTGGAAAAAGAAAAGGTGGGGGACAGTTGTCACGTCTCGTGCGTTGTTAGCCGTTGTTTGTAGGGGAGGTAATTTGGCCAGGTGTTTTAGGGTCGATTTCTTTTAAACAATTGTGACAAAGTTTAATTATTTAGAATAGGGATTTAAATTCATAAATGCATGCTGAGATATGCATGTGTGATCTATTTAACGCAAACTGCTGTATGTGTGAATATAGGTGTATATGTAATCGACGTGGTCATATTGTTTAGCCATATGATGGTATGATCTCTCAGGGTAGCGATGTATATGAATATTTTCATTATCAGTATTACATACAATCAGTTATTCGGCCAATACTTCAAATATTATATGTTTCTTTCTTTAAAATGTCTTTATTCCACTTTTACAGTGGCATTCGTCATCATCGAGATGCCTAATTCATTAGGGACTGGTTATATGTGTTTCCTGAGTTAGTGTTGTTTGTGTTCGCATCTATATTGTTATGTTACTAATGCTAAAACGCGAATTTTAAATTGTTTAAAACAATACAATATCTATGTTACCTTTGCTATTATTTTAACGTAGTGCGCGCTTTAAAATGTTGTCACTAGTACGACGGGTTAAAATTTACACCGATTCTTTGACTTTCTATTATGTAATCTGATTAGGGGAATTCTATGATTTTTTAAATACCCAATACCCTATACACATATACTGTACTATTTAACTGGTATTAAGTACAGTACATGAAAAGTAAATAGTACTTTCTTGAAAAGTAAGTAAAAATGAAATTTTACCATTCCATTTATGATTTCTAGTTTTTTAAAAAGTAGGAGAAGATTAATTTTGTATAAATCTTTCATCAGGACAGAAAGAAAAAAAACAGTTACAGTGGCGAGTCCTCAAAATATTCCAATAACGTTCTTGCAACAAACAGGTTTTGTTTGGATTGAAGGTAAGATATTTGTCATCCCTTAACTCTTTCTTTCCTAACTGACGATACCAACGTCGATTTGACCCTATTAAATTAACTTTTGGTTTTATGAACATTATTTTGCATTGTGTAAAAGAGCATGCAATCCACTTTAATACTGTACCGAAAAAAAACAACACATTTTCTGATAACAATCAAGTTCAATCATGGAACTCTATATAGTTCCATAATTCAATCATAACAGGGCAGTGAAATGCAAATGAGCAAAATGAATAATTCCATTGTGACATGGAAAATAATAATTACGGAGAGAAAGAGTTTATCTCTAGCCATTGAGAGAGAGAGAGAGAGAGAGATACAGACAATAGAAAAAGAGAGTTGAAGATGATAGAGAGAATTAGACAAAGAGAGTCAAAGAGAAAGGAAGGTGATAGAGATAGAGAGACAGAGAGATATATAAACCAGGGGTTATCAGCCTGTGGATCGCGACCCCCTTGGGGGTAGAATTACAATTTTCAGGGGTCGCCTAAGGTCTTCGAAAATATGGATTTTTTTTTGTTTGTATTTCATTACGTGTCCAACTTTACATTGCACTAAAGTGTTTCCATTGAAAGTTACAATTGTGCTATTGTCATTCGAGGAGAAACGTTGCTGATAAATCAATTTGATTTTTTTTCTAGCATTTTTATTGTCGCAGCATAAATGTATTTAATAGTTTAAATTAATATAAATTAATGCATAACGTAACGTGACGCCATTTCGGAATCTAAAGGTGACGTCCTAAGGTAACTGAAAAGTTATTTCGTTTATAATTAATAATACGTAATCATTTTATAGCCCATGCTTTAAAGGTAATATTTCATTATGAAACGAACAATTGACGTGAATCTCGATTTTAAAAAAAACGCAAAGAAAAAAATATACACGGTATGGTACTGCTAGTTTGATATATATTTGTACTTAAATTCCAAGGAGCAATAGGTATTACAAGAATATACTTATATTTTCTTGATTAAACATAAAACTTTGGCAATACATATCAGATATTTACAGCAAGATAATGATTTGTTATGCTCATGAACGAAAATAATTTTACGGTTGAGGGTCGCCACAGAGTGAAGAAATGTAAAGACAAAGAGAGACAAAGAGAGAGGGACAGGTAGAGAAAGAAGGAGAAAGAGAGGAAGGTGAGAGGTATAGACTAAAAGAGACAATAAGAGAGGGAGGTGACAGAAAGAGAGAGACAGAGGACAATGTGAGACACCAATTGTATAATTAATGTGATAATTAGTGTAATTCCTGAATATGAATCTCGTGTGAACACTTTGTTGATGTAAGATGAGTGGTGCTTTAACTTGTATTTGTCCTAAACTATACTGCGACAGTGGGGAACGTAGTACATTTGAAAAATGATACGTAGGACCGAATCTAACGACTTGTGGACTGTTTCTGGTTTGCCGTTCTTAGTTATCATATATAGCCTTTTGTTGTTTCTAGTTGTAAATTTCTGATGGTTGAAACTTTCTATTGGCCAGCTGACGTAGACGGATCTCCACTTACTTTTATTAAAGTATTGGAAATTATTCTATCGTTTTTGTTTGGGGAAAAACTTGAACGTCTGTATCTGTTGTAATGCAGACATTTCATCTCAATGCTAGAAACCGCCTTAATATAGAACTGCCATCCGGCGGTTGAGCTGGCGTGTTTAGGTTTGATTGCTGGTTATTTGCAAACCTTTGTCCAGTAATTTGCAAACTTGAGATAAACATACGCTAGTTAAGAACTATATTCTTACTCACAGCATGTTAACAAATGTTATGGGGCGTATGTTCGAGTTTATAATGTAGCTATGAGGAAAGAAGGGCGGATGTTTTTGGTTGTGTAGGCTAAAGTTTTTCTAATGTAAAAAAAAGAGGTTGACTGGCGTAATTTAAGATTATAAAGACGTGAAAAAAATAAAAGTTAACTAGGGGTGAGTAAGATTTTGTTAAACGAATTATTTTATTCGTGTTTCTATTGTTAAGACATTGGTGTACTGGTATTTCTGGATAACCTTGATTTATCCAAGCACTCAATACCTGAACAATACGGACAGTTCACGCACGTAGTACTGATCATCTGTTACTGTGTGTAATGGAGCGTGAGATATTTACACAGGTGACGATCGTATTCAAAACGCAACTCAGCCATCAGACACAATGTTAATTATTTTTTCAAAATAGATTTATCATATAATTTTTTTTTTCAACGATTCATTGGTTACAATTTAAGATAAAAATTACGCGACAGCCTGAAATTATTTTTTAAAAATATATGGTGGGAGAGGGGGAAACAAGAACATATATTAAGAAATGGTTTGACGGGGGCCTAAAGGGGCGTGACAGAGAGACAGAGAAACAATAATGGTAATTTCTATCAATTCCGAAGATTAGGGATGAGTGCAGTGTTTTACATGACTACGCAAACCCATTTGTGACCTCCATATTCTTCCTCATCTCATGCAGACAAAATATTGTCGTCCACTGGCGGTCTATTTAATTTGTTTCCCTTTCTTCTGCGCCTGTCTACAAGGCTACAATTATATATTTCGTGGCACTAGGGGAGAAAAAGAATTTGTAGCAATTTATCCTAGCATAGGGAATAAGAAATGTACCTTTATCTTTATTTACTCACATCGCTTATTCTGTTTTAAAGAAAGTCAATGAAAATGTTAAATTATTAGTGTCAAGTGAAGGTAGCTTAATAAAAACGCTAAAAAGTTTTGAGTTTTACTTTGAAAGAAGAAAGATTGAAGGGCAAGAGAGATTGACAGTTCATCCTGAAAAGTACCTGACATTTGTGGGTTTAATTTCTTACCTTTTTGTATTGTGTGTACATAATATTTATTTGAGTCATTATTTGAAGATCCAAGGCTTTCTCTTTCATTCAACCAGCTCTTTGCAGCTGAGTTATGAGCTATTTTTGCAGTCAATGGCCCAGGGCTAAGGCTTACCTTGAAACTGCACTGATTAAAAGCACCAATTTTGAATCATCATCATCATTGGCCTCCTTCAGTCGTAGGACGACTATGGTTCATCTCAGAGCACATTTCCTCATGTGGCTGTGGAGCCCTATTTTGGAGAGACACTCCCGTCCACAGATAGCGCAGGTTAGGGTCCCCTTGGCTTTTGCTTCGGTGGTGGAGGAGCTGGCCGTTTTTCGGTTTGTGCGTTTTTCTTCCTGGGCTGAGACCCATGTACTTTCACTGTCCATAGCTTTCTTGGTCACTGTCTCTCTCCATCTGTTGCGGTCTAGAGCTATGCATTCCCAATTGTCAGTATTGATGTTCACTGATTTGAGGTCGCGTTTTATTACATCTATGTAACGGAGATGGGGGCGACCAGTTTTTCTTGTGCCAGTCGCGAGTTTTGAATATATCTATAATATTAATATTAAAACTTCGTTTCAGTTCAAACAGAAGTGGCTGACAGTCGTTATACAACGCTTAATCTGACTTGTAATTTAGGTAAATATATTTTCCTTATTACAACTAATAGTTGAATATTTCAAACTAATTCAGTGTCGTGTTAATTATATTTATATCTTTGCAATGTAACGTGTAAAATGGACAAACTAATACACGACAAAAACATTCAGAAAAATCTGCTCTCGATTAAAGCTTTTTCTTTTTCATAATGCTAATACTAACTAATAATATTGACATCGCCGTACCACTATCTCATAACCATTGTGGGGCCGTATACGAAACGGATTTCAAGGGGTCCAGTTTGGGTAGGGATACGACAATAAGTGAAAATTAAGAGTTTTTATTAGAAAATAAATTCGTTTTTGCATTTAATTCATTCTTTACTACGTACAGAATTACTTTACGAGCCTTGCGAGTTGAGAAGTCATACAGTATATAATAAAAATTCTGTTTCCTACATAGATCACGCTCAATAGCAAGAATTACCAAATGTTTCAATCTATCTTCGAGAATTGTTGACCTCAAGTAATTCATCATGTTTGAGGCGCGAGAAGCTTCTTTCACCAGATTCCACAATTACGCGTATTGCATAATGCGTTTCTTTTATCGCGCGTAGGATTGGCGTTTTCCATATTGAATGATGTCAGGGAGTCTTTTCGGGCTCATCTAGGGTATGATTTACTTGCCCGGGCTTCCCCTTCTGATCAGTGTAAACTAAACAAAGAATACTCGCATATAACAGCGAAGTAACTTAAACAACGAATAAATGTCATCGAAGACAAGATAAAATTAAAACATCATCGATTAGCCAACAGTTGTTAAAAACGAACAATATTTAATAATTCATAATTATAACTTAACAAGGTATTTCCCTAAGTATCAATTTCATGATGGTGAACAGTACATTAATAATTTTTCAAATAACAATAACACACATTCCACACACACTCTCCATCTCAGCGCCCTACAGAACATCAAATTCATACACCTCCAGCAACAATAGTTAAAGTTGCGGCTCCAAGGGCGGAAAGGCGACACTCTTTCCCATAGCCCCAAGCCTGAAACGAAAAGAAAACCTAGATCTAGCGATGCCGCTACCTCAAAGAACTTTTCAATAGCGACACCCGTACCGAAAGATCAGCCTCCTATGTCCTATGAAGATGCGGGGCCCAATATCTATCTATCTATCTATCTATCTATCTTATCCGATCACTTATCAATAAAAATGCCGTAAAGCAGGGTTGTGTACTTGCTTTAAATCTGTTTGCTATCTTCTTTGGCGTAATCAGGCAGTGACTAAACGAAGGCATCTACGCCAGGCTCCGATCACACGCCATGTTTTAGTCTTCGGCGCCTTCTATCCAATACTACAACAAAGGAGGTGGTCGTCACAGAGCTTCTTTAGGACGATTGGGTCTAGAATTAACCGTCAACTAGTTTTGCGTACACTGTCCCTTCTTTTGGCATAACAATAAACCTTGGAAAAAAGAAAGTCATGTTCCAGAAGTTACACAATATATTCTACTCAGCCCCAAAGATCACCGTAAATAGACACAACTTGTACGTGGTAGACCAATTTACATATCTTGTTAGAACGGCATCCAATGACGCATGAAGTTGATAACCGTCTTGCTAAGACAAGTAGCGCTTTTGGGCGCCTCCAAACAAGAGTGTGGCGGAATAAATCACTTCGCCTGCCTACAAAAATAAGTGTCTACCAAGCAGTGGTTCTTTCAACCCCTGTATATTTATCCGAGACGTGGGTACTATACAGAAAGCCACTAAGACATCTAGTACGCATTCACTAAAGATGATTGCGCTCCATCCTAATAACGATGTACTTGCGAATTACACTATATATATATATATATATAAATATATCTCCTAGTCAGGCCTTCTGTAAACACTACTAAACACACAACAACACATCAAGAACCTGACAACAAAAAGAGCTCTGGTTAATCTGGTACTTTAATAATGAGTAAATATAAGTAGATAACAGCCAATACTAGACTATTGGCAACACATCAACAACTAAAATGTTACATTGTACATCACCGTACAAAACTCTACCGTCTCTATCTCTTCCTGGACTTGTACATAACACTTGAGGACTCAACCAGGACCGACTTCATGGCCAACTAACAGTCCCGGTCTCCGGTCTTGAACTGCCGCTTTCTTATACACAGTGTCTCTGGTTCACGCACGCAGGCTTTCGATCACAAGACCATAACGCAGGTCATATCGGTGTACTAGCAGGGGGCCCCTGCATTTTGACATTTGGCATCATGACATGAGATAATGGCGTAATATTTAATGTAAAAACAAATTTTGAACACTCATTTGGGGGCTCACCCTGAAGTGGGAGCCTGGGGGGGGGGGGGATTTTCAAATTTGGACTTATCTCCTCCCACCATAGCTACTGCACTGTTTAAAAGTAATGTTTTTCAACTCTTCTCTAGTGCCTTCAACGACTTTGTCACCAGAAATAAGTGTTACCAATAGAAACTTGCAGACAGTTGCATCAACAGCTTCACCAACAGCTTCTAAATCTATTTCGACGAGAAATTATAGTACCACAACAACAACACGGTCCCATCCAAAACTTACAAAAATGCCGATCATTACAAAAACGCCGATCACTACAAACACGCCGCCTATGGTAACCTTGACTACTACTGATATGGGAACTGCACCTGAGACTACTAGCAATACGTCATCACTATCATCAGCTCCAGATAAAAGGGAAGCGTCAAAAAGTAAAGGTAAGACTTGCTACCTTTAATAGAGCGTACACTCTCATCAGGGTTCCTCAAACTATGTTTCTCGAGACCCTAGTGGCCTAGTGGTACTGGTATGCGACGCCTTGATTGCTGTTGTGCGAAAACTGGGTGCAAGTAACGAGTGTTCATTTTTAAAAAAGAAAAACGTTATTAATTATTTCCTTTTTAAAGACAATATTATACACTAGAAAAGTATAAAAAACAAAATATAAGGATTTAACATGATACAAAAAAAAACAATACAACTACAAGTGTCCTAAAAAGGTGAATTGTCGCATTGGTGAATCTCTTAGAGTTGTAGAGACACTCTCTTAACGATGATTTTAAAAAAAAATCAATTTTGGAATTTGTTCATTTAAAGCTAATAATTATATTTGTAACTTCCAACCTTTCATTAATGGCTGAGTGTTAAGTTCAAAGCGATTGAAGACGTTTCTAAAGTGTTATCAACACATTGACATAGACTAAATACAACCATTTTGCAATAGTTTCTAAAAACGTGCATCCTACGAATAAGTCCTAATCCAAAATGACTGTCTTTTAGCGTGAATGTATATAGTATTAAAGTTTGGTTTAATTTGAATTTAATTTGATACAATAGATACCATAATACGCCTTTAAATAATTTATGAGCGAGTTTGTCAACAAATTCCTAAATATTTCAAAATAAGTTAGTTCCAGTTAGTACCCAAAGAACATTTATGCCAAATTTTATCAAGATTGGTCAAACGGTTTTGATTTCTATCAGGAACATACACCCATACATACAAACATTCATAGCCTACATACATACATACGCCTTACTTTCTGATTTATATTATAGATAGTTTAAAACTTACAAAGAATAGGCCTACTAAATAAAAAGAAAGTTGCATGTTTAAAAAAACAAACATTTGTCACGATTGACAGTAAACCATAGTTGCTAGCCAGGAGTCACGAGAAATAAGTGTTACCAATGCAAACTTGCAGACAGTTACAGCTTCCCCAACAGTCGTATGTAATCAGATCTCGTTAATACACTCACAAGAAAAAAAATGTACTCTTAAATGGAGTTAATATGTTGCTTTGTAACTAAACTAACTCATAATGTAAAAAATGTACAATGTCCATAAAACATTAAAGGGTAAAAAAAAAAGTCATAACTAGCGTTCAGAACTGTCAAACCTCACTTCTAAAAGTATAGCTCTCCTTTTCTCCTCAAAGTTTTTTTTTTTTTGAAAACACACCTACTTTAATACTTTCCACATGAAAACGTCGACCTACTTTTAACAACCACTCGTGCTTCCATTGGTCAGTTTCTCAAAATCTGAAGTACAGTAAGACTAACAAGAAAAACAAAAAATAATTTAAAATAAATACAAGGCTTTTATGAAGTGTAGTTGCAGCAATTAGTTTAAATCAGAAATGTAATTAAGTTTGTAATAGATCTAGAGTTTCTAGACCAACGATAATAAATCTGTGCGATTATAAATATTTTTACCAATTGTTTTTATCTAGCTTTCTCAATACCTTATAATTCTATCCCTTATCTGGAACAGTTGAAAAATGGGGGGGGGGGGGGGGTTCGGTGAGAAAGAAAGGGATATCTTGGGGATTTTTATTGTAATCCTTGTTTAAAAGCATATATAAAAAATGGGCAACGACCTAAATTCGAACTCAGAACTCAAGCCTCTTCAAGCCGAAATTCTAACCACTCTGCTAGTGATATGTATATGAATATAGAAGGATGTATAGCTCTCTAATTTTGGTTTCAAACTTACTTTAAATCGGCGACCAAAAAAGGGGACTAATTTAGCTTAAATCACCACCTCAGTTAAGTGCAATTTCTTTTCCTTGTTCAAGATACCAAACAAAGTAAATAGTTTGTAAATAGTTGTCAGGTAAAAGAAATAATTGTACGAAATGTCAGCTTAATCCGAGATTGTGTGTGGGAGAAATAACGTGTACAACATATTTAACAGACAAACAGTGTAAGTTTGTCTATGCTTTGTAAAAATAGAATAGGAATCTACAAATATAACCATTACAGAAACTCACAGTTTGACGTGTGAAAGTTTACGCTATATTATGCTAAACCTTACCAAACAGACACTATTTCCCGACTGTATTTATAACTAAACTACTATAAAAACTCGTTTTATATATTTAAATATTTTTGCTCATCGATCTCATGGTCACGATGAGAGGGAAACGTTACCCGACATTATGAAAAGAATGGGAGATATATGTTTAGGGTGGAGGGTAACCAGAATATATATTTCGAATGGAGTGACGGAAAGCTATGACTTTATAGGATCAAAGAATTAGAGAAACAATAAATATGGAAGAAAAGATTGGCATGTTTTTTTCTTCGTAATTTTAGCGCATAAAGAGGCGTGGTAGTTGATGGGTAAAGCCCTTAGCTTCCGAACCGTGGGTTCGAATCCTGGTGATGAATGCGATTTTTATTTTCGGGATCTGTAGGGCGCCTCTGAGTCACCCATCTCTACTGGATATCTGACATTATTTGGAGATAAGTAAAGGCGGTTAGCTGTTATTCTGGCCACATGACACCCTGGTTTACAGTGGGCCACAGAAAAAGATGACCTTTATATGATCTGCCCTGTAAATCGCAAGGTCTGAAAGGGGTACACTAAAATACCAGTATATAGATATATTTGAAACAATGGTGACTAAACGATCTAAAATATTGCCTAAAATCATGTACATATTTTTATGATGTTACTTGTTAGCTTTTAATGATTAAAACTGTATTAAAGAGCTTAATATAAGGTGTCAAATTTTTAATATTGCCAAGCAGCGTATTAAAACCACTAATAATTATTGAGGTTGATTTATAAAGAAGTCAGATAAAAGGGCAAGAAAGATATACGACTCTACCAGAGAAAATACACAATAATCATGGCTTTGATTTCTTACCACTATTCTGTATTAGAGAATATAACATGGGCGTAGCCATAATTTTTTTCAGGGATTGGGGTGGGGGTTCCAGTATTAAAAAAAAAAAGTGTATTCTAAGGTATCTACAGTTGCATTTTATTTTCAAATATCCGATTCTGTTATTTACTGCACTTTATTAATGGAGCCCAGCGACTGGTAGAAATATGTAACCCCTCTTGGCTATGATCATGGAATTTGGTAACTGTAGTTTGCTTTAGATTTATAAGGGAAAAGGAATTTTTATCGTCAAAACCATCTGTTTGGGGTTTTAAATTTTAAAAACAAACTAAAACCCTTTTAGCTACGCTCATAGAATTTGGTGACTGTAGTTTGCTTTAGAATAATACTGAATAGTTACGCAAAACTGCCATTGATTACTTTGTTACTATTACTACGACGCTGTGTTTTTTTGGCTGACATTTGAAGTTACATCTTTTACACAGAGGAAGTAATAACAAGCATAGGCGGCAATAATTGGGGTCCTGGTTAAGCTACTGGATAATACTGATATCCGACTATCCTTTGTATACATAATAATATTCGTTATATGCACTCTATGAATTCGTTTTGCAAAAGGGTATTTAAAAATTTGAATTACAGAGTCGAATAATGAATTAACACAGCGCTGTTAAATTGATTGAAATATCGATACTCAACTTTTCTATTCATGTTTTTTTTTTTTCTTTCATCTTTAGTTGCCAACTTCAATGACCAATATCTTCCAGTAATCATCACCTTGTGTGTCCTATTAACCATTGCTGTAGCTGTAATTTTATTTTTGGCGTACAAACTAAAGGAAAGGTATTGCTTCAAATATACTTCAAGTTTTTTGATAGTTCGAATAATTAAAGATTCGAACCTAAAATGTATATTATTATTAAACATTTTTCAGAATAATATTTGTTTTCATTAGAAACAGAAGATCTCCAATTAATGTTTACAGCACGACAAAGGGAAGTAACCAAGACATTCATCTTTATAACGGTAATCTTTCTTATATTTAGTATTCAGGCTATTTTATTAATATCTTAATTTAATGTATTGCTAGAGAGTCAACTCTTTGGTCACGGCAGTTTAAAAAGTTTTATTAAATTTACCTCTTCCACTTCTTAAGGGCTTCCATGCTGGGTATTATGCAGATAAGTTAGTCGACACCAATTGCGAATGTCGAATAAGTTTCAAAATAACAGAGGGAAGCGTAGAATGCCGTATGGCGATATCTCTACATTTATAAAGGATGGCTGCTTGGTCGTGCGGTTTGCGCGCTGGACTGTCGTTTGGATTTATCGATGGTCCCGGGCTCAAAGCCTGCCCGCTCCCATCCCCCGTCGTCCTGCGGGAGGTTTGGACTAGGAAGTAAAATACCTTCAACTCTGAAGGAACATCCGAAACATGTAAAACCAAGAAACAAAAAGGCTACCTCCCTCAAAAGCCGTTAAAGGTAATTTGTTTACATTTCGCTTTCCTCCTAAAATTCTAATCTTGTTTTTACTGGTCGTGTCATTGCCTCTAAGTCAAAACTTTCCATGTCTAGGAAACAAAACAAAACAACTCATTCCAAATGGTCACTTAACACACTACATTAACAAAACAAACAACTAATTCCAAATGGTCACTTAACACACTACATTAACAAAACAAAACAACTCCTTCCAAATGGTCACTTAACACACTACAATAACAAAACAAAACAACTCATTCCAAATGGTCACTTAACACACTACATTAACAAAACAAAACAACTCATTCCAAATGGTCACTTAACACACTACATTAACAAAACAAAACAACTAATTCCAAATGGTCACTTAACACACTTTATTAACAAAACAAAACAACTAATTCCAAATGGTCCCTTAACACACTACATTAACAAAACAAAACAACTAATTCCAAATAGTCCCTTAACACACTACATTAACAAAACAAAACAACTAATTCCAAATGGTCCCTTAACACACTACATTAACAAACAAACAACTAATTCCAAATGGTCACTTAACACACTACATTAACAAAACAAAACAACTAATTCCAAATGGTCACTTAACACACTACATTAACAAAACAAAACAACTAATTCCAAATGGTCACTTAACACACTACATTAACAAAACAAAACAACTAATTCCAAATGGTCACTTAACACACTACATTAACAAAACAAACAACTAATTCCAAATGGTCACTTAACACACTACATTAACAAAACAAAACAACTAATTCCAAATGGTCACTTAACACACTACATTAACAAAACAAACAACTAATTCCAAATGGTCACTTAACACACTACATTAACAAAACAAAACAACTAATTCCAAATGGTCACTTAACACACTACATTAACAAACAAACAACTAATTCCAAATGGTCACTTAACACACTACATTAACAAAACAAAACAACTAATTCCAAATGGTCACTTAACACACTACATTAACAAAACAAAACAACTAATTCCAAATGGTCACTTAACACACTACATTAACAAAACAAAACAACTAATTCCAAATGGTCACTTAACACACTACATTAACAAAAAAAAGCTAATATATAGTAGACGAATTTGGAGTTGATTGGCTTGAAATTCACGAGTTATACTTTTGTATCCAAAGTTAACTTTTATTTAAAAAAAAACAAAAACATAACGAATGAATTAAAGTGAGTAGATTACAGGGTTTACTTTAATCATTGTAACATTTTTCTCTTTTTTTTTTTGTATATTACATGTTACTTCTTTTTGTAGTTGCTAGAAAAGTTGTGTGTGTGTGTATGTGACAGAGAGAGAGAAAGATAGAGAGGGAGACAAAATATTTGTTTAGCTATCTTCCAGATTCAACCAGCTTAACACGGACAAACCAGTTCTATAGAATGTACACTCTAAGCTGTAAAAAAGCATAAAACATTTAACAGTAGTCAAAAATTATTTGGCTATTGAAGTCACGGTCAGTTACTAAGACATGAAACGATTTATTAAGATAAATTATTTTTTTCAGATACAGTGGATCTCAATCAGTACGAGACTGTCAGGGAAGCATCGCCGAACACATATAATAACCAATTGTCAAATGTATTCATATAAAAAGCTGAATTTCTTTGTTATTTTCTCTTTGTTATCTTCTCTTTGTATTTTTCTCTTAGTTTGACTCCACAATTTTTCTCTCTGTTTCCTTTTATTTCCAACTTCTTCTCCTCTTTCTATTTTTAGTTCACGTTATTTAAAAACAACATTTGTCTCCCTTGTTGTTTATTACGTTTTAAACATTTTATATTGACTTATTAAAAAGTAACTTTATGAACAATACAGTTCAATTTATGTCCTTTTTAACTTTGTGTATCGGTGTGGGGCATCACTGGATTAGATAGCTTCTTTTTATAATTACCAAGCTTATATCAACTCTGTCTGTCTGGTAAAAAGTATTTACATGTTATTTCTCCCACACCAAACTCGGATTAAACTGAAATTTTGCATAATTATTTATTTTACCTGAAAACACAAGAATCAATACAAAAAAACAATAACTTTAGTAACGATTGCTAATTATTATGTTTTGTTTGGTATCTTGAACATTGGAAAGAATTCGTACTTGACAGATGTGGCGGTATAAGTTGAGTTACTCCCTTTGAAGCTTTGTTTTTTTTTAAAGTATTTTTTGTCATGTTTTTCTTGTTCCTAACATAAGTTTGGAAACTCATCACGAGTGTAAGTACACTGGGTGAACACTGGGACACTGGACAAGTACTTACAAACAAAAAAACAAAAACTAAACAACAACAAAAAACAAAACAATCAACGTCTGAAACAATTTTCTTGGAAAATATGACATCTACTCTATATCTGGGGGATAAAAAAGGTGGGGGGGGGGGTTAGAAATAACGTATTTATTATTTTGAGCAGGGCTTAGTGGAAATTCTCGCACTCTCCTCAAATGTCACTTAGTTTTCAGAATGCAATTGAGTAAGTAAATAGACATACTTGAACATTTTAGGCACCTGTTGATGCAGAACTCATAAACTGAACTATTTATTAAAAAAAAATTAAACAGAGGAAATTCCCTCGCTCGACTAAATGTTTCTTGAAACCAGTATGTAATTAAAGAAGCAAAATATTAAAAATCCTTAAAAAAACCAAAGCTTATCTAAATGAAAAGAACTCCGTCCTGAAAACTATAACTACCAATAATGTTCAAGTTATCTCCCTTATTCGATATTTAAAAAAAAAAAATTATTTACCAATAAGTTAATTGACGAATTGAGTATTTTTGTTTATTGATTCGTGTTTTCGGTAAAACGTTTGTACAATTTATTTCTCCCACACCAGACTTCGGATCAAGCTGAAATTTTGCACTATAATTTCTATTACCTGACAACTCTAGATTCTATATAAAAAACAATTAGTTAATTAACTATTGGTAAGTAATTATTTTGTTTGGTATCTCGAACATGTGTTTAATAACGTACAAGCTTTTTTTTGTTTCAGGTATTTTTCCCTTGTTTTTTTTTAAATATATATTCATATGTTTTAATAGTGATAGGAACATGCTGGCCTTGGGTGGTCGCCCTAATTCCAGCCACTTAAGCAGCTTGTTGTGTTAAACTTTTTCAGAGGATTATCCTTGCAAACTTTTGAGCGACTTCCTGGTTGTAATATAGACACTTTGCACGATTGTCACTTAAGGTCTAAGAGTTCCAGCTCTGCTGGCATCCCTTATTCTCGTGCAGGAGATTTACACTACTAATTTAGCTATATATGTGAATACTAAGGGCTTAATTTTCTTTGTTGGTACAAATCAAAATAATTAATAACCACTAGAAACTATTTGACTAATTTGTTAATTTTTAAATTGGTTCATGACTTGTCTACGCCAATAAATAATTAATGCAAAGTTTCAAGTTGATATGAGAATGGAAATGGGAGAAATGAAGTGTACCAACTTTGTACCAGACAGACGGACAGATTCAGTTGATATACACTTGGTACATAATGATCAAATTAACAACACACTAGTTTGTACACATAACACCATACACTATTTTAAATATTGTTTAATTATACAAAGAAATTAATTGATGAATGTTCACATTTAAATACACAAAGCCCTTTGATTGTTTCTATTGTACAAGATAACTAATAAGCTATAAGAAACATACAAAAAAAAAACACTAGGAGGAATACAAGTATATGATAAGCTGCTATGAATTAATACGATTTATTTTTGGGGTGGTGATTAGGGAGGATTTTTTTCTTACCCCCCAGCACATACATATATATATATGCTAACAAAGGATATTACACTGTCAATAAATATTAAGGTTAAATCATTCTTCTAACGTGTTAACTTGAATATTACTCCAGCAGTTAAGTGTCTTGATTTGATAACAATATTCTTAATAATTTGTGACAAACAATTAACTCCTTGTTATTACTATTTTTTGTTTACTTAAGATGCGTACTTAGCCACTGTGTATCAGGTCAGGACGACTTTTACACACCTGACATCCATAGGCTTACTATCGTTCCCTTTTGTAACAGTTACTGAAACCACGAATACAATAATTAATAAGTATTAATTAAGAAAGATGTTTCTAACATACGTTCTTTGCATTTAATGTTTCTTGCGTTGTAACTTAATGAGAAAATCCTGCCTCACACAATCGGAGATTGAAGTAAATCCAAACCTTGTTTGAAAATATTTCTGTCAAAAAACTTGAAACTCATTAAATGGTTGATTGTTTATTGTCTCTTGGTTTGCAATTAGATTCAAAATTTAGATAACTTCAGTTCACCGTGATCTTATAGAAATTAATTTATTATTAAGCAGAACTAATAAAAAAAAAATTTCTGCATTTACATTCATTTTATTGCAAATTAAATAATTAAGATTAATTCATTTGGTGGTCTACTAGTTAATTATTCCAGTATTCTTGAAACACCTATACAGACCATGCAGAATAATTAAGTTTCAATATATTTTTTAATTGTTTTAAGACAACTACATTCTTCCATTGAAAAAAAAAAGAAACAGAAAAAGATTGCATGTAAGACAATCTTTACATAAAACATGTTAGCAATAAGACATCCCAAGAAAACAACAAACATTTGAAAATCATGGAATGCAAAACATTTTATTACAGTATTCTGTATGATTGTCAGTCAACAATGAAATGGTATCTCACAATGACCAACCAAAAAGTCAAACTTTCCATCAATCAGCTGAATTCAATATTAATAAATGATAAAGAATAAGAAATTAAAAGAAAGTAACAGAAATAAATTACTTAACTATCTAAAACTAAAACAGAAAAAAAAAAATCAAAAGGAGTAAGTTTAGGCATAATCAATTGTTAAACTTAACAAAATCTAAAATCTAATTTAAATATAATACTTTTTATACAATATTACCCTAACTAATTTTTAATTCATGAAATATTAAATTAGACACAAAATGTCTTTAATCCTGAATAAACATATTGCAATTCTCCCTTTGAAAACATCAGAAGCACTGTGTGTAATAAAATTTAATAAATTAAAAAAATAAATAAACCAAGCATATATTAAATTGTACTAATTACTAATTTGTTTTTCTAAATTCCAAAATGTTGCAAGAAACAATGATATAAAAAAAAAACTTTACTAAAGCGAATCAACTAAAAGTAATTTTAAATACTGATACTGCTAAATAGCAGCTAGGAATAAATTGTTTTAAAAATTAATTGAACATTGGCTAATCTTAAACAAAAACCTAACCCAAGGTAGTAGTTTCACTTCACTGAGAAGCTGATGGTACAACACCATGAATGGCAGGTACAAACAGTAGTGCACAGCAGTCAACAAAACAATTAACACAACAAAATAGTCCAGATAAAAAGGATAATAAATTATTTACTGTGCCAGTTACACACAACTAAAACAACTAGTGTCACCAAAGTTTCTATATACAACTTTATTGATATAAAAAGTTGAAAGTGTTTTTCACTCCAGTACACTTGAACACTAAATCACAACAAGAATAGGTCCACAGTGTTAAAAATACATCTATTATCAATCTCTAAACGTTCAGAAACATGACAAATATATATTTAATGTAATACCATAAACTGGCAGACACAGCCCAATATTAATAATTGTTTAGCACAGCCTCCAGGACAAATATTTGTACTTGTTCTAGTAAAATCTAAAACTCGCAGACACAGACTGATTCATCCTTTGTTTACACAGCCTTCTCATTTCAACTCTATTTATCACTCAAACATTGATTTCTCAATTATATATACTGGGGGATTTCTCCAAACAACAGGTTTAATAAATGGGTATGCCATCTAAATAGACTCATTGTTAAGCAACTACAAAATGTAATTAGACTAATGAGCATGAGTTACACTACAGCATTAAAAGAAAAACACTTGAACTCATTTTCAACACACATCTCTTGTGATAAACAACTTATGAGCATATAGTGTTGAAACTATAATATAATGGTTTTAATATTCAACACTGTGGATATAATCAACATCAACTTTTTTTTTTATAAATAAAAAAACATCACTTCATTTCATGACATTGGGTTAAACAAAAATGGCAGGATGTAAACATGACTACACAACTAAAATGCATGTACAAGTTGAGAGTGTATTATATATGCTAAATATTGTGTAAAATAATGTGGACTAAAATATCACGGCTAAGGGTCAATTCTGAAACATTCAGATGTCTAAAAACAAATAGACTTGATACATAAATATTTCATAGATGGGGCAGGAGGGTGCGAAGACACATTTCAAATCTTTGGAATGATGGCCTAGATATTTAGATATTTGTGTCTTATAATACTATAGCACAACAAAATATTGTTTTAAATTCTGTTCTTGTGAAAGACAAAGTAAAGGTTAACATAAAACACACAGTACAAATGAGGCCAGCCTCTGTAATCTTAAAGTATTTAATATCTGATTTTAGAATTTTAAAAAGTAAAGAAAAAAAAACAAAAAAATACAAAACAAAAAAAAACGTTTTGATTTACTAAGAATTAGGTCTTTACCAAACTCCAGAACAAATATTTTTTTTAAATGTCAAGCAACTTACACTTTCAAAACCATGGGCAATAAATATTTAAATATCATCCTACAATACCTTCCTAAAAAAGGAATTAGTTTCTGAAATGAAGTTTGTTTTAAAACTAATACAATTATTTTTAATGTTTACATACCAACCGGTATTGATGATTCAAATGTGTAAATCTTCTTTTCAACAATCATTTTGTCATATAAACAACTAACATCCGTCAATAGGGATGTGAAAACTCTGACCCTCTCTCTACATTTGGACTGTCACTGTTTTAGCTTTTCCCTTTTTAAATCAATTCTTTAATTTTGTAAGCAGGACTTTGGATCTTGCACAAGTCTTGGCTCAGGTATTGGACTCCATGGGCAAAGTTTCCCTTGTATAAGTGAGTTTAACCCTGTGGGACAATGGAATGAAACATTTAGGACATTAGTTCAACCCTAGCACAGCATTCTAGCATTCTATCTAATTTACCAGAGATGATACAATATATTTTTGTTAATGGTCACCCCTCAATAAAAACCTAAAATATGCATTAAATGATGGGTGTTCATGCTGACAAGACAGACACAACATGATGACAGACTAAATAAAATGTGATGTTGAAATGAAAAGTATCTTAAGAAACACACCATCTATTGAAGCTGTGTCAGTGAAAGCAACAGTTACATTGAATAACAAAACAAGATCTTCCAAAAGAATTCAAACCAAAGTTCCATTAGTCAGGTTTGCAAGTCACACTAAACAAAAGCATTTTTAGTTTGTTAGTCACAGCTCCATTCATTTCTGTTGTCAATTTATCTCCCTTGAACCAGATACAAAGAAATGATTTAATTACCTCATAATGAGTTGAAATTATTTTTTCAACATTTATTTGTAGACATCTTTAGAATAGGAAGAGGTTCTGGAATGTCAAAATGAGACTTTTGTATGGTGGGCAAAATTGAAATATGAAACATGTTTGAAATTCATGGATTACTGTCAAAAAAATGTCATTTTAAGTTGAAATTTTCATGTTGAGCAATATTATTCAACAATTTTAAATAATTACAAAGCAATGTCACAACCATAAGTCTCAAGAAAACACAAGAAATTGTTATGTCACATACAAATCTGAAAAGTTCATTATCTGATCCTAAGGCAGAAATGTATACTGATCTTCACTTGCTATTTACTGTAATTACAGATTATAGAAAGCTTGCAGTATTATGTATTGTAAGGAGAAATAATTTTGTATCATCTCTGGCATTAAATTAGATGTAATATTCTATTTTTAAAAATGTGTTTCTTAAAGCAACAAAAAAAAATTTTTTTTTTCAAAGTGAATTGCTCACAAGGGCAACTTAATTTTGTATTATTAGTGTTAAGATACTTTATTGCACTTAAATGGTCAATGAAATTTAAAGAAAACAATAAATTTGTCATATCATTAACATTTACTTATTTAAACATATTGTCAACTGACCTAACTGGTCGACCTGCAACCATCTGCACACCTCTGCCCGGCATGACTGGACCCCCTAAATATCTCTGCCTGACAAGCTGCTGCATCACTGCAGCAGGACTTGCAGTCCGCACTAACCCTTGACTTAGCATGGAAGGCTGGGTTCCAACTGCTGCCTGTTGAAGCAATGCAGCCCCCCTCAAAGCTTGTGCTCTCATTAACTGAGTGCCCATTGCTCTAGCTTGAGCTAACCTGAACAAACAATAACAAGATTTGTTAGTCATAAAAAAAACAACTAGTGCATTGGTAATCTAGAATAATGGGCAATTTATCACAAGAAATAACTACATAAAATATGCCTGCTGAAAAATTAATAATAGGATAAAAAGATGATAAAATGAAAACAACAAAAAATATTTTAAGAATTTATTCTTCACATCAGAGCTTTCCATCCAAAAATGACAAAGACACACATTATTTCAACTTTATTCCAATTTTAGTTACTCTGTTTTAACAATTATTGGTTGTTTTACTTTCAAACTCATTCCAAGTTTTGAATTTATTGGCTGAATTTATACTGCAGCTTTTTCAGTTCCATTTCCTGTTTATTGAAAAAAAATCAAAGGAAATTTTGAAGGTTTGGTGCTGAGTCACTTTTTTGTGTAATTTTGTTTCACTATACATCAGTCTTATTAACCTTCTTAAGACGACGCAGCCGATATATCGACCCAAGGCTATTTGGCAAAAAACATGACACAACCACAAGATTGGCTAGCCAGTGTTTGTATCTGCCAATCAGATTAGTTCTTACTATTCTTACACATCCGTACACTTTAATGGCAGCTTCCTTTGCTTTTTTTATACGATAAGTAATTTGTTTTCATTTTTTAAGTTAGCTAGTGTTGGGTACAAATTTCAAAATGTCAGTCACTGAAATAGATGAGAGTATTCTCACAGACTCTGTAGTGACTCTGATAGCCCCAATAATAATCAGGGCAGTAATGTGGAGGGCTTTGAAAGTGATAGCTCTAGATGTAGTGTTGACGATGTAGACGATGCCCATCCATGGTTTAGAGTTAGGGGTGAGGAGCTTGATAGATGACCCATACGAGTTTTTGGAAACTGTTGGTCCTGTAAATATGCCCCAAGGGATTAGCACCCCTGTAGACTATTTTACTTTAAATTTAGTTCAGATGTTTGTTAGGGAGACAAATAAATATGCTGCCAACTTTCTGTCCAACACAAAACTTAAAAGAAGATCCCTGGGTCATAAATGGCTGGCTGTCACTGGCCGAAATGAAGGCGTTTATTTCCATGAGTCTCAATATGGACCTGATAAGAAAGCCAACCATCAAATCCTTCTGGAGTAGATCTAGCTCTCAAATAACACCCTGGTTTCCCCAGGTTATGAGTAGGGATAGGTTTGAGCTCATCCTGATATTTTTTCATATGGTGGACAGTACACACTTGCCAAGACCAGGACAGGACGGCTACGACCCTTGTGCACGGTTTGACCCTCTCATTGAACATGCTAATACAGTTTCAAGGCATTACTACAAACCCCATAGAACATATGTATTGATGAAAGCCTGATTGGTACTAAAGGCAAGACTCAGTTGATTCAGTATCTACCTAATTAACATCACCATAAATGGGGAATAAAACTTTATATGCTTTGCGATTCTGTGACAGCCTATCTCCTTGGATTTTTTGTATATAAGGGAAAGAAAGATACCATCAATGACCAGGCAGACAATGAAAGAGGACTAGCTCACAAAATTGTAATGAGATTGCTGAGATTGGGCTCATATTTGAGGAGGGGATACCACCTTTTTGTGGACAATTTTTTTAAAGTATGCCACATATCTGGGAATTGGCTGACCACCGTACCCATTTGACAGGAACTGTTCGGCGCAACAGAAAGGAACTCCCTCAAGGTCTAAAAGCTAAAATGAAACCTGGTGAAATCATAACATACAGGCAAGGGGAGACACCGGCAACAGTATTTACTGAAAAAAAATCTCAGAAAAACTCTGTACTGCTCTTGTCTACAAAAAATAAAGCTGAAACAATGGATGTTCCTGTTCGGAGAAGAGGATTACCTCAAGGAGGAGATGCACCACAGACAATAAAAAAACCAGTGACAGTTTTAGATTAAAATAAGCACATGGGTGGAGTGGATCAGACTGACATGATGCTTTATTTTTATCTAGATGAGAGAAGGACCATCAAATATTGGAAGAAAGTAACTTTCAACATTCTGTCCCGTATGCTGCTTAAAGCCTACATCCTGTACAAGGAGCATGCAACCGGCAAAGTTATTAATAGATATGATTTTAATACTTCAGTCATTGAAGCCCTTGTCCAAGAACACATAAGCAAGAAAAATAGCCCTGAAGCTGCCACAGGAGCTGGGATATGCCCCATCCCCAACAATGGTGAAAAAGACTGCTCAGTCTGTAGTAACAGAAAAATACCTGGGGGGAGGAAAAGAAGTAGAACTATGTGCCAGAAGTGTCTGAAGGGTCTCCATGTGCCTTGTTCCTCCAAACATAAGTGTTAGGACTTATTGAAGTCTAAAACCACTTAAAAATTCATAGTTTTTGTTATTCTTTTCTGTTTAAAAAAAAAAAGTTTAATGTTCGCATAAATTATGCAAATTAGATGAGTTAATTTAAATAAATGTGAATATTTTTGTTGGACTCTTTCAAATTGTATTAGTTCATTCATTTCTGTTCAATAATATGTATAGTTTTATGCATGTAAAGTAATTATTTTTTTTTTTATGAATTTTTTTGTAAGGGAAGTGCTTAGTCTGGAAATAGTGCTCCGTCTGTTTGGCACAATACATGCTAAAATGCTCTGTCTTAAGAGGGTTAAAAAGCATTTGTGCTAGGGCAAGGACTTAACACTATAATAATGGTGTGTTTTTTTGTCATCCTTTGGAAACGTCACCAATTTTTTCAGTAAATAAACAAAGCCGTCTGTTCTGGAACAAGAAAAATCAGAAAACGTCTACTCTTATTAACCCTTAAGTGGCAATAGTACAGTTAAAAAAAATAAATTTGTTTCTTAGTTTTGATGACCAAAAAAAAAATGCCCAGGAAAAAGCAGTAAATGAAAAGTATAACAACATCTACACAGCAACAATAACATTTAGCAGCAGTAACAGTTTGACAAAAATTGAGTTATGATTCTTGACGGAAGACCATTGAGACAAGGAAACTAAATCTTGAAGGAAAAAAGATGGGTAACGAGCTCTTATCTTCCAAACACAAAAAGAAAATTGCTGAAAAAATCATTTTTACTTAGGAATACCTTATGGCCCTTTGCTGTAGTAAAGTAGCTTGCTGGCTAACCATTGCACGATGCCTCAATGCATTAGCTTGAAACATTGCTTGTGCCACATTGTTAGGTGCAGCTAAGCGCTGCTGAACAAGAGTTTGCTGGGTCATGGCCCCCAAACCAGTGTTTATTGTCCTTTGCTGCAGTACCATTGTCTGACCCCTGTTGGTCATAGTTCTTTGCTGCAGGACAGCTGTTGCCTGAGCACCATTGGCCATAGCCTGCTGCTGCATCAGGGTGGCCTGAGTGATGCCGCCACCATTGAGTCCAGCACTGACAGTCTGCTGACGCATGATAGTTGCCCCATTGGGGTGCTGGATGTGCACTGATGACGTGGACATAATGGTAGGTCCAGGAATACCTGAAAAAATATTTTAAGTTTATACATTAATCAAATAAATATTAAAGGCACTGAACTAAATAATTTCAGACAGATTATTTAGCTTGAAATTTGTCTTATTTTACAATCAATATGTATTCATTCTTCACTATTCTTTAGTTTTTAACAGAAATCATTACCTCTTCTTATAATCAGCAATTTTTACTATGAAATGCTGCCAGTACATACCAAAACCAACTCTATGAAGTCATTAGATAAGGAAAAATACAATGAAAAACAGATACTTTGATCATAAAACCAATCAACTGTTTCGATAAACTGGCAATTTGGAATGAACATTTTATGCATTAATAATAGTAAGACATAATAAAAGAAAGTAAATAAATGAAGGAAGAATACAATAGAATTTATGGATACATAGGCAGTGGCATGGGTAGCAACAAATGTGCAGGAACAAGGAGGTGCAGTCTTGCTGATTTCTATCTGGTACCAACAACAGATAAATATTAAAAGAGATGCAATAAAATCACAAGATTCTCTGCAATTCAGAACATAAAAGAAAAGCAGGAAACCCTAAAGGAAAAGAGGAAGACACTGTCCTTTGAAGATGAGAAAACAGTAAATCCCCAATGATCCTTAACCATGAAAGGTGTTAATTACAAGTGTAGCAAGCCAATATGAATAACTGTCTTTCATTGTAACTATTATGTATTTACATGGATTTCAAAATTTAATCAGCCAAGTACATATATAAAAAAACAATTAAACATCACTCTGAAAAAAACAACAGGAAAATGCTTTTTAAAAAACAAAACTTATATTAAGCATAGTTGTATCAATTAGTTTGGATCAGTCACATAATTAAATTTGTATTAGGTCTAGGCTAACAAGAAAAAAGCATTCATAAAAAGGGGGAACGACCTGAATTTGAACTCATGGCTCAACCCTTCTCAGGATTCTCAAGCCAACATGGTAACCACTCTGCTAGTACAGAGCCTATGAACCTGGAATATTGTATAATTATCTATTATTTCTATTTAATGTTTGTGTTCACTAAGCCTATTATATAGGGGACTAATTCAGCTTATACCATTACATCAGTCAAGTACTATTTCTTTCCATTGTTTGAGATACTAAAAACAAAGTAATTTATTACCAATAGTAATTAACAAATTGGTTAATTTTTTTCATTGGTTCTTGTGTTGTCAGGTAAAAGAAATTTTGCTAAACTTCCACTTGATCCAAGATTGGGTATCTGGGTGTCGGAGAAATAATTTGTACAAACTTTTGGACAGACAGACAGAGTTGATATAAGCTTTGTAAAAAAAAAAGTATGGTATAACATGTGCTTACATAATACAAATCACCAATTTGTAAATTATGTCAACTAGAATTGACAAAGTTAAATGCATTTAACATTCTATATCAGTTGGGGGTGGTAGGTTACTACAACAATTGTTTGACTGTGAATTGAAGAACTACTTATTGCTTCACACTGTAAGAATTTTTAACTTAATGATAAATAAAAGTATGAATGAATTTTTGAAACAAGTTTCAGAATGTTTGTAAGCAACTGGCAGTAGCAGCAAGAGCTTTCCGTAGACCAAATAACTGCCCAAAATTCAAACTTAGTGTATCATACTCTTTTTATTATGTAATCTTTGATGTAACCAAAGAAAAGACAAAACAATGCTGCAACTCCAAGTGGTGCTTAATGAAACTAAGAGATAAATGAAGACCAAAAGGTAAATCCAGTAATTTTAAACAAATTAAAAAAAAAAACACTAACCCTGAACCATTGCTGTTCCTGCATAGATAGATGGATTGATGCTAGGAACAAAGGGAACAGATCTTGAAGCCTGTAGAAATGGACCCATTGCTGACTGTCTTGCAGCAGCAGTTTTGAAGGACTGATCTCCAGTACAAAGGGCTCCTTCATGATCATCTTTGCTGACACCTGACACCTTATTCTGAGTTGATGTCACAGTGGCAGACATTGAGGATGTGCTTGCGACTGTCAAGGTGTTCTGAGTGTCTGTAAATGAAGATGAGCTCAAGTAGCTGTTGCTTGGTACTTCTGAGTTGGATATAACAGCAGCACTAGAATCGCCACTGCCAGAAGATACCCAGTTTTCTTCAGAAGTAGCACTTGTATTATACTCTGCAACACCAGGCACACCTATCAAAGAGTTTAATGCTGCACTCCCATAGTGTGAAGAAATGCCTTCTTCGTAGCTCTGATAAATACCTGGACTATCAGTGGTTTGAGCAGTACTTTCGTCCAACCCTTCAGTATCCATGTCACTCACATCCTCAGAACATGTTTGGTTATAGGAAATCAAATTGACATCACTTTGATTATAGTCAGAAATGGGACTGTCCTCTGATGGCACTGTCTGTTTATAATTATCAGAATCTGCTGCAGCTTCATATGTGGAGTTATACTCTTCTAAAACTTGGTTATAGTCAGAACAGGAATTGTTGCTGTCCATGTCAACAGTTAAAGATGGAGGTAGTTTGAAGTCTAATGTATCAGTATGGCTTGTTACATAGTCACCAGAAGTATTGCACAGTTTTTGGACATTTTTATAAGAATGATCAGAGTTAGACGTCTCTGTAATAGATTGAGCATCACTGGAGGTATATTGAGATGGCACATCAGAAGGCTTGTAACTGTTACTTTCTGAAATGTGTAAAGTGTCTATAGACTGGTAGCTCTCATTAGTATGAAGAGAAGAACATTCAACAGGCACAATATCATTGGAAAGATAACTTTGAACACTAGTCAAATCCATGTTATCAGCAGAGAGATAACGCTGAATTTTGAATTCTTTGGGAACAGTTTGCTCATCAGATACATCATCAGCTGATAAATACCTCTGTAACGGTGGTTTCACCCGCCCCCCAGGGTCAATCTTATCTTTACTATGAGTGCCATCAAGGTAAGTCTCATCAATATCCATTTCTGGCTCGTCCATACAATTCTCCTTTGATTTTGAATTAAGTTTTGTCGATAGCTCTGAGCTGGAGTTCCCAACAAAAAATGTATTGTTTCTAGGAGTGGAGAAACAGAGAGATTTTGAAGTTGATAAGTCACAAGGAGTTTGTTCAGAGGGAGAAGTGTTGAAGTCATAATCACAACGAGGTTTTTTGGTCGGGTTCTCTGTAGTGTTGTCTTTCCTATCCTTGTCAAGAGGCAGAACAACTGGAGGCCTAGAGCTAGGTATATTTTCTGACTCATCCATACTGCCATCGTTGTAGTGAGTGGGAGCTGACCACAAACCAGGATGCTCTTCTTCATTAAGATAAGGGGAGAAATTATTTGTTGGCAACTGGCATTTTTCTATGGTGTGATGTACATCTTCCCCCTCAACCTTCAATGACACTGGAGGTATATCAAGTCTAGAGTTTTCTAAATCATTTTCAGTAGGAGTGACAATGTTTTGACTTTCAGCATCATTTATACTACATATGGATTCTTCATTCACATCCTCCTCTGCCTGTAAAGAAAAGATGATTGTGTCAGTACAAAAACATAGCACTTGATGTTAAGAAGTAAAACTGTTCAACTCAAGATAAAGATACAAAAGTCTAATATGTCTTGTGGTGTACCAACCCCAAGTTTCGAAGAAAGTTCCCCATTTTAGTAAGAATATTTCATTCATACTTAAAATCATAAGAATATGGATTGCCAAAGCTTACTGAAAACACCACAAAGATTGTAGTGTAACACCTATTCAACAATAGTATTTTAATAGCATTACTATAGTAATAATTGTAACTGTTCAATTAAGGCATATTAGTGTGATGATTTCTGTTTATTTATTTCTTGGTTGTTTTTTTTCTATTAATTATTTTTAAAACAGAATCATCTTGACGCAGATTATATAAATGACTCGATAACACGCTGAAGAAACATCTGTGTTCTCTTATAGCTTCTTTAATTAACTTCTTCAAATTACATGTATAAGTAGATTCTCAATTCAATAACAACTTGACTTAAATATCTGCATAAAATGAAACTTTCTAGACTACAACTTTAACTGGTATAACTTATTACTGAGACAACTTAAAGATACAACAACTTCAACTAGTATAACTTTAACTAATGGACCCGCATAAGACCATTACTAAGCAAAGACCGTTACAATGCGAGGAACTGTTCTTATGCAAGGACCATTACAATGTGAGGACCCCAACTAGCTAATTTTCCCATAGTTTATACTTTTCTAAACCGTACTTTCCAGAATCATAGAAACTTCTATCCTATCCTAATTGGTTTATCAACTGTTACCCCTTCTAGAAACTGATATGATATTTTTTTCCCTTAACCTCTTTCTCTGATTGGATGACTATAATTAACGTGTTTGTTCTGAACCTGACCTCGGCTTCAAAAAACAGATCGAATTAGGTCACAGCAATGACTCGTGACAATTAGTAAGGGACAAGATTTAATCCATAACAATTCATAGATCAAGTTAAGCCCTTTCATAAACTATTTAGCTCAAAGTGAATGTTAAGTGATAATGATACTGAAGACAGGTTTCCATGTAAATTTATGAAGGTTTATATATACCAGCATATTTCCTTTTTTTTTTAACGACACGTACAAATAATTTCTGAAAATATTGGAGAGTTTCAAATAACTACTGGGTATTTAAAACAAGCTTTCTAATTCTCAACCACCTAATTGGGAAAAAAGTTTCAATGTTCAACTATTTTTCATTACAATAAACTGTTTTCTACAATTCAAATACAGAACCTTAGCAAGGAATAAAACCAATAGGAATAAATGTGATTAACACAAAATATTTCTTGCAGCATTTGCCAGATAAATCCATGATAAATGTTTGTAGTCTGAGCAGCTAATGTGCTATGATTTACTTCTGAAAATATAAAATTACTTATGATCGTGATATATCTGTATAATTTTTAAAACGTGATCAAAGGACTTTAGAACACCTGGGTGTACCTATATATCAAATATACTTAGATGTTTACAATGATTTTATTATACAATGTTTATAAATAAATAAAAGCATTATTTTATTTTGAATTATTTTATGACATTTAAATTTATTTGTGCATTCTACCTAACCAACTTTTAAAAAAAAAATTTTTTTTAAGAAAAGACAGTATTGAAACGATGTGATGTTTTTGCTATATTATTTTTAAAGGATAAAAAATAGTATATTCCAAATCCACTCAATATTGCTTCAATAAGCCTACAAAAGAAAATCTAAAAATCTGCCATACATAATAGTCTGAAAACCTGCTACTCATAGCAATGCACTACATATTTTTTTTTATGTAATACCAACATATTCCTCTTTAGATAAAAAAAAATATGGCCATGTAAGCACTGACAAAATATTTTCACAGTTAAGCCAAGAGGGCCTTTTTGTAAATTAAATATTTATAGCTACTTACTGTCTAGACATGTATGGCAATCATTGAGAGGCAATATAAGAGACTGTACATAATCGCATGATAAACTGATTATGGCAGACCTAAAAATGCCTTGCAAAGCATACATTAACAAACAAGATGCAAATGGTATGTCCACCTGGAAAAACTCAGCCCTGTAATATTTAGTCATATAAAATACCTTTTATACCATACTTCAGAAAACTTTTTTTTCTTTGCATTCTGAGATTTTATTTAAAAATCAGTTTTAAACATTCATGCAATAATCCACTTCCCAACAGCTCTGTAACATTTGTAAACAAAAAAAAAATCTGCGCAAATGAGAAATGAAAGACCCTAGATTTGTCAAGCTATTTCTGGGGAAACTAAATCTTCCTTTATTATTACATTTTTTTGGAAAAAAAGCAATTTTCAATCATTCCATTACAAATGATGATAATGTCTTTGATTCCAGAGATAAAAGATGAGTGTAGTGCTTAATGTGAATCCAGAAAACCATTTGTCACCGCCTGTGGTTCCATTATAAGTAGTGAATCAGGAAAGACTGGTCATTAAAATGTTAAAGCAATACTTACCTGAATAAGTTTACACTACAGGTGTTGCCTAGTGGCAGAAAAAAATGCTTTGCCCAAAAGGGCTCTGGAGTAACTTCAGCAATAGAGATGTCAAAAATCACCTGATCAATGAAAAATAAAAATTCCGCACCCACCCCACTACCTTAAAAAAGTGACTTTGCATTGAATTATAGCCTTTCATACAACTTGGATGTAATTATTGTCTTTTATTTATACACAAAGCTTTTTATTACTGGCATACATAAAGAGGCACAGAGTCTTTTGAAAGAAAAAGAAAATTCATGATCAACTTCTTACAACATTAAAATAAAACCCTTAAAGGCTACTCACAACAAGCATTAAAAAAACAATTTCTACTCTCCCTTACGCAACTCACTTAACAGAGCTTTTCCCTTTTTCAGGACTGCAGCAAGAGAGCCATTCCACTCTTAATGCCATTTGTACAAAAAAAAACTTTTCTTAATACTATTTATGATTTTTAAGTCATTATTCGAAATTTATTTCGTCTTCTTGAATGAAAAGTTATCCTGTGCATGAAAATTTAGTTGACGGCACTTTATATCTTACAGGATAAAATCGCAGTGTATATAAGTCACTATTAACGCTTGTACTGAAGTTCAACGTTTATCATTGGCACATGGGAATTTTATAGGTCATGTTGTTTTTATGATAGAACACTGAGACGTGATACAAGAGCTAGAAATCTTTAGACGCTTTCATGGTAAGGTCCAAGAAAAGAAAAAACATGCATCCTATGCCCAACAAACCTGTTCATACTACTAGTCAACTAGCACAATCCCCAAGAAAATTCCATCTAAAAAAATGTCCAGCTGGATTTCACATAAAGACTGAGGAAAGATAACCTATTCATTTTTTCACATCTCCAGCAAAGGTATTGTCTACCAGCAATCTTTTTAAGCTATCTGTCCTGTAGCTGTGTTCTTCCAGAATTTATACACACTCCAAATCTGCAAGACTCTTTACAAATTGACTCGGTAATTATATTTAAACAGGTTATGATTCAAGTGACAAATAGCAGCTACAATGATAATGCTAAAAGGATCGGTTTCTTTTTTTTTTGGATTCTTTAACTTTTTTTTTTCCTTTCAAACAAGGATCACAAGAAAAGTATTTGCTTTGAACAGATAAATTTACTCAAAAAGAAACCATTTACAAAAATACCAAAAATGTCTTACTGCATTTTTAAAAAGAATATTCTTTCAAAATATTACATAATATCAAAGAAGTGTGTTATCTGGATTATTTTAATTGAATACTTACCTGTTGAGTAAAGTCTTGTAATAAGTGTTGAGCGCTATCAGTAGATTTTCAACTTAATGGCTATTGTTGAGCGCCTTTGAAATCAAGAAATTAGTCTTTTGAGTTCAGAAGATGGGTAACTGGATATCATTTAAATCACAGATAATCTACAACCAACTATGTTATAATTAAAATTAAAGTTGAAATCCATTCAAAGAGTTTTTACAGCTGTAATGCCTTCAACCCACAATATAATCACACAAGAAACTTGAATATATAAAAATTGAGAGTTAAAAGATTAAGCTGAATAACAAGACCCACAGAGCTGTTCATAAAAAGAACCCATTTGAGGACTGATTGAGGAGGAAAAAAATGTTGAAAAATTAGTAGATATATACATTCATTGTGGGACAAAAATAAAAAGTTTTTTTTCAGCATGGCACATTTTTAATTTTCCAAACTATAAGAGGATTAAAATATAACCAACAATGGCCAACCGTTAGAAATTGTTGACCATTTTTGCTATCTTGGCTTCATCATATCCAATGATGCTCTACTGGATAAAGACATTAACAACAGGATAGCCAAAGCAATGGGCACCATGTCACGGTTGCAGAAAAGAGTGTGGGACAATACCTTGCTGACTAACAATACCAAGCCTTAGTCCTAGTGTTGAGCACTTTGAAACATGGTCAACCTACTCATGGCAGGAAAAAAAGCTAAATATCTTCAATCTCCAATGCCTAAGGCGGATCTTAAAAATAAGGTGGCAAGATAAAATGACCAATGAAAAGTCCTACAATGAGCAGGGTGCCAGGACATCTGTTGTGTTATCAGCAGCAGACACCTTGGCTAGATTAGCCACGTTTATAGAAAGCCAGAAGGTCAACTTCCACAAGACATTCTGTATGGTGATCTAAAAGAAGGCAACCCGCTGGTCGTCCACTTTTACAGTATACAGATGTACGCTAATGCTACATGAAGCTCTTCAAAATCGACACCAGTAGCTTGGAGAAAGTGGCACAGGATAGATCCACATGGAGAGCAAGCATAAAGGAAGGGTCCCGGATTGCAGATGCCATTCACAACAGTAGTAGAAAGAAGGGCGAAATTGCAACGGCGCTTGGTGGTTACATATGCTCAACCTGTGACAGCAGCTGTGTATCAAGGATTGGCCTCTTTAGTCACAAAAGAAATTGCAAAGGGAAAAGATAGCATCTCAAGATGTAAAATGCCACAGAGTATTAAACTAAGGTTGATTTATACAAGGATGATAAACCCTGCTCATCATCAACACTCAAAGCTCATAAAGCCAAGTAATGTGAAGAAAGACACATTTCAGAAGCCAAACTATATGACTAACTCATTATTAGGTTGTATTGGTAGAAGGAGATGATAACTTGTCCATTACGTGGGAACTAGATGTATGTGATGACCCATATCCTGGGTGAAGTATGAGGACTAACTCAAAGAAACAATGGTCTAGTATTAATGCAATGTTAGAACAAACCAGTTGAATTGAGCCTTAAATACAATGTAAGCAGACAACATTTTAAAGGCTCTAACAGTCCTTTCAGGATATTTTATTATTTATGTTTAAGGATCAAAATAGGAAGGTGGAGCATAATAACTGCTTTAGTCATTGCAATTCCTTTATGCACATGTCGAGATCTTTTTTAACTATGCATATGTGTAGAGGTATTTTTTAAATCAACATAAATCTATTTTATGTTTTATGCCCATAACTTTTAGCAAGTAAACATGGTCATCTTTGCAAGATAGTAACTTGAGTTCACTCTTGTTTTGCATCAAATCAGACACATTCATTAGAAAAAAAAATGTCATTATAGGGCAGTCATTACAACATGGTCTTTTTGCTAACCCTAATGCATCTCTAATTGAACTGTTTAAGTAAGCAGGGTAAAGGACTCTTCTATTGCAAATGAAAGCAATAAATAGAGATATTGAGCTGCATCGAGGAAAGTATGTAAGTTTCTTTAAAAAGTATGTTCTGAAGGTTCTTTCAAAGATTATTACATTTTAGTGCAAACATTTTGTGTGATGCCCTCAGGAGATGGCAGCAAGATTTGAACTCAGGACAATTATGACAACAGTCCAAAATGCATTCCATATGACAAGGCAGAAGGCAATCATCAATGTATTGTATCAACACTAGATCTCCCCCGCCCCTCAAAAAAAAAACAGGATTACAAAGTGAGTGTTTTCACACTAATTAGTATAGTGTTTGTCAAGTTACAACTGATGTGAAAATTATTTAGTGCAATAATAACTACTTATTCAGCCTGCAAAAAGTAGTTAAAAAATTATGAAACTTTGGTAGGATGCATTACTGGTTTGTCAAATACATCACAAGAGAATGAGATTTAGTTAACCTGTGGTTTGGATTAGACTAAATCAAAGGAGAAATGCTCATGTACCACAAAATGATGCATCTAACCCAGGAGTCACAAAATTAAAACAATGCTAATCAACTGTATAGTGTCATCATTTCCGCTTCTCAGACTTTGAGATCCATGAGCAAATTAAGGTGTAGCCCTGTTTCAATGGCCAAGGTTACTTAACTCTTTCTCTCCTAACTGACGATATCATCGTTGATTTTATCCCATTATGCAGCCTAACCAACGATATTATCATCTATGCTTAAAAAATGCTTTTAAATTGCTTACAAATAAATCTTGAGTAGTTTCCCTTTGGGAAAAAAAAAAGTTTTTTTTTCATTTTGATTGTGTTTTAAAAAAACAAACAATGTTTTGAAAGAGTGGGGGCTAAAAAAGGCTCTACTTTCTATATTAATTTTTAAAGAGGATGTGACATGGGATAGTGACCTCAAGACAATTAATATATATGTTTTAGATATGTTATATAATTAGTTTTGTGAGAATATAAATAACTATCATAAAAAATACTTTTCATTTAATTTGCATCATAAAATATTGCCTAGATCTACTCAAGATCTAGTTTTAAGGGAGACTTGTCCACAGTCAATATGCTTTAACTTTGAAGTTTTGCTATCCAAAATAAAATTTCATTTTCGTTTTATAAGCATCAATTTAAATAATCTTAAAAAGGTGTGCATTTTCCTTAAATTGTATACCAAATATAACATTTTCTGATAACAAACAAAAAAGTTATTTAAGTTTAATCATGACAGGGTTGTGGAATATATATGAGTAAAATGAATAATTCTGTTGGAACGTGGAAAATAATTACGAAGAGAAAGAGTTAAGGAGGGTATCGAGTGGAAATAACCTTGACCAGTCAACTTTACTCTCTCTACTAATATCAGGTACTTTTCAGAATGGGACAAAGTCAGTGGGAGTCGAATGTCCAGTACAAAATGCAAATCTTCACCACCTCGCCCCATAGTCTACTCAGATATACACAATATTTAAAAAATATATATTGAATTTAAAAAATAAAAAAAATAATGTATGTTAAAATCTTCACTAGCAAAAAAAAATTATTATACAATGGGATAAGCATGCACGATTTTTTTTGGTACTGGTAAAGGATTTTTCAAAATAAATGGACTAACAACATGAAAATTACCTACTCACCCTACCAGGTCAACTGGTTAACTGCTTTAGCACTTGCATCTGGACAGCAACTAATGGCAGGTCTCAGCTCATTTTCAAAGTATTTAGATAAGGCTGTGAAAGGTGCTACGCTCTTGTTACGATTTCTTTAATGACAAACAGTGTTTTTCCAAATATAAAAAGAAATAAATTACAGAAAAACCAATGGATATGTACTATCTTGAATAGAATGGTTTGCCTCTGATGTCCCTATTCTGAATTGAAAGGAGATAGCCACTCAACTTGGCTTTATGGAAACAAGCATTATAGAAAACTGAAAGGTTTTCATTCAAAGCTTTTACAAAGTGAGAATAAAAGCCTCTCAAGCCCTCGCATAAGATTTGATGATATATGAGGTAGCTGACATTCCTATGCCTCCAAAAATAAGTGTGCTACTAAAAACACACTAAGTCACCTTTCATCACATTTTTCAGAAACCCTAGTTGATAGAACCTGAGAGACTTAGTAACAACACTAAAAGTGGGACCTTAGTAACAACACTAAAAGTGGGACATAAAAAGATGAATTGAACTGCAGATCTGTAGTATGCATTCCAGATTCCAGCTCATCAATTAAGTCATGGAACAAAAATAACTTCTCTGACAATCCTCAATGACGCAGGTCCACTAGCGACTAAGTTTTCAGTCAGCTTTAAAAAGCAACAATTATCATTATAAAAGAAAAAATTAAAGTCAAAGGCATGTTTTCAAATCCATTTCTTTTTCCAATAATAAAAATTAATTTGCACATCAAAGAAGTTCATCTTCTAATAAGGACTTTTGTACCCTCAGTTACCCCCCCCTTAAGTCGAAATTCCCCTGAGCCCCTACAGACTGTCCGTCTGAGATAAGATGCACGAGACCGATATTTCGGACTGGCAGGGCAATGCTTTTTTTATGTGCTGATCTATAGATCGGGCCTGCAGGCACCTCCAACAAAAGTTTAAAAAACACTGTCTTAATTGGTCTTATAATTTTTTATTTTAAAAAATTAACTAGAAACATGACATGTACCATTCAATAGTTACCCTAGAATATTGTCAAAGTTCAGTTTCCAACACAGATACAAATCTTGTACATAAAGGACTAATTAGGAATTATTTAGTACTATTCATTTTGTAGAGAAAGAAAGAAAGGTGTGTGCAGCAATAAACAGAGTCATATAAATAAAGTGAATATGTGTGGCCAATTATCATTATTTACTTAGTAAATAAAACGAACAAACACCTATGCCAATGTTTCAATTAAGGCAGATTTTGCCATTTTTCCCTTTTGCTCTAATCGCCTAATGACCCCCAGCTGAAGCTAGAAATGATTATCCAATGTGAATCTGGTATAACACCCTTCTAGTCCACTTTTATTATGTTTTATTTCATGAAGTCTGCTCATGTTATCATCATTTGATAGAATTTCACGCAAGATTATGTTCATTTAAAAACAATATATGAAATAAAGGAGTATGTGTTCCACATAAACTCATGGGAGCCCCCTGCTGGCAAGTTGAAATGAAATAGTTTGTTATACAGTCACACCCAGATACAATGTTATGAAATCAGATAAGCACAAACTGCTTATTAAACCTGCTTTTAAAAAATGTTTATATGTATGTGCATGCAATATGTACTTTTTAGGTGCAGGTTTTGGGTCACAGTTGCTGCTGCACAAAAAAAATCAATTGGTTCAAATACAGTTTTATTACATTCATTGGACAAATACAACGAAACGCATACAGGGTACATGTAGAAACACACAAATACACACACACCCACTGATAGAAAGATACACAGACAGACAGAGACAAACCAGTTAGATTGCAACAACTCTGTACTAAGCATATGCAGTATAAAATTATCTTTTTATAAATGTGTTTGACTATGAACCATATTATTCACATATGTAACAATAAATTGTAAAAAAAAATACACAAAATAGAACTCTATGACTGTACCGGAACTAAAAGGTCTTCGAGGTTCACAAAGACCTTCCTTCAGGGAACAGTACCAGGAAGAAGAGGCAGACAGAATAAGTGATGGGAAGACAACATAAAAGAATGAGGTTTTATCCAAGGCAAAAGACAGAGGAATGAAGAAAGACACTCAACCAATCTTGTGTGGTGCCCCAACGGTTCAACAGGCTAAGGGATAGGTGAAGATGAGTAATCAAGACAAAGAATTCACTTTTTGAAGACCAAAAGTAGCTTTAGCACCTATTCTGCAATGATACAATGAAATCATGTTTTCAATATCCATGTTCAGACTGAACTAGATAATTGAAGTAGCTTATCCCTTTCTCTTCTTTATGTTCATCTACTTCGTAATTTCAATTCCTCTATCTTTCAACAAGTGCTTTTGCATATTGAAGTAGACCAGTACACAAAAATATTTTTACATTGGTAAACAAATTAAAATCTAGAAATGCCTTTTAATAATAGATTACTCTATTATTTGTTAAATCTTGTGACTCAGAATTGGTAATGTAATAATAGTTTTTAATTAATACTCCCAATTATCTTAATCAAATCAAGCAGTTGCTAACTATTGTTGCCAGGAAAAGATAACCCTCAAAACACTGGATATTTATGAGTACTGATAATTATTTATTTTTTTTTGTTGCGTTGCTTTCTTCATTCCACTAATAGCACTAAATGAGGTTTAACAAGTAGATGAAAAAATCACCCCCAGAGCAAAACATCAAGCATCTTTTAACAGCTGTTCAGGACACACACAAAAAATACCATAAGTGGTATGTATGTATTCCTTCAAATAACCAAGGTGGATCAAAATCAATAGGCAGTATAAAAGACTTGTAGTAATAAAGCCTCCTCCCACAGCATTTCTCACTTTTCTGTGAGCAAAGATACAGTGAGATAAAACACAAAAATACAATTTATCTTGTATGGTCAGTGAAGACTGGATACATCTTACAAAGAAATAATAAACCATGTGATGAAGGTAATGTTGGCCATTTCGATTGCTTCTTGATTTCCAGCCATCTCAATATATTTATGCCACTGAAAACAACTAGGACAACACAATATTACAAAAAATAAAGTATATAATTTTGTTTCACAACTGCAAATGCACTAAAAAGAATCTGCAATGGTAACAAGATGTTAAACAGTTTTTAATGTTACACAAAATGTCAAATTAATCAGCTATTTGAGTCCAAATAACTGGATGGATAACCACAATGCATGGTTCCATAAATAGCAATTTTAGTATTATATCTAAATAGATTTTCTGTTAGTGCATTTGTGGCCTTGATTAAGAAAAGGTTTAAACAGTAACTTTCTCCATTGCAGTAGAAAAGAATAGTTTGTAATCAGCTTGTAAATGTGTTATAATCCAAAATGAATACACTATCTTTCTTTCGAATGCACAGAATATTTTACAATAGATGAAGCATAAATGTATTTGTTTACAATCAGATCACAGACCTGTCCAACCCTTCTAATAGTCCAATACATGGCCTTCTCCTACCACGTCCTCTACAACCTTTAGAAAACTACATTAACAAAATAAATGATGCCTGTATTTAATTCATAGGAGGCGCTGTGGCTGAGCAGTAAAGCGCTTGCCTTCCAAACTGGGGATCAAATCCTGGTGAAGACCAAGATTTTTAATTTTGGGATCTTCTGGCACCTCTTGAATCCACCCAGCTCTAATGGGTACCTGACGTTTGTTAGGGAAAATTAAAGGCGGTTGGTCGTTGTGCTGGCCACATGACACCCTCGTTAACTGTTGGCCACAGAACCAGTTTACCTTTAGTGCATCTGCCCTATAGACTACAAGGTCTGAAAGGGGAACTTTACTTTCTTTTTTCTATTTAATTCACAATTTTCTCATTAAAATTTGGCCCATAGTGCTACCTTTATGTGTGATAGGTATATATTGTGTCAGCACAGAGCTTCACATTGTACTAACTTTTAAAAACAAAGGGATACTCTTTCCAAATTGGCTAAAAGTAGCCATTGCATCTCAAATAGTGAGCACTTATGTTATCAGGATATGACTAGAAAATGATCTTTAAAATACTCATAGTTTCAAAATCAAAGGGCTAGGCTTTTGTAAACTAAAAAAAAACAGTTATCAGTTAGATAACTAATTAGAAGATGAAAGAGATGGTGAAGTGGTTCTTCAATAATACTAAACACTACTAGTGTGGTGTAATAGTTTATCAGTATTTCCGACTGTGCTGCTTAACTGCTGTGCCAATTTTATGGTATTTTGTCTATGTGAAAAAAACAAAATGCCCCAGATACTAAAAATAACCAACCTATCATTTTAAAATCTCTTGATTAGTCATTGCAAATGGCTGCCCCAATGTGTTCATATCATTTTTGTGTGATCCAAAGTGAAAAATTTGGAAAATTCACTATATAACAAACAACTTATGAACTAAGCACTTCAGCTGGGAAAAAAGTAATATATAAAAACAGTTCATATGTTAGATTCTCTGGAGACAGTGAAGTTTTGTTAATCAATTAGTTTTTGGACTAAGTTATTTGGCTGGCAACAAGGATGACATAGACGAATTCCCTTCAGTACCGGATTTGAATTGTCAACTTTCTTGATTGTCTGATTTTATTGTTGGCCTTTTGCCTGTGTTCAGTTGGTTAGCTGAATTAGTTGTTACCTCCAACTGAGCAGTCTCTACTCCACAACCAAGAAGATTTTTTTTAGATTTAGTGCTAGACCAATTGAAGAGGCGCTTGTCCCTCAAATAGGTGGAGAACTAGGTGGAATTTCAAACCAACAAATAATTAAATCTAGGTCAGAATTTCAATAAAGATGAAAAGCCCTGTAAATATTCCTTGAACTTTTGAGGATAGTGAACCAGTGGAGTATTTTATCTTTGTTTTTGGACAATATGTTCTGGAAAAATTTGACAAAACAAACCATTGAGCCCATCAAGCATTTATTGTAAAGCCTACCTCCTACAAAACCAAAAATTTCAAAAGATGCCACAGTTCAAACGATGAGGCATTTCTTGAATTGACAATTTTTATGGAATATTTATGTATATAGCAAAGCTACCAGCATAATTGGATTGAGGGCTCTAACTTCATGGGCTTTACTCCTATATTTCACAATATTATGATGCTGCACAGAAGGAGATAAAGACATTGGTGCAGTATTAAATATGGTACTGGTAGTTCTTTTTTCACCTTATGCTCACTGGAAAAGAATGTCATGTTCTAGTAAGTTATGGACAGGCACTTAACTATAATTTATTTTTAAAAAACATGCTAAATATGCACTATCTGAATTACAAACAGGAATAGTAGCAAAAGTAGAGAGCAGTTTTCTAAGTCATTGAAAACTATCCAAAAAACAAACTTGCCAGTGTTGATAAGTCACTGTTAATGTCAAAAATCGTGTAACGTTTAGTTTGGCAGGATAAAAGGCCAATCACATATTTATTTCAGAAGTTAACAGAAAAAATAAAGAGGGTAGCTATCAAGAAATACAGATGACACAAATGGTGAAGGAATACAACAAAGAAATGGGTGGATGTGACTAAAATGACCTCCTTAGTACATCTGTGACATAACCATTATGCTTAAAATCTTTCTATTACTCACATTTTTCTTTGATTTGTTTTATCATGTCAACTGTTAAGTGATGAGATACTACTACCTATACCAATAAAGACGTCAATCATATTGAATTTCATCAAAAAATGTTTTGACTAATTAAAAGAAAAAATAAAACTATTTCTCTGGCACTTTTAAAGGCTTTAGAAAGGCTGAAGACAGCACTGTTGTATCCAAGCATCTTCTGACACAAATTTAGTTTGATGAAATGAGATTAAAGGAAATAAAAAAACTGTAGATTGATTGAACAAAACAATGCATTGTAGATATTTTTGCAGATTATTAGACACATATGCTAGCACTCAAAACAACATATCAGGACAGACACAAACCATGAGAAGAAATGTAAACTTGCCTGTTACAAAATCTGGGTGCCATTGAATTATGGCTCTGTAAGTTTAACTGATATGTACTTTTTTTTTCCAATTCAACTCATGATTTTTGTATTTTTTTTTATACCCAGAAGCTTGTTTTTTTTCATACCAAGAAGCTGCAATGTTTACTTACAAGATGAATACTTGGGTGTTTGTTAAACAACTGTATTCATTTTATGTTATTGAATCCTCAAGTCTTTTCATTTACATTTATAAACAGTTCCTCAAGTCAGGGGTAGCATCACTAAAATCTACAGTCATCTAAGTCAGGGATAGCATCAGTAAAAATCTACAAGTCAGAGATATCTACAGTGAAATCTACAGCCATCTAAGTAGGGGTAGCATCAGTAAAATCTGCAGCCATCTAAGGGGTAGCATAGGTAGCCATCTAAGTCAATGTTGGCAATTCTATTGACATGATGGGACACAAAAAAACGCCTGAAAAGCCTCACAAAACTTTTTAAAAAAAATAGAGTATTATCTTTATTACTCTATACCGGTATACAAGTAAGAGTGAAGAATTTTTTTTTTATAGTTCTTGTGAATACAGCAAAAACATCTGTAGAGTAAAATTTAAAACATCTGTAAAGTTTGCATAAATGACAGTTGTTTGGAATCTTAATAGCAATCAGCTCACTAATACATAAATGTATTATGTCAATGTGATTTCTGCCTTTAAATTAAAAAAATTTGAAGAAAAAAAAATGTGATAAATTTTTATTTTTTCTTGAGGCTTGGAAGACAGCATTAACATCTCAGCAGCAAGGGGTTGCCAATCCCTGATCTAAGTGATGTTGAGTAACATAAAGTAATGAACTCACCTTTTTTCTTAGCATTATATCTAGACTTCTAGATTATACATTAATAATAATAACAAAGCTTGTCTTCGAATCCAACAATTAAAGAAAGCAAACCCAGATGTGACCATTATTTTTATCAAATCTGATTCAAACCAAACCACTGGATGCAGGCTACATTAACCAAGTTGCATTAAAACTTTTGGTATTTTGATTTTAAATTAAGTGTTATTTCAGCATGAAAGATAAAACAAGAAAAACATTTTAAAAAAATACTTTTTTTTTTAATAAATGTAATTTTATCAATTAGTTTGGATCAGCCATGTAATTATGTATGATAGACCAAGACAATTTTGTGTGATAGAAATATTTTTAACAGTTGTTTTTGTTTAGCTCATAGCTTTCTCGCTGCGATATGATCCTATCACTTGTCTAGACCAGTTGTAAAAAGGGGAGGGAAGAAGGGGGTATCTTGGTGAATGTTTACAGGATTGCGTTTTTTAAATGCATTAAAAAATTTCACTCGTGGCTCAAGATTCCTCAAGGGGACTAATTTAACATACTACACATCTGTCAAGTAAGATTTCTTTCCCTTGTTCAAGATACCAAACAAAATAATTACCAATAGTTAATAAACTATTTGGTTAATTTATTTATTGTTTATTCTTGTGTTGTCGGATTAAAGACATAATTGTGCCAAATTTCAGCTTAATCCAAGATTGGGTGTGAGAGAAATAACGTGCTCAAACTTTTTACCGTACGAAAGACAGACAGTGAATTGATATAAGCAAAAAAATAATGGGCATTTTTTTTTATTTAATATTAATTACTTTCTATTTTACACAATATACAAAGCTCATTAGTAGAAGCCAATTAAAGAAACCCACTAATTTTTAGGGGCTTTCGAAAGGGGAATAGACGCTGTTAGTTTTGTGTGGTCTGTCCATCCGTCCCATTTAAATCTCAGAAACTAGAAGAGAAAATGAAAATCGGACATCATGATATTTAAGATCATTCAAAGTTCTGATGGAACGTTTAGTTTTTTCTTTTCCAAAAAGTGAACCATTTAATTTAAAAATTATCTATGCCAGCAGAATTTTCAAAAAAAAATAGACTACTTTTAAATGAAAAACTTCAGGGGAGGTAAGTTTTTTAAAAAGGTCAAAGACTTCATTAATAGATTCGCACATCGGTACAAAAATTTGCATCTAAGGTCACAATGGAAAAAGTATCAATGTATTATAAAATATATTTTCTATTTATTGACTAACTCAAGGAATGAAATACTGACTGAAATGTTTTTTAAAAAGAATTTTGATACGAATTTCGCTTTAGTTGTAAGCTTAAAAAAAACGAACTTTTATAGCAAGCAGTTTTGACATATATTTATTATAAAATTGACAGTCTAAATAAGACTAAATACAGCCCAGATCTAGATATATGTATAATATTATAAATGTATTAATAATTTGAACAAAATTTTAATTATTAAGGCAATAGTGAATATCACATGCTTTCTTGCCTGCAAACTATCGAAAATTAAGTCTTGTTTAATCTTGGAAATTGCCAAATTTGTGAGTCGTAAATTCGTCACTGTTAATTGTAAGTATTTCTTCATCAAAGTGTGTTTGGAAAAACTTTGCTTGCATGTAGCCACACTTGCCACAATAGTAATAAAAGAGATTTTAAAATATGCGAATCAAGATAGCAGTATTCAGGGATTTATATACATCCTTGCCCTTTATTTCTAAAAGGTCTAAAAGGATAACTTTTTTTTTTATTGATTCAGTGCAAGCTGACTAACAAGAAGAAATCTGGTTTTGATTGAAAATAAATGAATTCTAAACTTTTTCATCAAAAACAATTGTCACGTCTAAAAACACTCCTTGTATTTTCATTTTTTCTCATTCTAATATATCTATGAACATGACTATTGTAATCTGCATGTTAAAATAACAAACAGCATTCCATGTTATTAATAATTTCTGATTATGGTTACTTGGCAGATTTCAGACCATGTTGTGTTCGCAGTATTAACTGTTGATAAAAAATCTTCAAACATTAAAAATTGAAACAAAAACTTAAACTATTCAAGCAATCATGATCAAACCTCATGATTAGTAATTGTCAATGTCTTTCCACAAGCTTGAGTTGAATGTGCTTTTGTATGAAAATTCTAAAAAAAACAAGCAATTCAGGGTGAAAACAAAGTAAAATTAGGTCTAGACTTTTAGGTCCAATACTTTGATTGATTTAGAGGCGCGGTGGCTGAGCAGTAAGACCTTGGCTTCCAAACCAGGGTTCTGGGTTCAAATACTGGTGAAGACTGGGATTTTTAACTTTTGACAGTTGGGGAAAGTAAAGGGGCTTAGTCATTGTGCTGGCCACATGACATCCTCATTAACCATGGGCAACAGAAACAGATGACCTTTACATCATCTTTACATCACAAGGTCTGAAAGAGGAACTTTACTTACTTTACTTTGGTTCATTCAGAATCTGAATTTAATGAACAATAAGTTTTAGTGACCAGAGAGTGAGAGCTTCAATAATGAGGCAAAATCTTGTATCTTATAGATCTATAGCTAGATTGATTGTATGAGCAGGGAAGGAGTGCTCATCAAACAGCTGTTGAACAAGATCTAGGTGGTTATGAAGGTTAAAAAAAAGTGTTATGACCAATTACATTTCTGCATCATCAGGTGTATGTGTAATGGTATAAGCCCACAACGACTCACCCACATATAGAACCCATCGTCAAGTGATAACTGTTATAAAGTGTGTGTGGGAAAAGGTTAGCAATTGGTTGTGAATGATGCAAGATGGAAGGGCATTGTTGTCAGTAATCTTAGGACAACTCCAGAATGCCAGACTGAAAGGATGTTATTGTAGTGAAATAGATTTTTTTCAGAATACCATTTCATATTATTATTGATTTCATTTCATATATATTTGAATAAAAGTTCTATTTAGTTGTTTTGTTTTACAAAAGAAGTTATTCAAGTTTTTTTTACAAGTTAAGATACAATACACCTACAGCGGTTTAGTTGTCTACCAGCAGCTTGGTGCTACAAGTCAACAACTGTCAATAACAATGACCCAACGCAAACGTTTTCCAGAGATTTTCCTAGGAAGATCATCTATTTATATCTATGTTGTGTGCACACCAGAAATAAAAAGCAAAATGTCTTACAAAGATAATTCATATAAGATGGTGAAAAGCAATAAGTGGCACTTATTTGCAAGCAGTATCTCTATATGAAACAAGGCTCATCCTGCAAGTTGGATTGGAAAATAAGCATCTGGTGAAAGGTCTTCACATAAAATCACATTTTTTAAAATAAACTTTTGCATATTAATGTTTTTCTCTTTTATGTTCTAAAACCCAGGTTCAATAAGATCCAAAACTTGAAATTCTTGAAGGGTAAAAACTGGATAATTTTCTTATTCCAGGCTTCAAAACAAATAATTAAAGAACAACTAATGCTAGGTAATGTTAGCAAAATTAAAAATATTCATACTGATATGTTTGTTTTTTTAAAGTACCAGGTACAAGGTTTTAAGACTATCGTTTCATTGATTATATTTCAATTATTTTTTTCTTGCACTATACTGTCACTCATTCAACATTTAACAAGAAAATAGAAGAAAAACTTTTGAACAAGATTCTCAAAAGTTCTCAACTTTATACCAACTAGAAGTTGTTGAAAGATTTATTTTCTTGCCATTTGATTTGTTTTCACCCAATTTCTTGCCATTTGATTTGTTTTCACCCAATGTAATAAAGATAATTATTTCTTATTCCAAAAAACTCTGAAAAGGTGTCGGCAGCAGTTGAAACTCTGAACAAGCCAAGCAACCAGTTTTCACTTTGTACAACTTTTAACAAACATTAAGTTACCCTCAATTGATGGTATGATTTTGCCAGATTAATCAGTTGCACTAAGAGAGCACATTATTGGTTTGTAATAAACCAACTCATGTCCAAAAAGACAAAAAGTCCAGATTTACTTTCGTTTCATATAATTATTATTGCTTAAAGTAGTGCTCTTTGGTTTTTCAAAAAATAAGTGTTTTCATTAAAAACTAATTGAATCCTTTTATTTCTTACATGTTTACATGAAAGCCATTTTATAGCGCACGAGACGGAGCATTGCTAATAGTAAACCAAAGCCCTGGACCATGCCCCCCCAATATCGACACTGTCATCATGGCCTCACACAACATAAAGCAGCGCTATGGAACCCCTGTAATAATTCAGTGGGTACAGAGTCACAGTCACTATTGCAGACTCCTTGGCCCACCAGGGAGGGCAAATTCCACCAACTGAACAGGCTGTACGTTTTCATCATGCCCTAGCTATAATTCAAAAAACAGAAATGGAATAGTGGTTTGAGTGCTGGGACAAATCCCAAAAAGCCTGTGGAGTCTGGGAGCGCACCGCACTTTCCCGTGGTGGAGGCTGTCCAGGCCTGAGCAAGCATTATAGCACAGTGCAGGACAGGCCACTGTCCTGTTGGCTATTTTTCACAGCCATGGCCAAATTTCAATTCACAGTGCCCCCAATGTGGGGAAGAAGAGAAACCTGTGCCTCATATTTCTGTTTGACTGCCCTAGACTTGCTGATCTTCGCCTCGACAGGTCTAGGAAACCAAAAATTCTCTACCTGTATGGTGACATATACGCACTATGCAAGACAGCAGCGTTTCTGTCCAGGGCTTTTGCAAGAGAAGATTTAAGCTCTCAAGCCTTCACTCAAATAGAGTTTGATGATGATGATGATAAATAGTAAACCAAGTCATAAATTACCATTCTAATTTGTCATGTTTATATAAGAAATTTCAATGCAGAAAGACAAAAATTATTGTTTAAGCTAATAACTTGCACTAGTGTCAAAATAATACTTAACATTAACACTAGGACTGCAACAAACGAAGAAAGGTAGTCACCATTATGTAAACAAGTCTCAAACACCAAAAGAAAAATATTAATAGGTGTAAGTCTCCAAAATAAACTTTAAGAGATTGTTGTAGAATCAAGCACCACAATTTCTAAATGTAATCGGCAATAGATTTCTCAGAAGTGAGATAAGGTGCCAACATTCAATATACAAAATAGACCATGAATGGATATTTTTATTGCACCTATCAACGTGTTGAAATAAGGTTTGTAAAGCTGAATTATGCTTGCAAATTTTTTGTATCTTGAAAAGGTTTAATCAAAATTTGACACTAAAATTGGTAATGAAAGTATATAGTATTTTTTTATTTCACAAGTTTTCTACATTTGACACATGGTGTAAATATGTGCTTGTTAAACAATATAAGCAACTAAGTAGCCAGCCCACCAGTCTTAGACATTGCTTTCCAACCATCATAGAAACAACCAAATTGAATTTTTCTTTAAAATTCCAGAACTAATATTTTTTTAAATTATTTACATCTGAGTGATAATATTTAAAATATACAGAAGTCTCAGATTACCTGGCCTAACAAAATTATAAATTAGGCTTCTATAAAATCTCAAAAGTATTTTTTGTTTAATTTCTACAGGCCACAGATGACGAAAAAAAAAAAAGAAGAAAGTTCTTTTAATTTCTAACTTTATTGACGACACTTATGAACTAGGATTAAATTACAAAGACTGAAAAAAAAAGACTTAACTTTAAACAAGTTTTAATACAAAAAATGTTGGGCAGTTTTATTTAAATCAAATTTATTGGTAAAAGCATACAAGACACTATTTTTAAAAAAACGAGTCATTTTTTTTTAAAAAAAAGGACAAATATTGTGTGTTGAAACAGCTATTACAATTAATGACTTGACAACAGATCGCATGCAGAACAAAAAAAAAAACCAATGATGCAGAGCTCTAATGACCACTATTAAAGAGCAGTTAATTTTTCCCAACAGTGAAGCACAAAAACTTTTAAAATGAGATGACATAAATGAGCTAGATATGAAAGTCATGAACACAGTTTATTGTTGTAAATCATTAGCAATTAACTAAGTACTGTCCCCGTCACTTGATAGTGTTATTTACAAAGACTAAATTTCCAAATGTCTAATAACTTAATATTAATATACTTTAATTAATGATACACTTAATAAAGCTATAATATAAAACACAGAAGTTGTTTTTCTAAAAGGATATAAGATACATTTTAGCTATGATTATTTTCAAATGTTATCTATACGCAATATCATCTCCCCCAAGTGAGTGATAAAAATGAACATTACATTCTTTGGGCACAAACGAAATATTTCATGTAAACAGATTTAAAACACTAACATTAAAACAACAGGATAAGAATACTTAAAATTTAAAATCTGCGCATTCTTTTGATATCACTGAGCTCCTCTCTGGCAGCTTCTCTGCGTCTCTCTAACATCATACGCTCGTTTAAGCTTGCAGCAGACTGGAACATGTTTGGACTACCTCCCCCAGGCATGCCTCCCTGGGGCCCTCCCCCCATTTGCCTAGCCAATGCTGCTGCAGTTGATCCCAAAGTTCCTTGGGGGCCACCTAAAGCTGACTGGGATCCTCCAAAACCCACTGGGCCTCCCAGACCACCTGGTGGTGCCCCAAGAACACCTCTTTGGCTCTGATAGTTATCAGACCCTCCTTGACCTTGATCAAATCGAGAACGCCTCTGTCAAAATCAAATTGTATAAAACACATCATTGTTGGTTTATAAAAGTCACATGATGGGTAAGTTATGATATAATCCAGTTAGAAATTCAGATCATCACAGGAACAAGTCATCAACATCATTGTAGAAGGTAAGACGTATCAGCAAGCAAATGGGAGAAGAAAAGAAAAGCTTAAATCAGTTTAAAGTTCCTTAAAGAACCTTACAATGTACCTACTACAATCACAGCTGAAACTAAAACAATCAATTTTGAACAATAATTTTTAATTTGGAACAATCATTTACAATTGTAAACATTTTTCTGACAACAATTTATGACATGTAATATGTTGTGAGGCATATGACTACTATTTGTTTCTCCTGCCACAAAGCAGCTTATGTCAAAGTCAAAGAAGTAAGCAAGAAGCTAACAGATTATCATCGCAAATATCATTGACATATAGTAAAAAAAAATCTCCCTTTGAATATGGTAAATAAGACAAAGTAATAAAGTCTTCAAACAATTTCTTTTATACGTTGAAACAAAACCTGTTATCTTTATGTATGATTAGATCAGAAGAACAGAACCAACTAAAAAGTTCAGGTAACTGTTTGTGAGCATGTGATCTAATTAAACACACAATTCATGATTCATTATTATAGCTCTGTATAGTTTGTCTTTCATGCTCCTTCAGCATTCTCAGTGCACCTATGTCCAAACACAATGTGGCTATGTGGGGAAGGAGACATCTGCTCAACATCTCAGCTCAAATCCTAAACTTTCCAATTGTAAATCATGATTCAAACATGAACCCCCTTCAATTAATTAGCAAAATGAATTATGCCACACATCCGACATAATTAGAAAATTAGTTAAAGAAAAGAGGTTTCTTCAATGTCTGTTGGACGGTGCATACTAATACAACTAAATATTTAAGAAAATTTTACACTATGGCAATGTCTTTGTACAGCATCCCCCTATATCAAACTGAAAAGAAAAGCCTGGTTCTAAACATTCAGCTAATGTAAAATAGAAATAATAATTCAGAGCATTGAAATTTTAATGATTGTTTTGTTTTTCCTAATGTTCTATTTTAATGCTTTTATTTTACATACTTGTATAAATGAAATATTATATATCTTTAAATAAAACTGTAAATGGCAAAGATTTATATTCATGAAAAACTACTAGATCTATCTATATGATTTTTAAAAAAAAACATAATTCTGAAGTAATGTATTTTAAACAGCTTGAACTAGATAACCAAGCGGAACCGAAAAAGAAAATTTCTAATTCATGAAGCAGATGACTGTTTGTAAAAGGATTATTCTTCTCTAAGAACTAATAAATGATATATTTTTTTAAAAAATGGAACATTTTTACCTTGCCCTAATCCCCCCACCCACCCAAAGTCATGGAGCGGAAAAAATCCTACTTAAGTGAATGTATAAATCTACTCAGAATATAAAATTCTAATGGTAGGACTATGGATCAAGACTAAGGATTTTATTAATTATTTAACTCTTTAATGAATTAGACGTGGGAATACGTGCTGACGTCTGTTCAATACACAGAATGTCTAGTCATTCAGACCAAATTTAATTTTAGAAGATAATATTTAGAAAAGTCAAACCAGAGTTTTCCCAATGTGGCCAATCAACTAGCAAGTCTTTTCAGAAAGATATATACACAACTGTAAAATTTATAGGAAAATAATAATAGAACCATTTTCGTCATCCGCTCTACCCAGATATTTTTCACCCTCTGAAGAATTTGCCAATCGAAAAAAGGAATTGTTCAAATAGTTCATCCAAGAATAAGTTATCATTCGTAAATTACTTCCGCACAATCATTAATAAGGTAACAAAAATGATTAAATGCTTAAATGTTTTGCATTTAATGAGATTAATGAAAATGATAATGAATGAACAAAAACAATACTATAAGCTTTTTGAATAACATGTTGAAGCTTACACATTAAAGGAGAGACGGTGGTTACAGTGTTGTAGCTTTTTTTTTTTACTATTTATTTGCAGTTCTAATTAGATTATTAAAAAGACGGTAGAGTTTCAGACAAATTTCATTTTTAAAGTGCTCCAATACTTCAAAACATTTATTTTTTTACTGTTCTAAATGCTTGCTTGTTTTATATATACACAAAGTAAATACCAGGGTATATCTACATATTTATATATATCTAATATATATAGTAATTGTAAGGTGTATGTATGTAAGGGTGTATGTTCCAAATAAAATCAAAACAATCTTGTCCGAATAAAAATCAAAACAATCTTGTTAAAACGCATAAATGTTCCTTAGATCAAGGCAGTAGTGTATGTTTAATATCCCTCCCACAACCAGAGAGCCCTAAAAATTGAAAAAATACATAATTGTCTAAATTAAAGAACGAAACTTTTGAACAAATTGGGTAAACCCTTTTTCACAGTATTTTATATTAGGCATGAATATGCTGGCTTAACTGGGACAACAATTTTCACACTTTACTTTTATTTTCGCTGGAAGAATGCACACACACAATTTGAAGGGAACATTCTCCATGTTTTACATAGATCAAAATCCAGTAATACCCGAATTAAGACCTGCAGGCCGCAGGTTACATCCTAGCTGATACCCTAATGAAAGAAAGGATTAACACTTTTATAAACACTTGTAGTTGTAGACATCCGGTATATAAATATAATCGGCCATAGTTTGCTCAGAAATACCACTTGAAATATCATAGGTTATCACAACAAGATTGTTTACATCATAGCAAACATGGAGTATTTGATTTTGCCAAAATTCATTCAACAATAAATTATAGCGAAATGGTTTAACAATCATACCGCAGAATTACAAACGCATGGTACATAGTACATAGTATCATATGCCTCATAACACAGTTATTGTCAAAGATATGAATTTCTATTGTTTGAGATTCAGCTGAATAATAAAAAACAAAAAAAAAAACTCAAGCTCAATCTGATACACTTTAAATTATTTAATAAGTTAAGGGTTAATTCAGTTGTTTTTTTTAAATAATGCTTCGTTCATGTTAAATCACTTAACATGAAACCTAAGTAGACAACACTTATTAATTAATAACTTTTTGTTTGCCTTTTGAAAGTCAAAGAAAAACAAGTTAAATGTGATTTTAAAAACAGACACTTTTGCCATTTTTCTAAACTAGAATTGTACTGTATTACTATAAGGCAAAATAATGAGATTAAATTGAACTTAATAAAGATATAGATTTTCAAAAATGAATGCATTATGTCAAAGTTAAGCAAAAAGAAAAGTGGCTTGTTGGTTCTTAAACTCATCAACATTTATTGAAAGTCTTTTCCATATGTTAAAAAAAAAATAGTACAGGTCCCTAGGATGTAAAAAAAAAAAAAAAAAAAAAAAAATCCTATTACAAAATTGCCTATAATGATTGTGGTACAGTACAGTACTGATAATTATGAATAAATTTCCACTGGCATGAAGCCTGAGCGAGAAGAAATAGCAACTATTAATTGTCCATTTACCAAACATCTCAACTCAGGTAGTTCAAAATGCTCAAAACTGTTTCTTACAACACTAAACTGTAATAGACAGTATACAGTATATTTCTTAATATCCTCACACTTAAGCTTATTTAGTTGTTTATACGCTGCCCTCGTCAGTGTATTTATCCTGATGACGAACTTAACAGAACATTTATTTTCTTCACCCTCAGTCTATTTTTTCCATAGAGAAAATGCGAGATTTATAGTTTGTAGATATATAATTCATAATAGAAGACTTTTATAAACATTTCAATTCTGCGATGAAAAACGAACTAACCAAGAACAATGTTAAACATATCTCAAAGAATTGCGCAAGTTTTAAAAAAAATGTATGTGGAACTGCAAAAAGGCTGATCAAGGATAAGATGGATAGACAATATTAAGAATAATGTAGAGAAAGACTTTTAGCTTGCAGTCCAGAATAGGATGGAAAACACTAGAGACGGAAGATATTGAAGCAAATATTTGGAAAATTAAGTACTCCACGTCCACTTAAATTTAACTTTCATTTTCATTGAATTTCTTACTATTACATCATTTTCATTGTTTATAATCTGATGTTTGTTTAACCAGATACAAATGCACTTTTTCGCATATATAAAATATAGATATCCCATAAATGTTTCAGATTTCGTACTTCTTATTTACTTCATGAGATAAAAAAAAGAACTTTTCATATTGGGAGTGCCAGAAACTCTAGAAATCGAGTAGGCCATGTTCAAGACCTTGTACAAAATTTAAATATTTGGAATGTGATACAAAAACGTATATACAGAGATAACATTGAATTATGATTTTGCTTACTAAGGTCACAAAGCCACTAATTAAAATTCAAAAAGAATAGATGAACACTGTGTAGGTGATGTCATTTAAATTAAGCGCATCAACACTTATCTGAATGAATGGGTATGTTTAATTAATAACAATTTTAATCTGATTTTATGAAACTATAATAATTTACCTTCATGTGAATAGGGGAGAAATCTTGGGACATTTATAAGACCTTGTGACTTCTCTGACCCTCAAAATGAAAATTACACTGACTGACTAAAAGTGGATAGGCAGTTGCGATAAGCCAATTACAGGGGATTAAAATTTTGTTTGTACATCCAAATTGTGCATTATTTTTTGATGCAATGATTACAGTAAACATTTACGAATGAACAGTAGATTATTTTATGAATTGAAATTATTATCATTACTATTTTTTTTTTTATCATGTCTACATGTTTCTATACAATGCTCAGCGCACTCTAGTCCAATCTCTTTAATGGATATATTGGCTGGGAATTGGAAGAGATACCAGTAAGTACTCAAACACACTCCAAGTTAAGTCTTTTAAAAAAAAACTAATCAGGATTAGAATTCAAGCCCTGTCAGATAGCCTAGCATTAAATGCCACTTGGTCGAATTCAAGCCCTGTCAGATAGCCTAGCATTAAATGCCACTTGCTTAAATTTTAAATCACCTAGTCTAGAAATTTTTTTTTCTTTAAAAGTGATAAAATAGTAGAAAGTTAATTTGAAACAAATGTCACCAGAGGGACAACCAAGCTAAGAATGAAGAACTTAAGGACTCAATGAGAAAAATATAACAAAGTATATGTTAGCAAACAATTTTTCTAACAAAGAAATTCTTTTTACTGATCTGTTTTATATAAAATAAAATTACAAAGAGTTGATATTTTACATAATATTTGTAAGCATGCTTAAAATATGCATTTAGATTGAATCCTGACTTTTTCAATCAACTTTATTATGGTAAAATTAGGAAAAACCTTAATTTTATTATTAGGACTAGACAATAAAATGATCCTAGATTTAGTCAAAGTAAAATATTAATATATTTTTCTTGGAGATTATAGATTAATATCTTTTCTAAAATCTAGATCAATTCACATAAGCACTTTACAACTAAATGTATTAAAGATATCCATGAGTAATGAATATAAGTAAATTTGTAGAAATACATCTATATTTCATTAGAAATTTTATCCTTTTTTTAGTAACCGTTTTGTAAAAAAAAAACACTTAAGTAAAACATTATTTCAACATCATAATCAAAGGAAAACGAATGAATTAATGATTAGCACAAGTTTAAACTGAATGGAACTGTGTATGCTCCCACCAAGTAAATCGTGTAAAAAAAAATATTTTGCATGCTTTATTTTCATTTACGTATAATAATGAAATTAAGAAAAAATGGTAGGTGGAATTTGAACTCTTCGAAAAATGTCCTTATTGTTGAACAGTTGACATGTTTGAACATAATTTTCCTGTTGCATTTTGGTTCCGCAATGTAAATATTTCAATAGTATTAGGAATGATACATAGAATTTCTAAATACAAAATAACAGTTGTGACAAGATGAAATGTATCAGCGCACCTTGCCCACGATAGGCCTCCAAATAATTTTCAGCAGTAAGATGATTACTTTTACTCCAATAAAAAAGCATAAGTAATATTCAACATTAAATTCTGAACTGTCTATGGTTACTGGTTTACAATTTAAAGAATAAAATATTGAATAATACTTATGCAAATCAATCTGACTACTTCTCAGAGATGAAAACAATAAATTTAGAAATTAACACAATGGCAAATACTTTTAAAAATCTATTTCCATTTTTTTTTAAGTTCTTTACTCAGCAAGGCGATACACATGTTAAATTATTAAAATCCTTAGTGCCTATGTAAACAAGCTCTAGGATCAGAGCAGCCTAGTTTTTTAAATTTTAACTGAACAGCATCACTGTTTCTAAAATATTCTTGGTTTCTCTCCCTTGTTCCAAGCACCACTGGTTGTAAGTATGTGATATTTTGTTTGTAGACTTTTGATCATAAATATCATGTTACAAGTACTCAAATGGCATAAAGTTGTGACTGATAAAATGAAAATGTGTATGAATTAAAGCAAAAAAAAAAAATATTACAAACTGTGAAAGATAAGAAATATATGTAATGTGTGTTTTGCTCCTTTATGACCTACAAAACCAGTAAGATAGTGCTTTGGAGTGCAAATAGAAATGTACTTACCATATTAGAATTGTCAGATGAGGCTGATGGGTTATTAGCACCAGGAGCATTACCAGGCTGGTTGCCTATGTTTCCAAACCCACTAGTACCCATCAAAGGTTTAGGACTGGACTGTTGAATTAGAAAAAAATTTTGATTAGTGTATCCCCATAAGGAATATTTACAAATTATCTTATCAAGCTGATTATGGATACTGAGATATAGAATAGCATGAAGAAAAAAGTGATAAATTACTTTAGAACTCTGTGCAGAAGCAGCCATGGATTGCCCCCCACGTTCCAAGGCACCCGGTCCTGAAGGTGGAACAGGCGGGGGTTGAAGGGGTGGAGCACCAGAGCCCCTCATGTCCCGCCCCCTGCCACCATCACCTCTCATACCAGCCTAAGCACATTAAAAAAAAAATTGAATGAACGAAAAAAACAAAAACAAAAAAGTCAATGCAATTAACAAGATTTTTAGACTTCAAAATGTTAAAATCAAAAACAGGAAAACTTATTATTATTATGGCAATTCAACTTTAAATGCATTAACTTTAAAAATTAAAATGCCAAAGCAATATCAAACAATGCAATAAAAAACTTCAAACGTTTAAAGAATTTAAAAGTTAATTATACTTTATAGGTGATTCAAAATAAGTAATGAAACTAACCTCTCCCCTTTGGTTATCGTCCCACATAAATCCAGACTGGCCTGGTCCCATGCGATCCCCAATTCTATCTGACATCCTGTCGCCCATGCGGTCTGGCATTCTGTCTGACATTCTGTCACCATAACGGTCAGCCATCTGATTAAAAAAAAATGTCAACAAACTCTTTAAAAAAACATGAAAGTTATTCAAGAACATCAATAGAACAAGTTTAGCACCAATTAATATAAATATAATGCTTAGAATTTGTGTTTGTTTATCATTAACATAATATTAATTTCAACCTTAAGTACAGAACCATTCTATAGCATGATTGTGTTTGTGGGGAAATAAGTCTAAATTTTCAATATATAAAATATTTATATAGTTTATTTTTAAGCCTATATACTAATTTCTTACAATTTTAGTTGTAGTATTGAAACAATTGATATAATGCTAGAACAATTGTAATAAACATACCAATATATCATCTCTTCCTCTAGAATCGAGGGGACCTCTACCTCTGGCTAGTTCTTGCTGTCTCATGCTTAGCATCATATCTGTTCGCCGACGCTCTTCTTGCTGTGCTCTCTCTCTGTCATCTTGCTGGCGCCTTCAAAAATATTTTCCAATGTTGTGTCACTTTACCAAAGAAGTTGCTAACATTTCTAATTGTTTTGTCAAAAAGATATACAACTAAATAAAAACTAAAACGCTCTAAATTACCTTAATTCCATTTCCTGTTGCCTCCTCATTCTATCCTGTTTTCTTAATTCTTCAAGCCGCCTTAATTCTTCTTGTTGTCTTAGAAGATCTAAATTTTTATTTAATTAAAGAAAATATTTAAAAAATTTGTCTTCAATTTGTTTTTATTTAATGACATTTTTATATTATTTTTTAAAATATTGTTAGTTATCAAAAAAGTTTAACCTTCAAATGCAAATTTTTACCTTGACGAATCTGTTCTGCTTGATATTCATATAATGCATTTTGCATTTCATCTTCCAGCTTAAGCCTTGCTTCTTCAGTGTCCTTTTTTATTTGTTCAATGCGCTGTTTTTCCAGATCTTCAAGAGCTTTCCATCGCATTCCAAATTCATACTCAAAGGTGCCTGGGGGAGCAAACCTAGGCTCTTTTTCTCTCTCCCTAACAAACAATTTTGAAGTGCAATTAAAAAATAATAATTTCAAAGTAAAATTTTTAGATAAAAAAAAAATAAGACACGGCTACCCCAAAGACCGAGAATGTGGTTGAAAATATGGACATATTGCACACATTAAGTAAACCTCCAATTATTACTTAAATAACGACCCTAGTTTGTTTCTTTTACGTTCAATGCAAATAGAGATAAGGTACTAAACAGGAACACAGACTCAATGATCAAGTTGACTCAAGGTGAACTTCAAACAAACGTTTATTACAGAATGGGCCACAGTCTTGTCTGTCACTATAGAACGATGTTATCCCCTTGAGAATCTAGCGGTAACTGATTTCTAAACGTCAATCTTAACCTCTAACCCTAAAGTCTATGTCGTCATTCTAAAATATCCGTTCACTGTCAGTACATTAAAGTGCGTAACCCAACTAACTAAGCAAGCTATCTAACAATATATATATAGATCTAATGATTAAAAAAAGCATACATATTGAGTCTAATAGTCATAGATCTCTAGATCTAAGAACTATATAACAGAAATAGATCTAGACTTACTAAATCAGTTAAATGATTCTAGCTCTAGAATATCTAGAAATTATAGAATCATTTATTGATCTAATGACAAATCTTTTAGTATTCTAATGCTACTATGACAACTAGATCTAGATCTTCTTCATTGTCTAGGATACTAGATATAATACTAGTCTGTAGATCAAGGTCTAGATCAAAATTCTAGATCTATTTCTATAGATCTAATAATTATAATATACTAGACGGGTATGACCAGCGGCTCTTAGTTTGTGTATTACTGATCTAGTGACATGCTAATATGAAATACTGTGAAAACTGTTTTACCCGATTAGTTAAAAGTTATGTTCTTCAAAATGATAAATTAATGTATTTTTTTTTATTCTTAGGGCCATCTTGTTATGGGAAGAGACATTTAACATACACTACAGTCTCCGCCATGATGTAAGGAACATTTATGCCAAAATTCATCAATATTGGTCAAACGGTTCCGATTTTTACTCAGAATATACATAAGCCTTACTTTCTGCTTTATATATTACATGTAATTTCTTAGAAACAGTTTAGATCCACTAGATCTAATCTATATAGATCTACATTGATTGCACAGATAGATCTACATTGTCAGCAAAAAAATATTTCAATGAAGCATTAGGCTTATTAGATTGTACAACTAATCTAGTTCTAGATAAACTATTTTCTTCTTCGTAAATGTAGGACACAACAGGTCTGGGAGGACATGAAATGTAAAAAAATAAACACAGACCTATTTGTATTCTATTTTGCATTAAGTATTTTTATTTCACAGTATTAATAAATAATGTCGGAATTTAGACTTGGCAGAACAAAAAATCGTTAATAGGGAATGGCGGAACATGTTAGCTTTTCTTTCATGATTTTGAAGGAAGATTCACCATAACTGGGAACAGTAGGCATGTCTGAAATAATCTTTAAGTACCATTAAAGAAAAATGTATAAAAAGAAAAGAAAAATATAAATTACTTTTTATATTGGTCAGTTTTGGTTAGAAATTTTTCTGGCATTCCATCTTCTTCATCTTTCTGCTCAAGTGGCTCAACTGCAACAGGCTTGGGATCACTAAAAAAAATATTTAAAAATTCAATGTTTTAGCATAATGGAATATTTCTATATTAATCTAAAAAAAAAATAATTATAAATTGGGATTGTCAAATTAAACTGTTACTTACATGCCCATTAGAAATACTCCTTCATTAATACGCCGGAGGGCAGAATTAGCCCCTGGTTTTCTGACAAACTCTACTATTCCTTCTCCAGTAGGTTTACCTCTATCATCTACGATAACTACACATCTTTCCAGTTCACCAAACTGTGAGAAAGACTGTTCCAAAAGTTCATTGGAAACATAAGGGTGGAGATTCTTAACTTTCAGTGCAGCACCATGAGTAGCAAACCGAACTCTTAGGATTCGCCCCTTTCTCTGGTGACCATCTAAAGCTGCTTTAGCTGCTTCAGCATTCTGTCTGTAATCCTACAATTATGTTGATATAAAAGATACAGAATAAAGTGGTTTGTTTTTAGTAAAAAAAAAATGTATTAAAATAAAATCAAAACTGTTAAATTGAAAATATTATTTTAGTCAAGCTTTATTCGTGCAGTGAGAAAAAAAAGAGACTGGAATGTTAGTATAAATCATAATTTTTTTATAAAGAGAGAATGAAAACAAGAACTTTAGGCTTCATGTTAAATAAAAATGATTAATAAGTAATTTTTACTTAAAGGTACCATTAACATAGCTCTAAGTTTTATTTAAAATAAAATCATAGGACATCTAAATTACTTAAGTAGATTACTTTAAACACATTTAAAAATTAGAATCAGAAATGTATGATTGTTGATATTCTCTGTACATCAAACTTAGTAGCACTATCACTCTATACCACTTTATAAAACAATAATCTCAGCCCAGTTAAACAGGCTATACAAACAAACTGAAATCTACAAAAGACCTTCATAGAATGATTTTATGTGAGTATTGCATACATTACTACCCTTACTGGGTTCCAATACTAAAATAATATCTGTGAAAGAAAACTTTTGTTTATTTTGATTGCATTAAGACTTAAATGTTATCTCAGCACTAAAAGTCTGAAATTATTTACCCACTATATGAATAATGAAGGGACTATTATACTTTTAAAATTTTAGTTTATAGATAGATGTGTTCACTGTGAACATCTTCAATCAACAGTAATTACATTAAGTCAAAAAAGAGATAATAAGCACAAGTAAATGTCACAGTTATGTATGGGGAAAAGTATATATATATATATATATATATTAGATGATCTAAATGGATGTGGACTGTTAAATATCTTTTTTATGTCTTATGTCTCACTTTCATGGAAGCAATTAAAAAAAAATATATATATAAATATATAATATATATAATGTATTTATAATGTGAATGTTTTAGTCAAAGAATCTTTGTTCAAGATGCCGAACCCAAGTGGTATATAGAACTTTTTCTTACTTTCAGGTCTCTTGTAAATGCAGATCATGCACCTTTGGGTATTTTTATGGGACTATTTATTCTGCATAAATATATCAAATTCAAATAATAGAAATGTAGATCTAGTCTTCAAAGAATCTTATCTAGCCAAAAATAATATATGAATAATGTCCCTATTCACTAGTTCTGTTCTCAAATAAATTATATTACAAATCTATATTGTAAATTCTACATAATTGGGTAAGGCATTTAATAACCAAACTTTTCCTATCTTACAATAAAATAATAATATACATAATATACAACTAGCCACTTTGCTTTTGAAACAATCTTTTCCTTTGTAAAAAAGTAATGACTTATCACAAACTTAAGTTCTTGAGATTTAACTTTTTTTTTTTAACCCCTACTTATTACACTGTGTTTTGTCTAATGTCTTGTTTCTAAGAGTACTAAGACAGAGCATTGAAAGCGGTGATATAGAATGTAACATAAGATCCAGATGATAATGAGATAGATAGCATTCTATTACAAGTATTAGATCAGAACTATTAAAATATTTCTAGTTAATCTAGAATAATCTAAATCTAGACAAGTCTAGTCTAGTCTAGGCTAAACCATAAGACTTCAATCTATACTAGTATAAATCGAGATTATTTCTAGACCTAGTTACAGTAGTTAGTCTTAGTATTGGCCATGAGCTCTTTGTTTGAGAATATAAGGTGGCATGGTTGCTAAGTTCTCAACTCAGCCCATATGGGTAAATTAACAGATGTCTGGCTCAAGAAGCTAACTTAAACTGACTTTCCAGCTGATTAGTTATATAGGGTGTGCTTGATGGCTTGATCTGACAATTTTATTGCCTTTCTTAAGGCTTCAGATTAAAGTATTCTATATATATATATTTGAATCTGGATAATTGGACCACACCAAGATACCATCGATTTGTTGGGTTTTTTTTTATAACAAGCTGGTCTGTTTAAACTAGATTTGATAGTATAAATTAGATATATATCAATATTAATAGGATTTGTTCAGTCTCAGTACCCGTACCTAACTTTTCAGTCCGATATAATCATAATATAATGATATATAACATGATTAGATCTATAAAAATAATTAAAGCTGCTTGTTCGATTAAATGATTCAACAGATTTGACTGTATTATAATAGATTCTAATTCTAAATTGATAATAATATACATCTCTAGTTTTAGCTCTATAACTCTAGTCTAATGGAATCGAGGCCAATATCCTGGGCAATCCAGGGTATAACAAATTTGGAATCTATATAACTATAATCTATGTTTAATTAATCTACTAATTAATGGACCCTGTTTTGTAGATAAATTTACAGTAATTTGATGTATGAAACCACGAGATGATGAGTCATGACCATGAAATCTCTAGGACACACTAGTGACTAGAGTGTCACTAGAGTCTATACTTATAGTGACATGTGGTATACTATAGTTACAGTCACTAGATCACTTGAGTCCTAGTGTGCTAGAGACAGTGACTAGAGTCAGAGACTAGATTTAGACTTTATTAGACTAGAGAGATGATCTCACCAGCCGAATGAATCCAAAGCCTCTAGAAGTATTAACATAAACTTCAGCTATTTCTCCAAATGGTTCAAACATTTTTCTGAAATCACTTTCTGTTACATCAGGAGTCAGATTGCCCACAAACAATCTACATCTCCCAGTGAATTTTTTTTCTCCCGGTGCTGGCCCTGTGCCGCCAGTAGAACCTTCAACGTTTTTGTCATCTTTGTCGGCTGTCTTTTCGGTTTCTGTCACAGGCTTATTGTCAAACTGTTTGTTTTCATTTCGATTTGAAGATCGATCTCTATCATGTTGTTGGTTGTTCTGGTTGGAATTATTTTGATTTTGACCACCACCGCGTCCCTGTTGATTGCCGGGTGTAGAATTAAATCCACCAGATCTTCGTTCTTCTTTCACATTGATGTTTAGTCCACTATTTTGGTTTCTGTTATCTTTTTTAAATGAATTATTGTCTGGTTTTGTAGGGGTGGTGTTAACCCCTTGCTTGGACATTTTTTAGAAAATAATGTAAAAACTAATAGCACAAGAACACAAGTAGATCTAGATAAGATGGCGTCGTCAGTCAATTTCTCCTTTGTAGACTCAAACGAGGCTTATTTCCGTTCCGAGCAACTTAAAAGATGATTTTTTTATTTATTTTTTTTTGGTTTCTTTTTTTTTTTTTTTTTCGCTCAATATTTGGGAAATAATTTCATTATTTATTATAGATCTAGCTCTAGATCTATATCTAGATTCCTAAATCTAAATTTAATTTTGGAAAAGTAAAAGCTTATGCATTTTGACATAAACAATGTTCTTTGAAAATTGTGTGGAAAAAAAATGGGAACGTTAAATTTCAATAACGATTCGAGCTATGCATTTGAAAAAATGAAGCATAAAACTACTTGTAAAAGATCATCTAATTTGCCTACAGCAAAAAAAAAAATAGTCTTTATGTACTTTCTATATATCAGAGTATGTTAGCTAACTTAGCTTACACCGCTTTTATACCTTTCCGCAAATACCTTAGCCTATCAACAGGGCCAGATTTTCCTATATGCACCACAAACTATTGCTTAGTGTCTCCAAAAAATATTTAACACTGACTTTATGGCCTTATAAACAGACACCCTTAAAGAGCGTTAAATAACTTAGAGCCTTTTCAAGTATGAATGCTGCAATATCTACCATAATAGAATTTGTTTAAGTGGCTTCTCTGCACCTCTTATGCCTATTTCTAAAAGTATTTCTGAAAAAAAAAATTATTAATAAGGATATTGTCTTCAATTCCATATTGGGGGGGGGGGGGGAATAAAGGGATATCTGGGTGGATTTTTCCGTAGTTGGTTTTTAAAAGCATTTCAAAAAAAAAGGGAACGACCTTCCTTAGGCCGATGTGCTAACCACTCTGTTAGAGAGGTACGTATGACTATAGAAGATTGTATATTTGTATATTGCCTGTTTCAGTTTAGAGCGGCGACCTATAAAGGGGACTAATTCAGCTTTTACCACACCATTTCAGTCAAGTACAATTTCTTTCCCTTGTTCGAGGTACCTAACAAAAAAATTAATTAGCAATTAATTAGCTAATTTTTTTCTATTGATTCTTGTGTTGTCAAGTAAAAGAAAAAAAAATGCAAATATTCAGCTTTATCCGAGATCGGGTGTGGGAGAAATAACGTGTACTTTAACTTTTTACCAGACAGACAGAGTGAGTTGATAAAAGCTTTGTAAAAATATTAGGCCTAAGATAAGATATGATAAAATAAGAAAGATGTCAAATGTATACAATTAAAATAATTTCTTTGCTGAAAGCCAGTTTATCCGATCTGAAAATGATAATTACAATCAACTTGCCCCTTAGTCCTAGCTACAACTGTGTAACTATTCTATGACGACATAATTAAGCCAATGATTCTTCTGTTGGATATACCCGACTGGTCGGCTGAATATTGAACCCTTTTGCGCATGGAAATAACAAATAAAAAAATGGGAAAACAGTCAACAACTTTTGTGTAATGACCAGAATTTGTAGTATCCTTGTTCAAACATTAGTTTAAGTTCCTTTTCTGTGAATATTCTATAAGCTGCGTCTGTATTTTCAAGAATCATTTGTGATTTGGATCTTAGTTTTTCCATGCGCAAAGAATCCCGCTGTTTATATTTTAAGCTGTCTCATTCAGAAGTCGCCTACTGCTAATTTTTTCAATTAGAAACAAAGTTTTCGATTTTTGCACATTCTGATAATTCCATTATAAGGTATAGGGGTCTACCGGTAGGACGTAATCATCTTCTTTTTTGAAGTAACGTCTGTATTATATAAGAAGGTACCTTAATAGAGAATCATAACACATCAATAACGATTGCGAAATTAATCTTGGCGTCTCTCAACCTGTGAAGACAAGAGAGACATTTTTGAAGACATATAGGCTAAATATGTTGCATTGAAGTCATAGATTCGTATTTGAGTAGCTAGATTGATTAATGAAGTAAAACTAGCTACATTATTATCAATAATAGGTCCTACTTATATTTAGAAATTAAGACAAAGCATTCCCAAGTTCGACGTTACATTCGATATATTATTTGCAGTTGTGCATGTACCCTGTAAAAAAATTCCTTCTTTTTTGGGGTTATATCGGATTCGGCCTACTTAGAATTCTGCCAATCTTCATTATTTAAGGATATATTTAGTATCTAATTTTCAAAATTATGTCAATTGAGCTTTTACCATTATTAAAAACTATGTGAATATTCTAAATAATAATCTGCGATTTGTTTTTAGAAAAATATTAATAAATAAACTTTTTTTCTAATCATCCTATTTAAACATTTTTAAAACTGTTACAGTTCTTTTTTTTAAAACTAGATACATTATTTTAGTTGAACACTTCGGTTTCATTGGTTGAAATGAAATAGTCTCTTAGAAAACATGTATGGCCTACGTGGTTGGAAAACACAAAGGCTTTGGCTAGATGACTTCAACTTAATTGATTGTCTCTTTATTTCGTATTTGATTATACCCAGAGCATGTGAAGCAGTTATTCAGTATAGTCTGCTTTTGCAGTGGGTTTTTTTTTTCATTTTTTTTTCTCTGCTGTCGGCTATCTTCTTTACTTCTGACACCATGTACAATATTTGTATTACACAAATAACAAGCTAGTGTTTAAGAGGGAAGACATATTAGGAACTGCATTTATTACATAAACACAAGCGGTGTTGCACTGACGCGCTAGTGTGCAAATGTAGGCCTACATATAATACCAATATGTTACAGCCTGGTTATAGCCTGAAAATCACTGACGTCTCCACGACACAGAACCAGCCATGATGATTGTTTTCATCTAAAAACATGATGTGCTAGAAAGATAGGCGCTCAAAGATTCCGAAATTAATAGTAAATCCCAGTCTTTGTCAGAATTCGAACCCGGGAACCCCAGTTAGGAAGCCAAGCGCGTTACCGCTCAGCTTCCAGATGAAACATTGCTGATATATAGATTTAGTTAATATTTCGATGTTTTCCCTGACTTTTCAAAAGGTTTAGACGATAATGAGCAAATAGATGCTATCTTGCTAGATTTTTCCAATACTTTTGACAAAGTTCACCAACATAGTTTGCTTAAAAAATTAAAATATTTTGGCATTGATGATCCATTGTATCAGTGGATTAAAGATTTTCTGATAGGGAGAGAACAAACTGTAATAAATGGCTCTAAATCAACACCAATAACAGTAAACTCAAATGTACCCCAAGGAACAGTCTTAGGTATACTACTATTTTTAATTTACATAAATGGTTTACCAAATTGCATTAGTTCAGGAACAAAAGTCAGATTGTTTGCAGACGATTGCATAATATATAGATTTATTGTATAGAAAAGCCCATTGCAGCGAGATGTAAAATGATTTAGGTTGCATGTTGTAAATATTATGAATTTAAAGCGAAGTATCGCAAACTAGTTTTTGTCAAGTTGTTTATAATTATCTTCTTTTTTGAAGTAACGTCTGTATTATATAAGATAAGATTTTATAAAATTTGCACTATTTTATTTTATTGCCAACTTTCAATGTAAAAATAATAAAAAAAATTAAATTTCATGGAGTTATGTTTTATATTAAATACAACATTTGCAGAGCTATACCATGCCAAGAACAGGAAATTGTATCCTGAGTTTATAGATGGATAACATTTCTATAGACCTACATGCTGATGATGTTATGCCGACAATGTTTTTATTTCATAGTAATACTCAAACAAATGCATAGAAACAGCCATGATTTAATTTTGAGGACTTTTTGTGGATGTATACAACAAATATATAGATAATCTCACAATTGATTTCAATCAAATGAGACCTGAATTCGATGGAAAATGATTAGCTAGTCAACAATTTAATGCTAAAAGTACTTATTTTATAATAATATAAATTAGCGAAACTTTGTTGGTATTTCAAGATAAATTATCAATAACTCGAAATTTAAAAAAAATATATTTAATCTTTTTTTTATAAATCTATATTTTACGCTATTCGTAGTGTTTGGATTCTTACGATAATCTAAAATGTTTTTTTTTTAGATAATTGAAATATTAATTCATTTTAACCAAGGCCAAAAAGGCCTAGGCGTTTTGAGAGGTTGACGAAAACGAGGCATATGACCTATTTTCACCTACATTGGCGGCCTGTTGGGCATTAAAAATATGAAATAATAAATAAGTTCTCCAACGTCATTCAGTAATTAGAATAGAAAAAGTGTAATCCTTAATATTAATCATAGGTGAGTTAAATATTATTTTAAATATTTAATTACGTTAAATGAATTTTTCCTTATCTCAAAAGGACGGAAGGCAATCTAGATTACATTACTTATTACTACAGTATTTCTAGTGTACCTCTTGTTTCTAATCCCAGGCGAGCAATTGAAAGGGGCCATAATCAGATCTGTGTCTTATTATTGTGTTTTTAAATAAAAATAAAACGAGAAAGAACCCAGACTACTTCTTGATATAGAATTACAGATCTATATCTAAATAAAGTAAATCTAAATTCTACTTCTAGCTAAGCTAGCTTTATATAGTAATATTAGATCTTAGTCTTAGTAGACATTTACATATTCATATTAGTTATTAGATAGTGATACTGATACTCCAACTTACTCTACTCTACTCTCTAGTCTCTAAAACTCTAAACTCTAAGATTATAAAGATAGTTAAGTTACTGATAGTAGGAATACTAGATATATAGGAAAGTGCGAAGTTCGAGCAGCCCCGATTTGTCAAGAGGTTCGAACAGTTCACTTTTTAGTGCTATAACTTTTTTATTTGAATGTTTACCAAATTACTACTATATTCCTACTGCGCATGCACCTTTTTTCTTCCCTTCCTACACATACTATTTTCTTTTCCTTGTAAAGGCTAAGTTTATGGTGAGGTCAAACTCAGGCGGTGTGGAGTTATTCTTTTTTACTACCCGGTAGTGAAGGAAATGAGTAATGGGCTTAGGCTATTTTTAAGTCTGATTGCTCATCAGCTTAAAGAAACTATTTGAAGTTATGGAGGGTGGGAAATGGTGCAATGGATGGTGTTCTTGCGCTGGAGTAAAAAGAAAATGACTTTATAGTAAAAATTAAATATTAAAACATGTTTTTAGATATATTTTCTTTGATCTGTTCGAACCTTCCATCAACCCGATCGAGCTTACTAACTGGGGAAAAATCCGCTCGAGGAAAAGTACGCTTGGCGATACTTACCCTACACCTCTTTGACTTCGTATTTAATTTTAACTAAGCCTAGTGGTACATTAAATCCAATCTATTTTTATAGAAAAAAGGACGAGGAATTCAGAGATACTATCAGTTTTTTCATAGGTCAGACCGTTACGGTGCTATAAAAATCCAAACTTGAAAATTGCTGCCAGCGGGCTTAATGCGCTCGAACTTCGCACTTTACTCTTATCTAAGATTTAGTTTACTAACCAAATCTTTTCTAGAATCTAGTTATCTTTTAATTTTAGTTTCTTCTTCGTTCTCATTGTTATGTTGGAGTGTTCAGATGAGTAGACCAATACATGAGATAAACTGCGCAGTGGTTTCCAAATCAGGGAGCTCTCCATATAGTTTCCTTTCTATTTGGGTGATTTGGAGCCAATGCCTTTATACAGGCCTCTTGGTATAGAGAGCAGTTTTGGAGGACATGGTCTGCATTCTCTGGTGATACTCCACATGGGCAGATTTCACTGGTTCCAATTTTGAGCTTCCGGTACATGTGTTGTCGCATTCTGTTGTGTCCAGTCTGAGTCGAAAGATTAGATGTTGGTCTTGTCGGGGTAGCTTATAGTAAGCGTCATCTTTCTTGTGATTTGGATGAGAGCTCGTCCATTTCTCTTTTTTTTTTTTACGATTAATTTCTTCAATTCTTCTGGATAGAGTGCAGAGTTTATTAGTGTATTAGTTCTCCCACTCTTGGCGAGTGTGTCAGCCTTCTCATTTCCTTCTAGTTTTATATGAGCTTTAGTTTTAGTCATTTTAGTACTATTACTAAGTAGTCTAAGTAGATCTACTCACTCATCTAATGATCTACGATCAAAACTAGTTAAATCTACTCTAGTACACTAGATCTAGTACTTACTCTTAACTCTTAGTTACTAAGTCTAAACTAAGTTAGTATTCTAGATTAAATAGGTTATAATAGATCTATACATTTATAGAATTTTTATAGAATATAAATATATTAATATTATTATAGAATTAGATCTAGACCCTATCTTAATCTAGATCTAGGACTTTTGATTTGACAATTAGAGTCGCAGCCTAGAATAGAATTATATATCTAGGCCTAGGATCTAGTGACTTGACTATCAACATAGACATGAAACCACTATAGGGTTACTACACAGTCACAAGCACACCCAGAGGAATACAAAGCTTTACAAAGGAGGACTAAAACAAGACACCTGTTCAAGAAGGATGTTGTAAACAAAATCTTACTGCTATGAGTGAGTTAGTGCAATTAATCCAGAAGATAGGAAGGAATAAAACCAATTGATGCTTAAATATATCCAATAGTTGTGAAAAAGCTGGACTTTCTTACATATTAGGCAAATACCTGCCAGACAGAGGACACGATCCCAAAAAGGAGGACATTGACTTCTTTTAAAGATATCTGGTAACCTTAGATATAGTAACTTAGAGATCTACACTGACTTAAACTAGATCTAGTACCTAGTCCACAGGCACTGTGATTTTCAAACAGTCTCACATGTCTTTTCAATTTTGATGAGTTGATTGAACTGGACTTCTAGAATAGACTTTAGTGGAGATGGTTCTGACAATGTCGTCAATGTAGTTATGTAGCAATTAAAATTAATTACACTTAGAAAAGTTTTTACACAATACTATTCAACAACTGATAAATTGCAAATAGTACCTAATACAGTAATAGTGAATACTAAAAATAATCAGGAATAGTCGACAGTAATCTTAAACACTCTGCACCTTGACTTTTGAGTGTACAGAACAAAACACCAGCCTGGCTTGGTAGAATATTATAGATCTAGATTTTCAGACAGTGCCAGATGACAGGCACATCACTGAAACAACTCCAGTTCAATCCAGCATGGCTTGACATGAGTGGTACCCAATCTAGTGTCTAGAAGTAGTATAATATACAATGGATGAGCATCACTGTATTCACTGCACTTTAAAATTAGTTTCATGGAATAAATACGAATACTCTTGTAAGACCTGTTAGAAACACTCTTGTTAGGAATTTAAGATTTCATATTCCACTCATGGTATCACAATAAAATCTATACAAAGTAGATAGCGATTATACCAAACATCCTCACAGAAGCAGGAATAAAATAACTATAATAACAGTGTACAGGAAGACTTGGTTGTGCAGATGTGCACTATATAGAAAATAAAAAGTAATAATATTTCATACACAAAACATCTTCAAATGTAATGTAAAAAATTCGAAGAAATTTCTAAAAAATTCTATGAACCAGGGAGTTCCTGGTTCGAATCCAGGTGAAGAATGGGATTTTTTAATTTCAGTATCTTTGGGCATCTCAGAGTCAACCCAGCTCTAATGGGTACCTGACATTAGTTGGGGGAAAGTAAAGGCGGTACGTCGTTGTGTTTGACCACATGACACCCTTCTTAACTGTGGGCCACAGAAACAAATGACATTTAAATCATCTGCCCTATAGACCACAAGGTCTGAAAGGGGAACTTAGTTTTTACTTGTTTCCAATGCAAAGACAAACTCAGAGATAAGAACTCTTACCTTTTATTTTTAGACTACAAGCATGGAACAGTTAGCCTGAATTAGTTTTTTTTTAAACGAAAATTGCAGGCTTAGTTGCATTAAGAAAAACTTGCTTAGAAAGAGCATTTGTTTTTAATTAACTGAAAGGATAAACATATCTAGCTTTGTTTTTATTTTTAAATGTTACATGACCCTTTTTTAAAAATTAAATTGTCAGTGGAAAAATAATTACTATTCTATAATAAAATCAAATACAGTAGAACGTCGTTTATCTGACTCAATTGGGACCGGACACCGTTCGGATACGCGATTGTTCGGATAACCGAAAACCGAAGCGATCCATGCAGTATATGCAACCGGACACTATACGAATATTGAAAATCATCACATGCGGGACACGTGCGTGAAGAACGAGCAAAATAGGTGACAAATGTCGCAATTTTACCTTTATTGTGGAAAATAATCACTTATTTTTCGTATTCATACAGTATATGTGCATCACAGTACATGTGGTTGATAAAAAAAAAACAAAAAAAACTGGTCCGGATATTTGACGCTCCGGATAATAAACGTTCGGATAAACGACGTTCTACTGTAGTATTAAAATTGAGTCATGGATTATAAATATAAATTTATTGATAACTTGATACCATTGATTACAATAACTACTTAACTTTTAGATATATTATAAGATTTTGTACAAAGTTAATAATTTGGTAAACGTTTGGGTTATTTTTTTTATAAATAAAAGAATATATACAAAAATGCTTTTTACAATACTAAGAAGACTAATTTATCATTTTTTATTTGTTGAGGGTCAGCATTTTTTTTATATTTTTTTTTTGTAACATACAAATGTTAATTGTAACATAGCATTCATATGCCCCATACCACACATATTGAAAAACATGTTTATGAGGGGAAAAGTTTTATCAACATGGGGACTTGTTCATGAGTGGCTTTTTTCCTTACGTTATTTTGTATATTATATCGTCAGTTTGCTTAAAGTTACATAATCAATTTTCTACTCTTAGATGATAATTTATTTTTTTAGGTAGTTTTTGACAGTTGGTAATGAAACCCCTCAACTCAAGAAAACATTTATAAAGAAACTAGAACAGATACTAAATAGAACTGCAAGATTTATATTTAAAAACATGAATATTCATATTTAATTAAAGTAAATCATTAGTAAAATCATTAAATTTAGAGACACTCCAGGACAGAACTGAAAGTAAAGTAGCTATAATACCTAAAAGACTAAATCATATTTTACAAAACCTAATAAAAAGAAAAAGTACATTTCTCATTCCATATGCTAAGACTAATTCATACAAGTACTCCTTCTTCCCTAGTGCCATTATAGCATGTAATAAATTGCTTGAATCAGCCAGGAAAACCCCATTCACTTATTAACATGCATAAATGGATTGACACATGAAATATGTAAGGCGTAATCATCTTCTCTTTTTAAGTTAAGTTTGTAATTTATAAGATAAGTTAAGAATAGATTGGAAAGGTCTTTAATAAATGACAGACCTGAAATTATTACTTGTTTTCTAGACCAGCTGACATAGCATTCAGAACAATTTTGTATGCTTCTGACATTCTTATATAAATAAATATATATTATTGTGTGTGTAAATATCAAACACACACTATTTAGTGAGCACATTCATTTTATTCCCTACCTAGCATTCATAAGAAGAAATAGCTTGAGTTAAGAATTTAAAAAAAAAAAAAAATTTCATACTGTTGGTGCATTTGGATGGGAAAGAGAGCAAAGGTTTATAAGTGGTGCTGGAGGTTTGAACAAGAATAATTGATATTTTGCCATCAAGTATATATTGTTGAAGGATAGATTTAAGTAAATGATTTTTTTTTTAATGACAGTTATGTTATGTTTTTAAAAAATATTAGTTGTAAAAAAAACAACTACCTAAAATAAAAACTCTAAAAAATAAATAGTATTTTATTTTTTGCTTTAAATATATGTACTTTTGAAAGTATTTTAAAAGTATTAAATTTATTATATGCGTGTGTGCATGCATGTATGTTTAATCTAATGTTTTTTCTTTTTATTCTAAAAAAAAATTCTATTTCCTTGTCCAGGGGGATGCAAACATGGAAAGTGAAGAAGCTATTATGGAAAATGAAAACAACTCAAATGTTGAATCAGAGTCCATTATAAGAGTTAGAGAGGGGGCTATCAGTAATGATTATCAAAGGGAATCTAGTGATGCTGCCTTTGATAGCGTTGATTTATTGGAAAATTCTGAAGATTCTAGAATTCCTGAGAATATTTCATCCAATTCAGATGACAATATTTGCAACTCTGATTCCTCAGTACTGCCTTTAGATGTTAAAGAAGTGACTGAAAAGGAAGATTGTGCTGGTAACATTAGCATTTCAAATCTCTTAGACCATAGTAGTGTAGTTTCTGATTTAGAAACACAGCAGTCCATTAAAGAGACATGTGACACTGAAGGCAAAGATGTAACAGAAATAGTCCCAGATGATTGTTCCAATAGTGAAAACAATGAGATTGAAGAAGAATCTATGGATGTGGACAACTATAACCATCCAGGTAGCATCGAACATCAATCAAAGTCCTGTGCGAATATCGAAGATAGCTTGAGTCATAGAGGCGAGGACACTCACCAGGAAATTAATGAGTTTTCTACAAACTATGAGCTTAGCAATAATGGGGTATTAGGTACTTTAAACATGGAATCAGTGGGGAATAATAATGAAGATAATTTTCAAGATAGCAATGAAATGGAAAGTGAACCACAAAAGTGTGAAACACCTAAACATGTTCAAGATATATCAACAAAAGAAAAAAATGATAGTGAAAGTTATGAAAAAGCAAATAATCTTGATGCAGAAATGAGGGGGGCCAGTTTTTTTGTTGCCTCAGAATCAAAACCCTCTGATACACAGCCAGCTGAAAGTTTTCCAGTTCCTGATACTTCAGATGAAAATTCAGCTGAACTAGTGAATAGAGGGGAAATACCAGACTCAGACATTCTGAAAGAAGCTGCTTCAATACAATCTTCTCCGAATAAGAAAACTGAAGAGGAGCATGGTACTCCCCAAGCACAAGAGATGGCATCTGTTGCAGACAATGAAGATGGTGAGATTAGGATTCTGCAGGTAGAATCTGTTGCAGGTAATGAGAATAATGATACTGCACATTTAGACTCCATTGCAGCGACTGTGAGTGACAATGATTGTGAATTGCAGCTATCATCTGAGATAAAAACTGGAGGTAATACCATTGATGCACCACCTACAGTACCTGAGCCAAACACTGGTGCAGATATTAACGCTGATGATGATCATGCCGTATCTCAGCTATCAAATACTGCAACAGATGGTGGTGACGATTGTGAAATGCCTATGATTTCTGAGCCAATAATTGTTTCAGACAATGAAGGGGATGATTCTGAAATGCCTAATATATCTGAGATAGAATCTGCTCCACTAATAAATGGTGAATCTCATTCAGATTTACCTAAACCATCTGAGACAAAAAATGATTTAGCAACTGCTGTAGAGAAACAAGTTGATGGAGATACTGTGGAAGAATGTATTTCTGATGTTGAATATACTAGCAATGCTATACCAAAATTATCAAGAAAAGATTCAATCAAAGATAATCTGCAGCATAGTGATAGTAGTGCCTCTGGAAGCTATTTAGAATCTTCTAACACTAGTGACACTCTTGACAAAAAGGACTGCAGCAATAGTCAAATTGAAATGACAGAAAGGACTGTTCAAGATGAGTCTAGTAGAAAAAGTATAGACTTTGTTGATTGTGATAACATCGATGGCAACAGAGACAAAACTAGTGACACTGCTGCTGCTACAGAAAGTGTTAATGTAGCTTCTGTTAATGAAAGTGATGATGACCTGATTATAGTGCCTGCAGCCAATACCGAATTGGCTAATGAAAGTCTTAAGAGTCAAGATTCAACCTCCAACCTTGATGTCAAAGCAGAGCAGGGCGCAAGTGAGGATGATGTTGTTGTTCTGGACGACGAAGGAGAAGTTTTACCTGTTAAAAAGGAGGGCAATGACAGCAAAAGCATAGACAATGGCCTCGGCATCCAGATTTCTGAAGTTGCAGGCCAGCAGCACCAGCTCCATGCCACAGCGGAAAGTACTGAGGTTAGTTGTATGTAAATATCAACCTTAAACTCATTTCAAGTGGTTCCTGAATAGGAAAAAGTCACTATTTAGTTTTGTCTGGCCTGTCTGTCCATCCTTTTGTCACATTTAGTTCTCAAAATTAGAATATTTTGTAGCTTGCAAAGTTTAGGTGCAACAGCTAATTTTATCTTCTAAAAGTACATTTTTATCTTGGGGTTCTGATTTAAAAAAAAAAAGTAAAGTGATAGCCAGAATTTTTATTTTCATGAATCTAGATCTAGTTTTTGGTCTAGATGTGGAATCAATAGAAACAAGACATTTGCAGGAATATTCTACATATTAATTTATATGTGTATTCTGGACTAGATCTATAGTTAAGAGCAAAATGTTTTCAATTGTTTTGTTTTACATGTTTCTTATGTTCCATCAGAATTGAAGATAATTACATCCTAGCTTGCAGAATGGAAGAGGGATGGTGGTCAGCAGGGTTCGAACCCTAATCAGGCAGCCAGCCAATACTTAAATTTTATTTTTAAGTATTTAGAGCTAGATTTAATATGTTTAAAGTCTGAGAAAAAATGAAATATTATAATAAATAAGTGCATGACAGCACCACAGCAAAACATTCACATTATTGATAGGCTATGATTGGAACCTTTTTAAAGGGGTAAGATTGCTCTGTATGGGGGCACAAAACATGCTATCATAATATCCTTAATTAGAGTAGCTCAAAATTCGATCCCATTCTCATGGAGTGCTTGATTAAAAACTAATTGGTAAATAGATCTAAATTAAAATTCTCCTTGACAATACATCCTGTCTAATCCACAAAGTCCAATGTAATGTTCTTAGATTTGGAAAAAAAATAAATTATTTTGTATATGGCTCCTTCTGTCTCTGAAGACAATGGATGCGCCCAGATGAGTCGCTGGCTTTGGAACATGTTGGAAAAAATGTTTACATGATATATTATAATTATATATGATATAAATAACTGATTTATTATAACTAGAAATAGACATTAGCCTTAGAATATTTATTTATTTATTTTTGTTTTTGTCCATTCATTGCAGGCTATTTCCTTAAGTACATGTAAGTAAAAACCATTGCTATATTTTTATTTTAGCAATCTAGAGACACAGTAAAACTCCAATCCAATTGACTGAACCCTGCTTTGTAGATCAAAGTCATATTATAATGATTCATGACATTATTTATTTTATAATTTTTAAACTCATTTCAATCTGTGTGGCATACTTTTAAACATACAAAAAAAAATTCTCAATCATATTAAAATCATGATATTAAATATTTAAATTATTAATCCATAATTGGGAAGCATGGTCGAGAGACTAAGTACGCTTGAACTTGGCTTGGCTACCTATGAAGTGGGCTCGAGGTTCGACACCTGACTCAGGCAGAGTTGTGTTTACTGAGCGCCTAAAGGCAGCAATGAAAACTACTCCTAGATACCCCCACAGGTCCACAATTGAGATTGGACCAAAGCGCTCTGAGCATGCTATAAGCATGAAAGTAGCGCTATATAAAAAGCTATATGTAATATGTTGTTTTTTAAAACATCTATGAAAACAAACCAGACCCAAATGAGAACAGTTTTGTCTGTTGCATTATTAATTTCTCTCTCTTTATGAGTGATATAAAAGGGAAATAAGTGTTTACATTTTAGTTACAGAGAATAAGTTTCCATTAATAAAGTACTTAAGTTCTTGTAAACTGTTTTCCATTGCTTTCTCTGGAGGTTTTGGGCATACACTGTGAATGTTATTTTTATTTTAATGAACTGTGCTAACATAATTTAATATGTAATAACATAATGTTATGCTCTGACTTTGTTATATGATACTCCCTACTTATTTCCCCTTTTGAGAATAGAAAATAGTTTAAAAACAAATGTGTGTATGCGATTTTTATTAAAATTGTATCTTTGTTGTTGTTGTCATATTGTGTTATATGAATGATATAATATTATATAAATAATATTAAACTATTTACTTTGTTCGTCAAGCTGAATCTAAACAGTCTTCAAAGCCTAGGAGTAAGTCCAAGATGCAAATCTGCATTGTTTGTTCAAAGGTAATTTTCATCACTTGATAAAACAAAAAAATGTTTGAAAATAGTGCAATGTGTGTAAAGTGACTAGACAATAATAGTTTGATGAAGAACAAATTATAACTAAAGAACAAACTATTCAAATAATTTTCAGTCTTTAAAAAAAAATTAAAGGAAATTTATTTTTTTATTTTTATAAAAAAAATCTATGATTGAAATTAAGTACAATATTGTTGGAAACTTAAACTGACAAATATAACTGATGATATAAAAAAAACATAGTAACTTTTGTATTTAATAATTTATGGTTCATTTAATATTTATATTGCGGGGAAAATATGCAGGTCACAACTGGATTAGCGTAGCCATTTGAAACACTGCACTCATCCTTAATCTTTGGAACCGAAGACATTGCCATTATTATATATTATATATATACAGGGTGCGTAAAAAAAATATATACACACTTTGAACTGTCATAGACAATTTATTTCCCATTCTACAATGCTAAATTTCATGACATGAAAAGTTTAATGTCCAATTGGAAAAATAAATATGATTGTCACTGTCTCTCTCCACCTGTTGCGGTCTAGAGCTATGTCTTCCCAATTGTCAGTATTGATGTTCACTGATTTGAGGTCACGTTTTATTACATCTATGTAACAGAGGTGGCGGCGACCAGTTTTTCTTGTGCCAGTCACGAGTTGACCATAGATGATGACTTTTGGGATGCTCTTGTCCTCCATCCGGCGAACATGTCCAAGCCAGCGCAAACGGCGTTGTCTGAGGGCTGTAAAGATGCTGGGAATACCTTATCGCGCAAGGATCTCAGTATTGCACACTTTTTCTTTACATGTGACATTCAAGATCCTACGGAGACATCTCAAACGGAAAGAGTTCAGTTTTCTCTCTTGCTTTGCATAGGTGGTCCATGATTCACTGCCATACAGCAGTGTACTCATAACGCATGCCTTGTAGACTTCAATTTTAGTCACCGTTGTTAGCTTATGGTTTTCCCAAACTCTTGGTCTGAGTCTAGCAAATGTCGAGGCAGCCTTCCCTATGCGTTTTTTCATCTCCTCTTCTAGAGACAGGTCATCTGTAATTGTTGATCCCAGATAGCAGAATTCGTTTACGGCGTCCAGCTTGTTATCGTCTATGAGGATGGAGGGTGGTGCTGTAGCAGGTGGTCCCATAACATTTGTTTTCTTCATGCTAATTGTCAAGCCATATTCTTTACAGGCCTGAGAGAAGCGGGACATTAGTGACTGAAGTACCTCTTGTGTGTGTGCCACTACCGCTGCGTCATCCCCGAATAGCATATCACTTACAAGGGTGGCTCTGATTTTAGTTTTGGCCCTCAGTCTGGCAATATTTAGGAGTTTGCCATCAAATCTGGAATGGAGATAGATGCCTTCAGTGGATTTGTCAAAGGCGTAGTGAAAATAGTATTCAAAAGAGGGTTGGGGCCAGGACACATCCATGTTTAACTTCGATGTTTATACTGAAACTTTCAGAGCTGGCACCGTTGAATTGCACTGTACCCATCATATTTTGGTGGAAAGAAATGATTACATTTAGTAGCTTGGGTGGACAGCCTATTAGCTGTAAAATTTTAAAGAGACCATCTCTGCTAACTAGATCGATGGCCTTTGTCAGGTCAATAAACGCAATGTACAAAGCCATCCTTTGTTCTCTGCACTTTTCCTGGAGTTAAGGATGGAGAAAATCATGTCAATCGTGGATCTCCTTGAGCGAAAGCCGTATTGTGATTCTGGATAGATCCGATCAGCGAGTTTTTGTAGCCTGGGAAGTATCACTCGAATTGTTGCAGTCGCTTCTGTCACCTTTGTTCTTATACAGTGTAATGATTTTAGCATCCCGCAGGTCTTGTGGCACAGCACCTTCTTGCCAACATTTGCAAAGCAGTTCGTGTAAAGGTTGGATTAGAGTAGTTTTGCACTTTTTTAGAAGATCTGGGAGGATACCATCGCATCCGGGTGCTTTGCGGGCAGCAATGTTGTCTATGGCTTTGTTGAGCTCTGAAAGGGTGGGTGTTTCATCTAGCTCGTTCATTGTGGGTAATTGTATGATGGCCTTAAGGGCAGAGACTGAGCTTGTTGTGGCGTAGAGCTCAGAGTAATGTTCAACCCATCTGTGCATTTGTTGGCACTTGTCTGTGATAATATGGAGTCAGCAAGCATTGTTAGGTACGCTTCTCCAGTCATTGGCCTCCTACAGTGGTAGAACGACTATGGTTCATCTCAGAGCACACTTCCTCATGTGGCTGTGGAGCCCTATTTTGGAGAGACACTCCCGTCCTAAGATAGCGCAGGTTAAGGTGGCTTTTGCTTCGGTGGTAGAGGAGCTGGCCGTTTTTCGGATATATGTTTCTCCAGTAACAGTACCTTTAAAGTGGCATCTTAGTGTAAATGTGAAATGGTGCGATTGGGTGTTGAAAGGGGAAGAGAACCAAAATGGAGGAATATGAACAAGAAAGTGTTTTCAGTGTTAATAAAGATTAAAGTATTTATAAACTGATTAGTCGTTTTCATGTCTAAAGAGTCTCATCAAATAGAAAAGAACGTAACAGACCCTTGCAGGCAAACCACACCACCAGGCCTTTTCAACTGTAAAGTGAGGATTATCTTCAGCCCAGTACACACAATTGTGCCTATTGACATACCATTGAGTTTGAATTGGGCTTCATCCGACCAAATTATGCCACCCATAAATCCCATTCACGTCTCACCCTCTCCTGAACCCATTCACAAAATTCTAACCTTCAATCTGGATCGTCGTCACTTAGCTGTTGCACCAGCCTTGGAATGTACACACGAAACTTGCCTTTCCTCAGAATGCGTAGTACTAGCACTTACATCACTCTCACGTGCCACTTGCCTTGACGATTTTTGAGGTGAATGATGAAACAGTTCCAAGACCGCAGTCGTGGACTCATCACTTGTAGCTGTATGAGGTTGACCTGATCGACCTTTATGCACATCACACATTGTTCCATGAATCAGAGACATGTAGTTGTAAACCTTTAAGGTTGTTCTGTACCATACTCGCGTCTCCACTGTCTTCAAACCGCAGCTACATTCTCAAACTTCCAGTACCACTTAATTATCTGCTTCCGCTCTTCAAAACTCAAACGCACGTCTGCCATGTTGCAATTACTTCCATGCCACTGCTGCAACCTGTTGAAGAAACATAACATTACTTTCTCACAGAAATTTAACCTTGTAGAACAGGAAATCAATAGTCTGTGACAGTTCAAAGTGTGTATACATTTTTTTGACCCACCTTGTATATATATTATATATATATATATATTATATATATGTGTGTGTGTGTGTATATATTTTACTTTTTTTCCCAGGTGGCTCGATGCAAGTATAACATTGTCAGAAATGGTGATGTCAAGCATTTATGTGATGATATTTGCTTCATGCAGTTTAGAAAGAGCCCCAGCTCTTTTCTAAAGAATAAAGAAGGAAAGGGATCCTCAAAAGATGCAAAGGTTTCCAAGAGTTCTTTGAAACCAACTTATGAATATCCACCACAGACTCCAGCATATAAGACCTGTGCCGTTTGTCAGTTGATGGATTTGAATGTACAGCCCTCTTTCTGTAATTGGAAAGGTTTAGACTTTTGTGGAGAATCTTGTCTTGGTAAATTTCAGGCTACCTTGAACACCTCCTGCTCCTTCTGTCATGCCTATATCCCTATGGACATGAGAGCCCTGTACTGCTTTAAGATTGGCAATGACATGCGGCCATTTTGCAAAACCAAATGTGTCACAGAGTTTAAAAAGAAACTGAAACTTTGTGCCTTCTGCCAGAGGGACATTGCAGCACTGCCTGGTGCCACTTCAGCTGTGGTAGGGGCTGGGGTGAGGAAGGAATTCTGTTCCCAGGCTTGCGTGAGCAAGATAGAGGAGCAGCTGAGCGCGGTAGAGTTCATGAGTGTCAGCAGCCAGAAGCAAGAAGGATCCTGCACTGTGTGTGACAAGCAAGGGATGCCAAAACATATGGTCAAGTTCAAGGGCAAGGTCCACAAGCTCTGCAGCGAGTTGTGCCTGTCAGCGTTCCAGTACACCAACAAACTAAACATCACCAGATGTGACAGCTGCTTTTCAATAAGCAGGCTGGAGGAGACTCAGGCCCACTTCATCCAGTTTGAAGGGCATATGAAGAGGTTCTGCAGTGACCACTGCGTGAATAATTTTAGGCGGCAGAACACCAAGGTAGTGAGCTGTGACTGGTGTAGCACCAAAAAGCTGAATTTTGATATGATAGAGAGGCTGGACACAGAGAACAAATATCAAATGTTCTGTTCGCTGACTTGCCTGTCGCTCTATCGTGTCAATCATCAGGCCAAGTCTAATCAAGCAATTTCTTGTGATCAATGCAGAAAGGTATGGAAATTTTTTTAAAAATAATTTTGATATACTTAAAATTCTATTGCACAGAAGTTTTTTTTTTCAACCCTTTTGTTGATAATAGGTATTCTGTATAACCCTATAAATGGAGTTTAAAATGTTAGAATTTGCAAAGAGTTTGTAATATAAACTAATTACCTCTAATGGTTTAATAATGCTTCAACCGTAAAAAAAAAACTGGATTAGATTCTAAGATTAGACAAACTTTCAAGATTATTGTTTTGAAGAAAGTTATTTTTTCAGCATCACTTAACAGTTTCTGATTAAATGATGTAAAGGTTAACGGAAATTATGTCATTTTCTCATCTTGAAACTGGAAATTAGATTGTGTATTACACTTATTAGTTTAGAGTAGTGTATTAAACCACTTTCCATTTCTGTTTTTTGTATTATAACCAGGGCTTGATGAAAGCTTGCAGTCTGTTCAGTGGGTGGAATTTGCCCTCCCTGGTGGGCCAAAGAGTCTGCAGTTGTGTTGCCAGTCACACCTATGTGACTCGGTACCCACTGCATTATTACAGGGGTGCCATAGCGTTGTTTAATGTTTTGTGAAGCCATGACGACAGTGTTGATATTGGGGGGCCATGGTCCGGGGCTTTGCAAAGCCTGTAGCACAGATTTTGAGTCAGTGACCACAACAATCTGTGTTGCCCTCAAATATCCCTCACCGAGTTGAGAGTCAATGACTTTTAAGGCTTCACAGACTGCCATGGTCTCGGCATCAAAACTGCAAACACTACCACATGGTCCAAAGATTTTGACTGTGTAAGAGCCAAGAAAGTCGATGTAGGCTCCATAGCCTGCTCTTCCAGAATCAATTGATGCCGACCCATCAGTATATGCAAAAATAGCACTGGGCTTGAAGGTATTAATGGTCTCCAGAGCTAGGATTTGAAGGTCGTTAGATGAACGACTTTGCTTAGTGGCATTAGGGTCTACTAATTTCAAGCGTATGTCTGGGGTTGTTGGGCGACACCAAGGGGGAAGGGGATGAAAGCGTTGAATGTTTTGTCGGTTGGTGGAGAGGCCCGCTTCATCAGATAGTCTAGTGGCATGATGCATAAAAGACTGCATCTGGATACGTCTTCTGCATCTCCAACCATCCACTAGTTTTCAAGCTAGGAGGTATTCATCCAGCCTTTTATACCGCTCATAGCAGGTCAGTACTGACCTTTCCCTCCTAAGGTTTAGTGGACCTATATTAGCCATTATTTCAGCCGCATTTACTGGACTTGTCCTAAAGGTTTCACAGACAAATCTTAGTGCTTGGGACTGTATTTTATCAAGTTGTTCAAGAGAAGTCCTAGAGCCATAAATTTGCACAGGTAGGCTTTAGTCTATCTGTGATCGGACTGCTCCTAAATACAGGGATCGGAGCATGTCTGCTCAGGCTCCCCACTTCGTGGATGCCAGCTTCCGCACAATGCAAAGTTTCCCTGAGGCCTTTCTTACAACATCCTGGATGTGCTCACACATTTTTAGTTTGCGATCTAAAGTTACACCAAGGTACTTGGGTAGCTTTTCCATGCTCAGAGCCACTCTGTTGAGGGAGAGCTGGAAAGGTTGCCCAAGAAAGTTTATTTCAATAGATAGTAACGCAGGTTCTGGGAGGCGCAGTGGATGAATGGTAAAGCGCTTGGGCTCTGAACTGGGTGTCCCTGGTTCAAATCCTGGTGAAGACTGGGTCCAACTTGCACTAATGGGTACCTGACATTAGTTGGGGAAAAGTAAAGGCAATTGGTCTTTTTGCTGGCCACATGATACCCTCATTAACTGTGGGCCATAGTAATAATTAACCTTTACATCATGTTTCATCTCACTTGTCAATAGTTATTATTTTTTAAACTGATGTTTATCATATTTTTAAATCAAATAACTAACAGATGCATGTTTTCTCAATAACACATTTTTTCTTGATGCTTATCAGTTAGGTCTCTAGATCATTTTATTTCATGTTTTTAGCATTTCATCAATCATGACAGCCTTCTTTTAGATAGCAGTGAAATTAGTTTTGGAAAGACAGTCATGCAAATTAAATTGCAATTGGATAATGGGCTATTTAGACTAAAATAATATCTAGTATATGGCCTCCTTAAGTCGCGAAGCGACTATGGATCAGTCTCATGGAAATGAGATGAATGCCTGGGCATAAGTTGTGGTCGGAACGATGTCGCCCACACATCAGTTCCCCCCACTCCATCTGTTTCATCTCACTTGTCGATAGTTATTATTTTTAAACTGATGCTTATCATATTTTTAAATCAAATAACTAACAGATGCATGTTATCTCAATAACACATTTTTTCTTGATGTATCCAAAGGAACGGCAGTGCCGATACAGTTTGGGGTCAGCGGCATGGCAGGTTCTGCCAGAGTGTAGCACTGGGTGCTGCAAACTGCCTTAGGGTCGCCAGCTTCTGATTTTTCCTCAGGGTTGACTCCCGAAGCCTTTCCCATGATTGGGTATAGCTGCAAGGCAACAGAGGTTTGAATTCAGAGTTTTCCTTCTCCTAGGTGGGTAGCCAGCCCCAGTTACTCGCCTTTCCCCCTTCTCCTGTTAGTGAGAACAGTTCCGCCGGACTCAATATCTGAGCCACACGTGAAGGCCAGTAGTTGGACTAGTTGTCAGAGGCTATTTGAGACGCATGCCATTAGGAAGCATTTTATAGGTAGTAATAGTGCTTACATCCATTACCACTTCCGGCAATGACAACCTTGTGGAACTAGTATACCATACCTTTTGTCCAACAGGTATGAAGGACCAGATGAAAAGTAAAACAATGTCTTAAGCTTCTGTAATTTAATTTTCTTTCCTTCCCCTCTGTGCTTATTATATTTTAAAACTCGTTTTTATGGAATATTTCAGGTTGTTCCAGCTCAGTATCACCTCACTATGAGTGATGCCTCAGTTCGTAACTTTTGTTCCTATGTGTGTGTCATGGCATTTCAGTCTCAGTTTACAGCTAAGCACAGTGTACAGGGTTTGAGCCCACAGCTGCAAATACCTGCTGTACCTCCCCAGCAGTCTATGCTTCAAGCTAAGGCACCTAATGCCACCAGGCCAGGGCGACCTAAAATTCGACAAGGTAAATATAAACCATTTAGTAATCTCTAGTTAGTATATAATATGCATCTTTCTACAAATCTTTATTTTTGCATGCTTAATTGGTTTATTCAATTCTATTTTATTAAGTGTTTGTTTTTATTTAAATTGTAGGTTCATCACAGAAAGACTCATTTCCTGTAATCTCTAATGTTATATCCTTAGCTCCACCAAATACAAGTGAGTATAGACTTAAATATTTACCACTTTCAAACATCAAATTATTGTGATTATTTATAAGGCAGTTGATGTCAGTATTTTTTAGAATCACTTTTGAATTAAAAAATGTATCTTTGATATAAAAAAAAAAGTGAAGCGCCCCTTTTCAGACCTTGCCATCTATGGGGCAAATGATGTAAAGGTCATCTGTCTCTGTGGCCAGCGGCTAATGAGTGAGGGTGTCATGTAACCAGTACAATGACCAAATGCCTTAGCCTTTTCCAACATTTTGTCAGGTACCCATTAGAGTTGGGTGTACTCGGGGCAACCTAAAAATCCTGTCCTGAAATTTAAAAATTCCTGTCTTCACACAAATTCTAACCCTGAGACCCCTCATTTCGGAAGCCAAGAGCTTTACCACTCAATCACAAGGTCCTCACAGTTGACTGTAGTACTTTACTAATTACAACCATTTTAGAAACCATTCTTTGTCAAAATAAAAGAGAGAAAAATAAATCTCAATATTCTTTAGTTTTAACGTAGCATAATATCATCTTATATTTAATAGAGGACTCTCAACTTTCTATTTATATTTTATGAACGCAACTAAATTCCATAGAAAGTTTTAGTTGTACTTGCAAACATTCTTCCCTCACCCTACAGCCACTTTGTATAACCACTGTCATCACCTGACCTGCCTCTTGGTCTGGCTACCACTGTCATCACCTGACCTGCCTCTTGGTCTGGCTACCACTGTCTTCACCTGACCTGCCTCTTTGTCAGGCTGTTTACACTTTTTTCAAACTTTAGTGCATGAACAAAACTATGAGCTCTCTCTCCATTGTGATGTTTTGATTGTCTTTTTATTACATTTCCCCCTATCAGCTTGCAAACTCTTCATGGGTTTCGGGTGGACTAGGATTTGAAAAATGGCTTTAACAATTTTCCTAGAAATGAAAGAGTTATGTATATCTTAGGGAAAAAATTACTAGCTAATTGGCCACAGAAAGAAAACTCTGGTTTGAATGTTATAATTTGTCAAAATATAATCATTTTAAAATTAAATTTAGCTTATTTCTTGTTTTTAATTTTAGATGCTAATCTACGCTAACATTTGTATTGCCATTATAATTGTGATAGAAGGCATTAATAAAATGACAAATAAATTGTTTGCTGATTTCTGACCACTTTTTAGGTGATGATTTGATTTAATGAGATAAAATTTATCTAAAAGGCACAATACTAGACTATTTGGTTAAAAGAGAAACAAAAAAAAATGTTTGTAGAATATTATGATAAAATGGTCAGTTTTCACAGTCTTTACTAGTGAGTTAGCTTGATATATTTTACTTAGTCGTTAGTAGCTAGCCATTAGATGAATTTTTTTTTTTTAACATTTATATACAACTGAACTGAAATAGCAATACGTTTGTCTTGTTTTCAGGTGATAAACAAGTGCAGCCTACTGAATCTTTAATACCACCAAAAGTGACAAATGTGCCACAGGTATGTCAATGTGTTCTTTTTGGTATTTATTTATAAACTTTTGAACTTATGTTTTGTAATAGCATTATATTAAATACTCTTTTTTTTTTTTCAGACTGGCAACATAGTTAGCAGTGGGGATGGCAAACATCAAATCTTAATTCAACCGCCAAATCCAGTGACAGTGAAGAATAAATCTCTCCAGTGCCGGCCTATCACGCAAACCAAAGCTACGTCTTGCAAACCTCATTCGCAGTCTAAGGAGATTCAAACAGGTAATTTTTTTTTTACTAGATCAAGCAGTCTAGCCTAGTTTTATGTTTTTGGTGGGAAAGTTATGGATTATTTCCATCTAGTTAAAGCAACCTATCTCATGCTGGTATGCTACACTTAAGGGAGAAGTTAGATTTATTCTGATTGTATTGAAATAAAATAATATAGCCCATTTTTAAAGCTGCTGTAAAGGAGATGCGGGGGAAAAATGTTGAAGTTAGTCATTTGTTATATATATAATATAAAATATGACATTAATGGTGATTCATAGTTGTTTTTTAATTATATATTTATAAGAACGGTACATCATCTGCCCTATAGACCACAATATTCGGAAAGGAGAACTTAACTTTTTTTTTTTTTTACTATGTCACAAACTACCTTTATATCTACTGCTTTGGGGTGGTTGTACAGGTGCATCTAGAGATATAAACACTGGCAGGTTAACTTACAAATCTCGGTCCAGTCACTTATATTCTTATAGGTTGTGGCTTCTTTGTTCTCATTCACAGCACGCTAATACACAAAGAAAGAATCGACATGTGCTTATAGTCAAGATGTTGTGTTTCACCAATTCATAACTTGTGTACATAGAATACTTGGTCCAATAAAATCAGTGAATGGGACAAAATATTAATAGAGGAAACTAAAACCTCTCTTTTTTGAAATTAAAGCTCTCTCTCTCTCTCTCTCTCTCTCTCTCCACCCATCAGTTAATAAAAATGATCTACAGACCTTCCCCCCCCCCCCCCCCCCCCCCCCCAAACCTACTTCTGTGAAAACCCATGACAATCTCTCACGCTCTCCATGATGAGTTTCTCAAAACCTAACTAATATAGGGATCTATAAATTTAGACCTTACACTAAACTCACAATCTAGACTTGTAACATGGTAAAAAACTATATATCTTCCCCCATTCTGTATGCTTTCAAAAGCTATTCACTCTATTCTTTGTTGTTCAGATGAGCAAGCTCCCAAGACAATATTAATTCCTGTACCTGTACCGATCTACATACCAATGCCATCTGTGATGTACACTGCCCCAGCACCTCAGTTAGTACCTTTCCCTGTTCCCATACCAGTACCTATATTTATACCGACAACTAGAAAATCTGCTCAAGGAATTTCAAAAGCCATTAAAGTAAGTACACTAAGCTTCAATGTATTTCTAGGGACAAATTTTCTACATTTTTTCTATTAGTTGATACAGTACCTGATTGTTGAATGTTCTTTTCTCAAGAAGTTTGAAAGAAAAAAGACTTATTTTTTTCTGATTCTGTTAGGAAATAGTTGAAAGGATGCCAGCGGATCCTCTTGAAGCTGAACTCCTGATGATGGCAGAGGCTGTAGCTGCTGACTCAAGACAAGTGGAGAGTGAGTCAGAGTCTGAAGAGGATGTTGGCGGGGATGATTTTGAGCCATCAGGTATGCTTGTTTACCTTTAATTAAGTCAAAACACTTAAGAATTGTTGAAAATATTTGGATATTCCATTTTTTACTCTCATTTAGTTCATTTACCATCTCAAATTTTTCTAATGGTCTGTCACTTTCATGATTTTCAAAGTGCCTTTTTTAGACCCTGTATTATACTATGAAGCTCAGTTGAAAACTAACAGTAATTATAAGAATGGTTAGCTGATGACTTGCAAAGTATATTTGTGAATAAAATAAAACCTGTACACTGACCTCAAAAAGATTTGTATTAAAGTTTAATGAGTCAACTGTAGCCCTTTTTGTCTTGTAACTGCATTATCAATCCTTGTAGATGAAAGAGTATTATGCACTAAATTAGGTGAAGTTGTGGTCTGTTATAAAAACCAGATTTGTTTATTTTACTACAGTTGACATACGACATTCCTCAAAAGAGGATGAGGCTCAGATGATGAGGAAAAGAGATGGTCAGGGTGAAGAGGATATGATCCAGATGGCCTTGCGAATGGCAGAGGAGATGTCTGGACCCATTGAAGATTTAGAAAGCTCTGTTGAACCTGTAGCTGTCAATTCAGGTTTCTAATTAAACAATATTAAGTGAATAATCTCATACATTTTGTGTCTGTCCTTTTAAATGGTTACCAATTATCTAGAGAAACACTACCCTGAGGAGCTGCTTTTATTAATTTAAAGTCTCTATATACTGTGAGAAAAAGGAAATAGGCCAACAGAAAAAAGCTGAAAAAGCATTTTTTCATTCAGTATAAAATTAAAGTGACTTTTAAACCTAAAAAATTAATCATTGGAGAAAAGTTTTCTGTACAGTTTTTTTATGACATTATTAGTAATGATTTCCTTTCTTATTTTTATTACTGCTTTTTTTTTTTTTCAATTTAAGCTAATACCGGGTATGTACTTTTGAAAATCTATAAACTAGAGAATGTTTGGAAATTTCTAAAATGCCATTTTTGTTTTTTATCCATCAGATCCACGTGGGCACCAGAGCATACCCAGTTATGACACTCAAATAGATGAGGAATATATTCCACCTGTCTCTGCAAGAGGTGCAAAAAGATCAAACAGGGGCAGGCCTCCGTCAACCAGACCCAAACGGGCTCGGTACGAACGTCAGTCTTATGCTGATGATGACACAATGTCCTCCTCTCAGTCCCAAGCTAATACTACTGTGAGTTATTGTTCCTTGAATAATGCTGTTAAGTCTTTTCTTCCACTTGTAGTTACTCTTAATGGGAATTCCGGCATTTTTTTTTTTTTTTGAATGCTCCACCTTTGTGCCAGTAATTACTGACTCAAGCATAAATATTGATATAAGAATTACAGCGACCGTGCCATAGAAATCTTATTTAAGACTCTTGTATGATATAACAAAGGTAATTAAACCGTAATCTCATCAGTTGTGTTTAGACTTTTGGAGGCAAGGGCTAAACCCTAATCTTAATACTTTACATAGATGAAGCGCTTGAATGAGGCTGTCTGATTTGTACATATATTAGCTAGTCCACCGCTACATTGAAGGCTTCCACAGTGTGGGTGTGGATGTGGAACCGATTGAAGTGGGCGAAACTGTGTTGCTGTTTGTAACAGGTTTTGGTGACATATTCACTATATTCTCAGATGGAACCTCCTCCTGATGCAAACTACAGACTCAAGTTCACTTATGGCGTGAATGCATGGCGTCACTGGGTCATCAGTAAAAATGCTCAGCTGGAGAAAGCACGACAAGGGTCTAACAGTCCTAAAATACGAACATTCCCCACAGACATATTGAAGTGCACCACAGATGAGCTGAATTTTACACTCTGTCTATTCATCAAAGAAGTCAGAAAGCCAAATAGTGATGTTTACTCTGCTGATAGCATTTATTATCTTTGTTTAGGTAAGTCTTTGTTGTTTTTTTTTTGTTTTTTGGTTAGCTAACTCTCTATTTGTAGGTTTGTTAGCTTGCATAGCTCTCAGTAGTAAACTGAACTGTGCTGTGTAATGTGTATTATTAAAGGAATTTACAAGTCTGTGCATTACTTTGAAAGAAAAAAAATTAAATCAAATTATACAAATATTTAGTAGTTAGTGGACTTGTGTTGTATGTATGCAGGATAATTTTTTCCTTTCCACCCCAAATCCTCTGCTATTAACCAAATCCCTTTATAATCTTTGGTAAAATGATCTATCTTATCTAAAAAGAAAACAAAAATCAATTTTAAAATCACTAAAAATAGAGATGGAACAAAATAAAAAGTTAAAAGAAAAAGCTTACTTAAGTTGTGAATCCATCACTTAGTGTTTGTCCTGTTTACATCATAAAAATAGTATCTTAAACAAATTTGGCTGATCAGTTATATTCACCTTATCTTGAATCTCTTTGTTTTTGTCAATTGTTATTGATGTTTTGACATTACCTTCTTTGTAATAGTAACCAAGGAAATAATTTGATATGATATAATTACTTTGTGTTGAACAGGTATTCAGCAGTATCTTTATGAGAATGGTCGAATAGACAACATTTTTACTGATTTGTACTTTGAGAGGTTTACAGACCTGTTACATGAAATATTACAGACCCTTCAGCCTAAAGTCAACAGTCAAGGTATGCTGCATTGTTAACTAGCTCAGGAATTCTCTTACTTAGGGATACAAGTTAAAATAGGCAGGCAAAATGTTAGCACAGTTCTATGTATCATTCTAAGGATCATTCTGATAACCTAAATCTCTAGAAACATTGGTATATTATATTAGACTAGCATTTAACACCTGCTTTACCAGTTAATTTGTTTCTAAAGTATATATTCTTTATTTTGATCTTAAATGTGCCCCCCCCCCCTCATTTTTTCTACTTTCAGTAAAACAGCTAGATTCCCCCCCCCCCTTTTTTTTATTGCATCATATGCTCTTTCACATAGCTGGAACTCCTCCCCCTCCCTTTCCCAATCTTTTTTTTTTTTCATTTCCAATGCAACAGACTGTAGTTTGACACCTGCCTAACATAGTTTATATGTTATGTTGAATTAGAACTGTTCAATTAATAGCCCCCTCCCCCCTCTACACATACTTACTTTTGGCCCATGAAATCTAGTATCATGTTTCTCTCCATCCCTCCCCTGGTTATGGATATGTTGGTTTGGCACATTGATTAGAGTGCACTCTGGACTTTTGTCTCAATAATGCCAGGTTTGAACCCTCTTGTCCTGCAGTCTTTTGGGAGGTTTGAGCTAGGAGACATGGATGTTAGAGGTGATTCACCCACCACAGACAAAATAATGCATGAACAGAAATTTTATCAATCAATAAAAAGTTTTAAATCTATTTTCTATAAATATACCATTTTGTTTGTATAATTCACCATTCATGCCTAAGTTGAACATCAATTTGTGTTTAGATGTTTATACTTTTGATTCAGGGCATTTACCACCATTTTTTTCCCCTAATGATTGTGGGTCGTTTTTAAGTATTTTAGAATGTGTGTTGTTATCTGTGTTTATTTCTCAGGTCAAATGTTGTGTCGTATAGAGGAGGAACACTTGTGGGAGAGCAAACAGTTGGGAGCACACTCTCCTTTTGTCTTGTTGAACACTTTGATTTACTTTCACACCAAACATTTCATTCTGAAGACAGCGCAAGAACACATGGCTCTGTCTTTTGCTCAGATTCTTAAACATTGGAAGAAAGGGGTTCCTGTCAAAGGTCAGGCTGCAGCTGGAAAGAATGTTTCATTAAGGTTTTATTGCCTCGCTAATGGTAAAAAAGGTAATTAGCCTCCAAAAATACGGAAGTATATATTTTTTTTTAGGAACAAACTAAAATGTCAAGACCTTATTTAGACTTGATAGCTGAAGGAAATCAAATGGCTGATTAGATGAGGCAAAGGACATGAGTTTGAGTGTAGACAGTTTGGACATGAGTTTGACTTTGATTGTAGACAGTTTGGATTTCTAGATTAGATATTGTTTCTGATTTGACATAGTTCTGATCCGGGTATTTTAAATATTTAATGAATAGACGCTTCCATTTTTCTGGTCACAAACAAATAATAGTTTTTAAATACAGTTTATCATACTTTATTCACTATCAATCAAGTATTTGTGATCTTTCTGTCTACATTCTTATAATTAAACTTTTTTTTTTTTCGTATTTGTAGATGGCTTGGCTCGAAAAAATAAGGATGGTGTCCCAGTGTATGAAGTGACAGAAAATTTAGAGAATCCTTTAAGATGTCCTGTAAAATTGTATGAGTTTTTCTTATCCAAATGGTGGGTACTTTATAATCATTTTCTTTCATAAAACATTTAAAAATTGAGTTTATGTTCTTTTTATTATATGTAAAATTAAAATTTTTCTCCAAATCACAAATTAGTAGTGATATTTGAAATCTTTGATGTTGAAATTATATTTAGGTATATATACAATATATTTAGCATTTAACTTTTATTTTGACTACATGAACCTAGGTACTGTATTGTACATATATACAGTAGACAAAGACAGTGATAAAAGAACAATATTGTAACAATTCTCTATTCTCTCACGCACTGACTAAGCCAATTGGGATACAAGCAACCAATTGTGTTGTTTACAGTGATGGGCATTTTCCAAAAATTGTTGGAATTCTGAAAATTTCCTCTAATCCATTTATCTAACAAAAAGTCCTATTTTTTCCTCGATATTTCTTTGACAAAAAAAAATCTGAATATTTTTTTTCTGATTTTTTTAATATGAAAAACAAATTTTTTTTATTTTTGGAAGAATGCAAAATAAGAATTGATTCGCGTTGAACTAGCCCACATCTGTTACTGGTCTATTAACAAAATTAAATTCTATTTGTTTAAAATCTCATTTTCTCTAGACCCTAGTTCTAGATCTAGATCTACAAGTCTATATCTAGAGTGATTTGAATCAGTCTAGATAGATAAGATGTCTGTATCTAGATTTAGATCCTTTACTTTGAATACTTCTGATCTAGATTCTAGATCTAGGCTTCGAATTGAAACAAACATGCTTTTGAAGTATTTGAAAAACTCAAGCATGTTTTGATTTTGAAACACATTATTTCTTTGTATTTGTTTGAGAGAAGTTACAATACCAGTAAAGCAATGATCTATTATGGAATGTTCAGACTGCCTGGACCAGATAAAAAGTTGTCAAAGTCCTCTCATCTGAATATACAAACAATTTTAACAGTGTCTTGCATGCATTTTGTTTGTATGTGTGCAGTAATGCTTATGCAGTTATTTAATATGTAACACTAATTAAAGAAAATATTAAATATAATTAATTCTACATAAATTAAACAGAATTCAGCAACTTCTTACTTGGCAGCTTAAAAAACGCGGCTGTAGAATATTTCCTAAAATGTTTACCAAGTCTTTTCCTGTCACTGAAGTATGCAGCAGCTTGTTAGTTGTTTTTGTCAAGTGTCCATGTCTTGTGTACCTGGCTGATGGTCTTTTTTCCTTATCTTTTTTAGGGTTTTGAAAAAGTTTTTTTTTGCAATTCTTGTAAAGCAAAATTATTTACGTTATTTACATAACTTCTAGGATAATATTTTTTGTATTCCATATTTGTGAATTGTTATCTCTCATGTAAATGAGCCTTTAGTTACTGTTCCCATACTTCACTATTTTCTCTTCAAATAAAATAGGGTTCTTCACGAATAAAAAAAAATATTTAAAAAAAAAATTAAAAAAAACAACCTGTTTTTATATGCTAACAATATTTTTTCTTTTTCCTCTCAACCATTGAATAACTGGCTGATTGTAATGTATATGTTTTAGATATTCAATACAGTAACCTCAGCTATTGAATAACTGGCTGGTTGTGTGCATTAGTTTTAGTCCTTTTGTACAGTCATCTATAGTTTAAATTGTACTTGCTATTATCCTCTGCTTAAGCTAGGACTTAATTTCTGAAACAAAACTACCAGTTTGTCATTGTCATTTAAAATCATAAATATATTATTTTTTTATTCCTTTCATTTTCTGAAACAATCTCAATAGCCTAGCCTTTTTTTTCATTAATAGCATAGCTATGTTGTAATTAATTGATTTAGATTTATGCATCATTATTTTACAGACTCCAGTTTCATTATGTTCGCAACAAGTTAAATAATATTTATAATTTTACTAAATGACCTGTTGTAATACCATTTTATGTCTGCAGCCCAGAGAGTATTAAAAACAGAAATGATATTTTCTACCCTGTGCCTGAAAGATCCTGCGTTCCAGACAGCCCAGTGTGGTACTCTACTCAGTCCATTGATGTACACACTATGGATAAAATGTTGACCAGGGTGCTTCTCGTGAGAGAAATTCAGGAGGCTCATCTACATGCCCAGCCTCTTTATTTGTGAGGCTGTCTTGTCTTCAGATTTTTAGTTCCACCCCCTTTCCCCTTTCCAATGTCTGCAGTTTGTATAGTGATAGCACAATTCTTGAGGACCTGAATTATTTCAAGATTCTTTTAGTAAAGTGCAGTATATCATACTACAATTACCCCCCCCCCCCCCCTTTCCCTCTCAAATTTCACATTTATTATTTTTTTCTATAAAAAGTTAATAGAATTTTAAATGTGTAAATTAAATTACCTGGCAGTATAATTTTAAAATGTTTATTTATCAAACATTTAAACATAGACATGCCATTTTGCTAGTTAGTCAACAGTGAATATATTTCAAAGTCTCTTGTTAATACAATAGTTTCATATAATTTTTTTTTCAATACTATTTTATTTTTAAAAAAATGGAATTGGACATAATAGATATTTAGATCTAGTAAATTAAAAAATGGAAAACACCAAGTTGGTTGTATTATAACTAGTAAATATAACTGTTGAAGTTATATAAGAAATTGGTTTATTTAATGTGCAATATCCTTATAAAATTGTACTATCAAAAGACAGATAAATATTTTAAAACAATTAGTTTAACTCAATACTGTTTTGTATCAGTTGATTTCATCTAAGGTATGAAATAGTAAATATATTTTAATAGGCAAATATGATATGCCAATACTATATTTTTACAGTATACATGTTTCTTGAGTCTTGGTAAAAACCAAGTCATAGAGTAAACCATCTACTTGGGAGCAGTAGTATCCCTTGCCACTTTTTTTTTTTCTGAACTTATTAGAATAGACCTGATTTTAGAAATGAACTTACAAAATAGATGACCATTTTGTGTTTATTCAAAATACAAATAGCATTGTTAAATATCTAGGAAGGGGAGTGAAGTATTCCTAGCATTGTTCACGTTTGTGTTTTAACAATATTACATTTTGATCAGATTTATGGTTAGTTTATATTTGTTTTTGTTTATACATGTGGAGTCTTTTGTCACACAAAAAGGACAGAAAGTGTGCATGGTGAGAATTTTCATTGTATTAGCATTGTTAACAAACCATTTTATGTAAATAAACATGAACTAGTGTACAAGTGTATTGAAATTGTTTTTATTCCAGTCAACATTCATAAGTTTTACATGGCAGAGAAGCAAATCATTGTGTACAATACTCACAGTTACAATGAAATGGATGGTTCTGTGAACATTTAATCATTTATTTTGTATTCAATACTTTGTTCTAAAAAATGTTTTTGTTTTACTTTGTGTATAAAGATGATGACAGCTGTAAATAAATGCACTTATGTATCACCCCGAACAATAGTCTGTGCATTGATTGCCCTGGTATGTTGTCACACTCAGTCTATTCTTTCAGATTTCAGTATCTTGCTGCTCTGTGAAATATAATTAGAACACATCCAGTTCAAAGTAAACATGCTAACTGGTTTAAACAGTATAATTACCCTTTCAGACCTTGCAATCTTTAGGGCAGATGATGTTAAGGTCATCTGTTTGAGCAGGGTGTTCTGTGGCCAGCACAATGACCAACCACTTTTACTTTCCCTAACCTAAGTCAGGTACCACTCAGGGGGGCCCTAAAAATCCAGAAATTCAAAATTCTAGGTTCAGAAGCCAAGAGCTTAACCACTCAGCCACAGGGCCCCGAACAGTTACATAATGCAGACCAATTCGTTAGCTGTCAACCACAAAATGTGTAAGTAAGACTAAAGAATTATTGGCTAAGATTAGCAGTTCTCAACCTAAGAGTGCAATGTCTTGAATCTTTTGAGAGGGGGGGGGGAGGTATGGTCAATTCTAAGGAATGAGAATATGCATTTCAGTGCATCTATAATCCTATAAATTCAGGTTGGAATACAAACCAAGTAAAATGGCAATGTTTCTAAAATGTATTTGATTGACTTATTGAAGTTCTAGTGTTAGGACAGTCTAATTTTAATTTGCATACTTAGTAAAGTATTAGTAACCCTAGTTTAGAGCAATGTTCTGTTGGAGACTATCTGCTTACACAATTGAATTTGAACTAAATATGAAAATAACAGAGATTCACTTTATTAACAATTAAAATGTACATTTTCAATGAACATATTTTAAATAAATACACCAATAAACATTAATAGGTATGGAAAACAAAACATTTTAAAAAAGAATCTCCTTTATTATGTTATGATTATTTTGCTCTTAATAACTAATGAATGTTAGATTTAAAAAACAAGAATATAACATTATTTTACTTTGCCCCATAGGGCCTGCATGTGTAAATACCTGAAGATGTATAATCTGTTCGAGATAATATTTTCTAGTAATGTAGCCAAATTTAAATTACATTTTTTTATACTTTGAAAAATTATAATGGTCAAACTACAGTTTTCTCATTGTGGCCAATGAGCTGGTAATTCTTTTCCCTTCAATAGACATTATGAAATTTCTAGGAAAATAGTTTAGAGATGTTTCTGAGAACCACGTCTGTCTAACCACCCATTCAAAATGAGGGACTTGAATATAGGTATTGTAAAAATAACAATCAGAGGACTTCTCAATAAATTGCTTAAATAATCCTGAATGCTAAAGCATCTCAATTAGTATATATCCCATCAATTAAAAAAACAGGCCTCCATCATGGGGTACGAAAGCTCTTAGTCTATTTAGGCTGGACACCTTTTTCCATTCTTGTCAGTAACACATTTAGTGAAGCCCAATGTTAACATGATTCTGAAAAAGTGCTGCATTAAATATTGACTAAGCTCCCTTACATTGTATTCTGCTTGGGATAACAATCCTATCACAGCGACTATCTGATATTGCTTGGCTCTAAAACCAGCTTGAGTCCTGCGAAAAGTTCTAAGATCTTTCCAGCCAAGTGAGCCTCTGGCTAGTTGAGCAAGTTCATCTCTGGGTGTACCAGGATCAAAGAGCAATAACTTGGTAGCTCTTCTGTCAAACTCAACTCCAATTACTGTGCGACTATGACCTGTACAAATAATTGAAACCATGTTTTTATACTTTTTAAAAGAAGCAAAGAAATAAATGGACCTCTAAAAGAAATTTTCCACATCCTGGAAAAAAATGTTTTCCTCCAAAATAGGGATTCATTTACTCAAGAATTAGGTAGCCAGCACAATGACAACAGATCAACAGACACTGGAGCTGGTTGGAATCATAATATAATACTAAAATTTCTATCTGCAATCTGAGACCTTTAACTTGGCAGTCAATATCTAGTCAAATTTAATAACAAAAAGTTATATTTTCTTTTAAAAAAAACAACGCAAGTGTAAGGTATTCAATGTTGAGGTGATTTCATAACAGATATTTAGTCTTAACCACATAGACCAAAACATTATAAATATATTAAACAAACGATTCATCTATTGCTCTGAACTCAATATGTCCTTGATAGATAAGAGATTGGCTACTTAAATCCCCCCCCCCCCCCCCCCCCCCCAAAAAAAAAGATTCAACTTTTTGTCAGAAAATGTATTGACTCAAATTCTTTAGTTCACCAAGTTCAAAAGTTATCCCCCTTGAAAAAATGTGTGATACTAACACCCTTTCATCAAACAACGTGAAAGGTATCACCACCATATTTGTTAACAGTACCTTCAACATACACTTTACACTGAAAGTAAAGCCTTCTTAAACATATAATTTCTACATGTTAATCTTTTTAGCGATTGACAGACTCCAATCAACAAACAGTATATAATGTAGAATCAGCAAACCACCAGCACAGTCATGGCTATTGACTACAAGCTTTGGCTGTAGATATTCATCTATATAATCTACCTGGAAAATGTAACGGCTGTAGTAGTGTTATGACTGTGACGAGCACATTTGCCAGGGATTATATTCTCAATACTTGACAAATCAATGAAATGAAGAAAGAAACATCTCTCTGTTATTTCTTCAAAACTTCTTTAATAACTTCTTCAAACTTTCACATCAAAATTAACTTCTTAATTCAATTACAACTTGACTTGATACTTCATAAATAAAACTTAAATGTTACATAAAACTTCTCTTAGTATAACTTCAACTTCAACTGCTAAAACTTTACTTAATGGATCCGCTAATAACATATAACTCATTACTGAGAGAGAACCAACGCTCTACAAGATCTACTACTATGCGAGGACCAACGCTCTACAAGATCTACTACTATGCGAGGACCCCGTCTGACTCACTTTCCCTTAATTTATACTTTCTTTGATCGTACATTCCAGAATCCTGGAACCTTCTCTGATAATTATTTTAGTAACTTTGACCTTCTAGAAGCTGACGTGTGCTATTTTTTTTCCTTAACCTCTTTCTTCGATTGGACATCTAAAATTAACTTGTTTACGCTGGACACCTGCACTGGCTGACCTCGAGGTTCTAGAAACTGGTCGAAATAGGTCACAGACTCGACTCGTGACATTACCCCCTTGCCTTTTTAGCATTTTGTATGCAATATAAAATGCGTAAAATAACAATATAACATATGCCTATAACATTGATAACATTGCATATAAAAGCAAGTAGCATAGTATATGCCTAAAACACTGATATAATTGCTCTATGGAATGTACAAAACTCATAACTAAAAATAAAAAATGATTCATTATGTTACCATATAAATAAAAAACAAATTCAAAATGTTGTACTTATTCAGCATATATAATTAATATATTATATACATCTTAGGTCTATACATTTGTGAATAATCGATATATTAATATGAATATTTCCCAACTTATGTAACTAAAATATGACAAAAACAACTGAATAATACATCCTATCTCCTTTGCTAATTGTGTTTATAGAGTATCTGAATATTGAAATGTCTTTAAACACATGCAATAAAAAATGAATAAATTTTGTGTCTCTGACTTAAAAACAAAATACACTTAAACAATAAACAATATATTGTATAGTATCTACATACATCTAGACAAAGTATCAGCAAAAACATTCAATTTTCCTGGAACAGTCTTTACATCAAACTGATAGTCCATTAACTGCAAACTCCATCGTGTCAGACGACTATTTGACATCTTTTTAGAGTTGAGAAATGCCAGTGGTGCATGATCTGTCTGTAAAGTAAAGGGTGCTCCTAACAGATACTTGCTAAATTTGAAATAGCCCAGACAATCGCCAGGCACTCTCGCTCAATGGTCGAGTATCTGGTCTCTGCTGAAGATAGTTTTCTGTTTATAAAAAATACAGGATGTAGAATGCCTTCATATTCTTGCATCAGACATGCTCCTATTGCTGACGAGGAAGCATCTGTAGCAAGATAAAACCGCTTCTTCTTGTCTGGCAATTTCAAAATGGATTCTTGTGCAAAAGCATACTTAATGTTCTTTATGGTCTCTTCCAATTCTGATGACCATGGAATTGTGTTAGATTGTCCTTTCTTCGTAAGGTTAGTAAGAAGTGTGGTAAGTGATGCGTAATTTGGAATGAAGCATCTGTAAAAATTACAAAGTCCTAAATACTTCTAACCTGCTTTTTTGTTTGAGGTATTTTAATGTCCAGGATTCGTTTTATAATATTGTCCTGTGTTTTCAGTGAATTGTGTCCAACTTTATAACCTAAAAATGTAACTTCTGATTTTGCTAATTCAACTTTGCTTGGTTTTACAGTAAAACCATTGTCTTTCAACTGTTGGAAGATTTCTTTGAGTCCTTTAATATGATCGTCCCATGTATTATGAAATACACATATGTCATCAATATAGGACACTGTGTCTTTTCTTTGTCCGAACATCCTATGAATTGCTCGGTTAAAAGTACTGCTAGCATTTACTAAACCGAATGGCATGTAATTATATTGAAAAAGGCCAAAGGCTGTAGTAAAAGCAGTGTATTGTTTTGAATCCTGTGTCATAGGTATTTGATAATATCCTCTTGTCAAATCGAGTTTCGTAAAATACTTAGCTCCAGAAAACTGTGACATTAAATCCTCTGGATTAGGCATTGGATAAAAATCAAGGCATGTTATTTTATTCAACTGTCGAAAATCCACACACATTCTTGGCGATGATGACTGTGAACGTTTTACTAGCACTATTGGAGCAGCATAAGATGAATTCGAGTGTTCAATTATGCCTTGTTCTAAAAGATCATTGATTTCTTTCTGAAGGAAATCTCTATAATGAATGGGTAGTGGATATGGACGTGACTTGGTAGGTTTGTCACTCGTCAATTTGATTTCATGATTTATAATGGTTGTTTTACCTGGAACATCTGTAAATATATCAGCATATTCTTGGAGTAGATTCGTTATATCATTTTTTCTTTGTGATGATAAATTGTCCAGTTTGACATCTTGCCAGGTTTCAGTCTGTCTAAAAGTTGTAATTGGTACTACTAATTCATTCATATCCTCCTCATTTTCTTCTGGAATAATCGCTAAGCATAAAATCTGTTTTTCAAGTTCTTCGGCTTCTTCTTCTGTATCAGTAGCTTCATTGTATTTTTGTAACATGTTGATATGAAACACTTTGTTTCTGTTATTGATATAGATTTCATAATCTACATCTGTGACTTTTCTTAAAATAGTAAATGGACCTTGCCATTTAATAAAGAACTTATTTTTCTTATCAGGTAATAATAATTTAACTTTGTCTCCTGGTTCAAAGTACCTAAGTTGTCTATTTACGTTTATTCTTCTATGACTTGCAGCGTTAGCTTTGGCTGTTGCTTCCTTAGCTTTTTCACATGCATTTATTACTGTATTTCTTGTATTGAGAACATGCTGAAATGCAGTTTTCTTAACTGATGCATCATGGTTTGACTTCATTAGTGATTCTTTGAAAGTAGTTATAGGACCTCTTGGATTAGCTCCATATAACATTTCAAAAGGAGAAAATCCTGTAGTATCTTGGATACTTTCTCTATAAGCAAATAATGCAGCTGGTAAAAGGAGATCCCAATTCTGCGGATTATCATTTGCTATTTTTGATATAATTTGTTTTAATGTTTTGTTAAATCGTTCACAAAGCCCGTTGCTTTGAGGATGGTATGGTGTAGTAAACTTCATCTTGATGTTGTACATCTCCATGAATGTCTTAGTTATATCTGCTGTGAACTGACTTCCTCGGTCAGAAAGTATAACTTCAGGCAACCCTGTCCTTGAAAAAATTTCAGATAAAGCTCTGGTAATATCAATTGCAGAAATATTGACTAACGGAATAGCTTCTGGCCATCTAGTACATGTGTCTACTAAAGTTAAAATATATTTGTGATTTCTGCTGGATTCAATTGGCATGGGACCAATTAAGTCAACTGCTACTTTTTGAAATGGTTTCTCAGTCAATTCCATTGTCTGCACTGGCGCTTGTATTTTGTTACCTTTTGGACTTTTCATTTGACAAATATGACAGGTACTAATGTGCTTCTTTACATCTTTAGTAATACCTGGCCAGTAAAAATCCTGAAGTATTCTTTTCTTGGTCTTGGTAACTCCCATATGTCCAGCGAACGGTACATCGTGGCTTGTATTAATAATGGTCTTTCTGTATACTTTTGGAACTACGATTTGCTCAACAGTTTTATTTTTGTATTGACTTTTCTTCATAAGTAATCCTTCTTTAAAATAAGGATCATTATTTTCCTGCTGATTGATGTTTGATTGAGCCTTTTTGAACATTTTAAATAACGTTTCATCATTTTTCTGGTCAACTTTAAATTCTTCAGTATGAAATTTGTCAAGTTCATTTGTCTGTGGATGCAACTGGTCTGCCTGCTTACCATTTCCATTTTCTTGAACAACTTTATCAGAATTTTTGTGTTCAATATGGTTAGTTTCAAGTCTTTCCTTTCTTTTTGCATTGACCTTGTGACTACTACATTGCATTCTTGACTCATTTTTATTGTATTGTTCCATTCAATAAGATCTTGTGTAGTACAGTCACGCACTCCCTGTATATTACCAACTATGAGATCAACAGGTAGATTTTGAGCTACTAAGCTTCTACATGTCCACTGAAAAATGGAGTCGTAATATGTATCAAAGCTTCTGGTAATTTACTTACAGTACCGTTGAAAGCAGTGGCTTTCGATTTCTTTGCCTGTATATTGATTTGATCTCACAAAATTTGCACGTATAACAACGGAAGTGCTACCTGTGTCTCGTAACACCTGTACTCTTTGAGAACCGACTAATCCAGGATAAAACTGAAGTCCTTGTGATTTGGTGATAACAGTCATTGTTGAGTGATGTGCCTTCGAGTTTTTTGTAAAAACCTGTTTCCTATTTCCATATGTTGAATTCTTAACATTTAATGGTCTGTTTTGCGAATATGCCTGGTCATTAGATCTGTCACTGATACTATTATGTCTCTTTCTGCAATCCTTTGCTAAATGTCCTTTCATGTGACAAAAACTGCACTCTATGACCTTCACTCTACACTGTGAAGCGAAATGACCTCTAGTATTGCATTTATAACATATTAAAGTTTTGTCCGTCTGAAAAGATGGCAATGCTCTGTTGTCTCTTGAAAAGCAAATTAAGTTTTCATCAGTTGCTGATCTGATTTGCTTACTTGGATAAGCAGTTTTATATTGACGTATTATTGTTGTCAGGGTCTGTAGATCTTTAGGATTTCTCTCAATTATGAAGGATCGAATATCTTCTGCATATGCGTGAGTAATGGTATCAATTAATATGTGGTCTCTTAATGCTTCATACGTTCTATCAATATTAGCTAAAGATATCCACCTATCAAACCACATTACCATATCAGAGACAAACAACTGTGGATCATCTTCCTGCCTTGGTCTTTCGAAAAAAAATTTCTTGCGATAAGCATTCTGCGTAGCTCCAAACTGTCTTAGTAAAGCTTCTTTTATTTCTTTATAAGTACGCTGTTCATGAGATGGTATTTGTGCACATACATCTAATGCTTTTCCCTGTAATAAGATCAAGAGATGGTGTGCATATTGTTCTTCTGGTAAGCCTGATGCTTTCGCTAACTCCTCAACCGCATTAAATACGAATCTATATTATCTTTATTTTCTTGAAAAGGTAATATTTTAGACAAAGGTTTATACTTGTCAAAAGCATTGCTAGTAGGTAAGGTCGATTGAACCTCTGTTTTTTCTTTTTTTAATTTTAATTCCTCTTCCTGAAGTTGAAGTCTGAATTTTTCCACTTCTAATCTTTTTTCTTCTGCCTCTCTGTCCTCTTTACGTTTCCTTTCTTCTGCCTCTCTTTCCTCTTTACGTTTCCTTTCTTCTGCCTCTCTTTCCTCTTGTCTTATTTTGTCTTCTCTTAAAATTCTTTGTTTTTCTTCCTCTTTTTCTTCTTGTCTTCTTTTTTCTTCTCTTTCAAGTCTTCTTTCTTCTGCCTCTCTTTCTTCTTTACGTTTTCTTTCTTCTGCTTCTCTTTCTTCTTTACGTTTCCTTTCTTCTGCTTCTCTTTCTTCTTTACGTTTCCTTTCTTCTTCTTTAATTTGTTGTTCACACCATTCCCACTGATGTTCTTGTGGAATACCAATGTCCTTGGCTAATTTGAAATATACTTTGAATAAGTCTGCTTGAGACGCCATAGTATGAGATTAGAGATAGCAGAAATGTAGGTGGACAGGTAAAAAGTGAGAGAGGGCTGACCTAGTTAATTATCGATCGGTGTCTCCTCTTGAGGAATGTGTAAGTGGTCAGTGTATGTAAACAAACCAGTGTACTCTAGCTTTAGTAACGTTGCCTTCTCAGCTTAATAGATATAGCTTTCACAGCTTTAGGAAATATAGCTTTTACAGCTTGGTAAATGTAGCTTTCACAGCTTAGTAAATATAGCTTTCACAGCTTAGTATATGTAGCTTTCACAGCTTAGTAAATGTAGCTTTCACAGCTTAGTAAATGTAGCTTTCACAGCTTAGTAAATATAAAATGTAAGGTACTGACCTTAAAACAGATGATCTTTCACGTTTCATTACAAAGTTTCGTTTCAAAGATTGCCGTCTTGTTGAAGTATTCTGCAAGAGGCTTTTCTTATAAGGCTTTATTTGGGCTTTGTCGTTCAGAGAGGCTATAAATCACTCGTTAGAGGCTTTATGAAAATTCGTAGAACTTGCTAGAATGTGTCGACTTTCCTCTTTGAAAATGTAATATGTGATGCTTGACTTCGTCGTTGTCTTTATTTATATAAAGCCTTTTTTTCGTCAGGAGGTGCCAATATATGTGACGAGCACATTTGCCAGGGATTATATTCTCAATACTTGACAAATCAATGAAATGAAGAAAGAAACATCTCTCTGTATTTCTTCAAAACTTCTTTAATAACTTCTTCAAACTTTCACATCAAAATTAACTTCTTAATTCAATTACAACTTGACTTGATACTTCATAAATAAAACTTAAATGTTACATAAAACTTCTCTTAGTATAACTTCAACTTCAACTGCTAAAACTTTACTTAATGGATCCGCTAATAACATATAACTCATTACTGAGAGAGAACCAACGCTCTACAAGATCTACTACTATGCGAGGACCAACGCTCTACAAGATCTACTACTATGCGAGGACCCCGTCTGACTCACTTTCCCTTAATTTATACTTTCTTTGATCGTACATTCCAGAATCCTGGAACCTTCTCTGATAATTATTTTAGTAACTTTGACCTTCTAGAAGCTGACGTGTGCTATTTTTTTTTCCTTAACCTCTTTCTTCGATTGGACATCTAAAATTAACTTGTTTACGCTGGACACCTGCACTGGCTGACCTCGAGGTTCTAGAAACTGGTCGAAATAGGTCACAGACTCGACTCGTGACAATGACCCTTGCATTGCAATAAGGTCACTGAAGCGAAATGCCTAGAACAAAACCCTAGTTCAGTAGATAGTAAACATGAAAGGGAGTATTAGATTATAGCCCAAGTATATTAGTGAAAGGAAGGTTGGAACTAAAATGGTAATACAGAGACAAGAAAAATAAAAGGAAAAAAAAAAAGTGTATTTACTTTTTCTCCCTAATAAACTGTTGAATCCCCATGGTAAGACTAATTTGTAATTTTTTAACTCATTACCAGAACCCTTTTTTCAATAGCTTATGTTTTTCTTAGATTTCCTGGGGGTGGGGGTTCAAATTGTCTGTAGAGCATACAATCTTAACAATTGAAACTGTAGGGTGATGATTAAACTTCACTTCAACTATGTTATAAGACTTTAAGCTATCGAACGTAAACTGAATGTAAGTGTGATCACATAGAGGCAACATCCAGGTCATAATCCCTAACACTTTGTTACCTTGGTGCTGTAAGTAGAGAGGTGGCCTGCCCAACCCATTGATCTGAGTAGTTCTGAAGTAGTCACTGACCCACTCCAGAAGCCTAGGATGGGTCCTGTCATCTGAAGATGGTGCATGGAAGTCAATAAGTTGACACCTACCATTGATATAGGATGGTACTGAATGAATAAATTAAACCAAAATATCAATTAAAAACAAATACATGTGTACAATATATATATATATATATATATATATATTAGGGGTGCACCGGATAGTACTTTTTGATATCCGGCCGGGCCAGATATGACCAGATAGTAAAATTTGATATTCGGCCGGAGCCGGATACCTAAGTGTCTTGTTAATAGCTTGTGTTGCTGAACATTTTACGAAAACTTTAAATCACATACCTATATTGGTTGGTTTTATTTTTTTTCCTTTTATATACGTTATTGTTTTAAACTCTGTTACTGAATGATTTATTCAAACTTAACAGTATTTCTAAAAATCTGTATAGCATGAGTGTGTCTGTGTGTATGTACGATGCCACCAACTGTAAAGGATGTGTGTAGGAAGGTCAATGAAAATAATGTTAGTATATATTTAACTAGTTACTAATGTAAATCTCTCATAAGTAAAGTGCAATCTGTCTTGTATAATGGTCGGATGTATGTGTTCCTGAATTTCAGACAAACAACCTGGTCAGATATACCTAGTGAGCCTACACATGTAAACCCTAGTGTAGTGTGTATAGTTGTTTGTGTTGGGTGTCAGTCAAAAAAGATAACACATTGGCATGGTCAGTCAAGCATATAGATAAATTATACCCGTCCACTAGTTAGAGGTCAAGGGTTGTTGATTTTTACCCTCCAGCATATTGTTTCTTTGTTTGCTAGATCTAACTGGGGTACTATTATTCAATTTACTTTATGCAATTTTAAAATTTACTGTAAGGTTCTCCGTTATTTATTGAGTCAAAAGAATTAAACAATGAAATTAGCTTTCTTTCTAAAGATTTTAATACAAGGCAAAAAAAAATACACACACGCAAACATGCACATCTTTGTTTTTATTTTATTGTGCAAAGAACGTACGTAAGAAACATTAAATGCAAAGAATGTATGTTAGAAACATCTTCCTTAATAATTACTTATTAATTATTGTATTCGTGGTTTCAGTAATTGTTACAAAAGGGAACCTTAATAAGCCTATGGATGTCAGGTGTGTAAAAGTCGTCCTAGCCTGATACACAGTGGCTAAGTACGAATCTTAAGTAAAAATAAATAGTAATAACAAGGAGTTAATTGACTGTCACAAATTATTAAGAATATTGTTATCAAATCAAGACACTTAACTGCAGGAGTAATATTCAAGTTAACACGTTAGAAAAATTAGTTAGAAAAATTATTTAACCGTAATATTTATTGACAGTGTAATATCCTTTGTTAGCACGTTGTGTTTTTTCATTCTGGCTTAAAAATGGTCAATGTCTATCAATAAATTGGGTGTCAAGGACCAAAGAAATAAAATAAAGAGTAGGGGGTGTTTAGCTCTCCATTTAAAGATAGCCCTGGTCGTGTCTTCTACAAAATAATTAGTTACTGGCTTACTGGGCTATATAATCTCGCGGTTTGTGTTCTGTGTAGCTAAAGGTCACTCGTTTAGGTGTGTGTGATCTTTAGTCCAGCTTACTAATAGATATTTATATTTAAGTAACTCGGCACACTTGAAAATTTGTGGCCTCTAGCCCAACAGAGTGATTAAGATTTTTCTCCAAATAAGCAAACTCTTTGTCCGGATACCCGTGTAGATGTTTGGCTTGAAGTCCAGTCCCCCCCCCCTCCAATTAAGATTAACTACTAAGTAAACAAACCTAGTTCCTTAGTGTGACCTTTAGAGAGTGCTTACGTCCATCGTATCTGACTTGGGGTCATCTGTCAATCAATGAACGCAATGTGATGAACTAAACAAATAAAAGGGGGAGGGAGTTGTTCATCTGAAAATATACCTAGTTACCTTAGAGGTGTGGCTCTTGTAGTCCAGCCTCCCTAATAAAGATTAACTCATCTCTGTGGCATTTTACGTCTCGAGAGACGATCTTTTCCCTTTGCAACTTCTTGTGTGACTAATGAGGCCAATCCTTGATACACAGCTGCGATCGCAGGTTGGGCATATATAATCACCAGGCGCCGTTGCATTTTCACCCTTCTTTCTGTTTCTGTTGTGTATGACATCTGCAATCTGTGACCCTTCCTTTATGCTCTCTCTCCATGTGGATCTGTCCAGTGTCGCCTCTTCCCAGTTGCCAGTGTCGATTTTGAAGAGCTTCATGTCGCGTTTGCATACATCCGTATAACGTAAAAGTGGGCGACCAGCGGCTCTCCTGCCTTCTATTAGATCGCCATACAGGATGTCCTGTGGAAGTCGACCTACTGGCATTCTACGAACGTGGCCAAGCCAGCCAAGGCGTCTGCTGCTGATAACAGAGCGGATGTCCTGGCACCCTGCTCTTTGTAGCACTTCCTCATTGGTTATCTTATCTTGCCACCTCATTTTAAAGATCCGCCTTAGGCATCGGAGGTGGAAAACATTCAGCTTTTTTTCCTGCCATGAGTAGGTTGTACATGTTTCACTTCCGTACAGCAAGGTGCTCAACACACAGGTCCGGTAGACTAGGGCTTTAGTACTGCTAGTCAGCAATATGTTGTCCCAGACTCTTTTCTGCAACTGTGACATGGTGGCCATTGCCTTGGCTATCCTGTTGTTTATGTCTTTATCCAGTAGAGTGTTGTTGGATATGATGGAGCCAAGGTAACAAAAGTGATCAACAATTTCTAGTGGTTGGCCATTAACGCTTACTTGAGGCGCAGTGTTTGTGTTTTGGACAAGTATCTTAGTCTTGCTTTGACTGATATTTAAGCCAAACTTCTGGCAAGCAGCAGATAGTTTGTCAACCAGGGACTGTAGCTGAATATCAGAATCAGCCACAATAGCTGCATCATCAGCATACAGGATTTCCCTGACGAGTAGCTTCCTAACCTTGGTTTTTGCCCGCAGCCTTGATACATTAAATAGTTTTCCAGAGGATCTTGTATGGAGAAACACACATTCGTTTATGTCGTTGTACGGATAATGCAGTAGACAGGAGAAGAATATGCCAAACAGAGTAGGTGCGAGCACACATCCCTGCTTGACACCACTAAATAAACAAACCTACTTCCCTCGTGTGACCTCTAGAGAGTGCTTACGTCCATCATATCTGACTTGGGGTCATCTGCCAATCAATGAACTCAATGTGATGGACTAAACAAATAAAAAGGAGAGGGAGTTGTTCATTTGGAAATATACCTAGTCCTAGTTACCTTAGAGGTGTGGCTCTTGTAGTCCAGCCCCCCTAATAAAGATTAAGTAAACAAACTCAGTTCCCTCGAAAGGTGTGACCTCTAGAGTGTGTCTGTGTGTATGTACGATGCCACCAACTGTAAAGGATGTGTGTAGGAAGGTCAATGAAAATAATGTTAGTATATATTTAACTAGTTACTAATGTAAATCTCTCATAAGTAAAGTGCAATCTGTCTTGTATAATGGTCGGATGTATGTGTTCCTGAATTTCAGACAAACAACCTGGTCAGATATACCTAGTGAGCCTACACATGTAAACCCTAGTGTAGTGTGTATAGTTGTTTGTGTTGGGTGTCAGTCAAAAAAGATAACACATTGGCATGGTCAGTCAAGCATATAGATAAATTATACCCGTCCACTAGTTAAACCTACGTCCATCGTATTGAACTTTTGGTCACCTGTATATAAAAAAAACCTCAATGTGATGGACTAAACAAATAAAAGGGGTAGGAGTTAGTCATCTCTACCTCTGGAGATATATGCACACAGCTAGACAGACGCTGGTCAGCATGACGTAGTCAGGGAATGTAGAATTTTAACATGTTAACTAACCTACTCAAAGGTCAAGACAAATTGAAAAAAGTGCCAGCCATTGCTGCTCTGTATGTAAAGCGCATTTATGATGTAAAGTTTCATTTCTATTTATATTAAGTTATTAACATGCCTTGTCTTTATAATAAACGATGTTTGGTGCATATTTATAATGGCTCTATTTTTAAGCACATTATTTTGTTTTCATATAAACATTAATACATTCTACAACAGAACGAGGTCCACTTTATGCATATTAAATAGGTGTATTTTTTATTATCCGGTTTACTATCCGGTAGTGTTATCCACCCGGAGCCAAATATCACCAGTTAGTAAAAAATGCCGGATATTCGACAGAAGCCGGAGTCGGATCGACTATCCGGTGCACCCCTAATATATATATATATATATATGTATATATATATATATATATATATGTATATATATATATATATATATATATATATATATATATATATCTGTGGCATTTTACGTCTCGAGAGACGATCTTTTCCCTTTGCAACTTCTTGTGTGACTAAAGAGGCCAATCCTTGATACACAGCTGCGATCGCAGGTTGGGCATATATAATCACCAGGCGCCGTTGCATTTTCACCCTTCTTTCTGCTTCTGTTGTGTATGGCATCTGCAATCTTTGACCCTTCCTTTATGCTCTCTCTCCATGAGGATCTGTCCAGTGCCACCTCTTCCCAGTTGCCAGTGTCGATTTTGAAGAGCTTCATGTCGCGTTTGCATACATCCGTATAACGTAAAAGTGGGCGACCAGCGGCTCTCCTGCCTTCTATCAGATCGCCATACAGGATGTCCTGTGGAAGTCGACCTTCTGGCATTCTACGAACGTGGCCAAGCCAGCCAAGGCGTCTGCTGCTGATAACAGAGCGGATGTCCTGGCACCCTGCTCTTTGTAGCACTTCCTCATTGGTTATCTTATCTTGCCACCTTATTTTAAAGATCCGCCTTAGGCATCGGAGGTGGAAAACATTCAGCTTTTTTTCCTGCCATGAGTAGGTTGACCATGTTTCACTTCCGTACAGCAAGGTGCTCAACACACAGGTCCGGTAGACTAGGGCTTTAGTACTGTTAGTCAGCAATATGTTGTCCCAGACTCTTTTCTGCAGCCGTGACATGGTGGCCATTGCCTTGGCTATCCTGTTGTTTATGTCTTTATCCAGTAGAGTGTTGTTGGATATGATGGAGCCAAGGTAACAAAAGTGATCAACAATTTCTAGTGGTTGGCCATTAATGCTTACTTGAGGTGCAGTGTTTGTGTTTTGGACAAGTATCTTAGTCTTGCTTTGACTGATGTTTAAGCCGAACTTCTGGCAAGCAGCAGATAATTTGTCAACCAGGCACTGTAGCTGAATATCAGAATCAGCCACAATAGCTGCATCATCAGCATACAGGAGTTCCCTGACGAGTAGCTTCCTAACCTTGGTTTTTGCCCGCAGCCTTGAAACATTAAATAGTTTTCCAGAGGATCTTGTATGGAGAAACACACCTTCGTTTATGTCGTTGTACGCATAATGCAGTAGACAGGAGAAGAATATGCCAAACAGAGTAGGTGCGAGCACACATCCCTGCTTGACACCACTGCAAACCTCAAAAGGTGCTGATTGGGCTCCATTGAATTTGACAGTGCATTTAGTTTCCTCGTGAAAACACTCAATGAACTGCAGTAGTTTGGGAGGGCAACCTATTTTCCTCAGGAGTTTGAAGAGGCCACTTCTGCTGACCATGTCAAAAGCTTTAGTCAGATCAACAAAAACGATGTAAAGGGGTCTGTCTCTCTCTCTGAATTTCTCCTGCAGTAGTCGTAGAGAAGATATCATGTCTACAGTGGATCTACCACTCCTGAATCCACACTGAGACTCTGGGTAGACTCTAGAAGCTATCACTTGCAGCCTGGATAGTGCCACTCTAGCAAAGATCTTGCCCACTATACTGAGGAGAGAGATACCCCTGTAATTGTTGCAGTCACTCCGATCCCCTTTGTTCTTGTATATTGTGACTATAGTTGCGTCACGCATGTCCTGTGGGACATGACCTGTTTCCCAACAGCGGCAGAGGAGAATATAGAGTTCAGGGAGCAGGAGTGATTCGTTGACTTTCACTACTTCCACTGGGATACCATCACTCCCAGGAGATTTTCTATTTTTTATGCAGTTAATTGCTTTTTTAAGGTCACTGAGGTTCGGAAGATCATCTAGGCATTCCAGTACTGGAAGATCTGGTAGAGAAGCCAGGGCGACATCGTCTACTGTGTTCTGTGTGGCATAGACTTCGAGGTAATGTTCTGTCCAACGTTCTAGCTGCTTGGTTTGATCTGTAATTTTTTCTCCTGATTTGGATAGAAGGGGGGCAGGCTTAGACACTGTTGGACCCAGGGCCGCTTTAATGCCATCAAATAGAGCTTTGCTATTTCCTGAGTGGAGACTGTCTTGGATTCTGTTGCAGGTATCCCTCCAAAAGTTGTTAGCACATTTTCTAGCCATTTGTTTCGCCTCTTTATTAGCACTTTTGAAGGCCTCCAAAGATCTTGTACTTGGCTTTGTCTTGAGAGCGAGTTGTGCAGATCGCTTTTTCTCGATGCAAGGTTCCATTTGTGCTAGATTCGCCTCAAACCAGTCTACATTTTTGTGTTTTTGAGGCCCAAAGGCGGTGATTGCCGAACTGTAGATTACATCTCTTAATTTCTCCCATCTGATAGAGATGTCTTCTTCATTACTTAACGAGGAGATTGAACTGTTCAGGAGCTCGCCAAAGAGTGCACACTTCTCTGGGTCACCTACATGGTTGACGTTAATTCGCCTAGTTCTGGGTTGAGTGGAAGTATAAGCCTTCTTGAGAAGTAGTTTGATTTTGCTTAGCACTAGTGAATGGTCTGAGTTGCAGTCCATATATATATATATATATATATATATATATATATATATATATATATATATATATATGTATATATATATATATATATATATGTATATATATATATATGTATATATATATATATGTGTGTATATATATATATATATATATATATATATTGTCACGTATTACGAATTGAATTCTACTTTTAAATGGCTTGCCTAGGGGAACGTGACAATAGAATAGCAGTTGTGTCACTTATAATAAGTCTGAATTTAATCAAAGACTTACAATGAATAACAAAAAAAAAATGACACAAGAAATCGGAAGGTAAACTATCAACTTAATGTTTAATCAAATATAAAGTTACAAGAAAGAAAAATAAACATTTACTCAATACAGAATTGATGTGTTGACCAAAACCCTTTTACAAAAATGGCATGTAAAAATATTACAATACAAGAGTTTGAAAATGTAATTACAAATACAAGCAAGCAAGGCCTTAAAAAAAATATTAACTTACACGATAAATGGTATACCACGCACGGGTCACGCAATGTCTCCGCTATTCTGTCTCACGGCTGTCTCCGTATGTCTGTCCGTCAACGTCACGCGGGCGGTCTTTATATAATATACCGCGCGTCGATTTCAAGACAAATCTAGGAATTTCTCGAAACAAATACGTCATCAATTTCCCAGATCTAGAACGCTCTTCAAAGAGACAAAAAAAAAACACCCTCCTTTCAACCAGAGGTACACACACAGGTCAAGGACCGGTCACTGTCTGTGTGGCTTGACGAATAAAATAAAAAAAAACTTATTACACAAGGGGCAGACAACCTCCCCGTCTCTCGACTGCAACAGGTCAAAGAAAAAAAAACAATGCCTAGATACGTAACACCTCCCTCCTAAAAATAAAAAGTTTACATTTCCACGAAATGGAAATCTTTTTAGAACTACAAAAAATATTTACATTACAGAATGTATTTATCATGATATATATATACAAAATATACATCAAAATACTTTTTACAATCTAGATAAGGCATCGGCGATAACATTTTCGCTGCCTTTTATGTGTTTAAGATCTAGGTTGTACTCTTGTAAAAATAAACTCCACCTGAGAAGTCGTTGGTTCTTGCCAGACATTTTGTGGATAAATGTAAGGGGATTATGGTCAGTAAATACAACCAGTGGCCATCTGGACCCACTGATATAAAAATCAAAGTGTTGTATAGAAAGAATCAACCCAAGACATTCTTTTTCCACAGTAGAATAATTTCTTTGATGTCTAGTAAATTTCTTGGAAAAGAAACAAATAGGATGCTCTACTTGGAAATTATCTTCTTGGTAAAGGACTGACCCAACACCTGTGTCACTGGCGTCAATAGCTAACCTAAAAGGTTTTCCGAAGTCAGGAGCCATCAAAATGGGAGAGCTAGATAATATCTGCTTGATCTGGTTAAAGGCTTTCTGACATTCATCCGTCCAAGTAAATCGGACGTTCTTTCTCAGGAGGTTTGTTAAAGGACTGGCAATGACAGAAAAATTTTCGCAAAATTTTCTATAATATCCAGACATTCCCAAAAATCTTCGGAGTTGTTTCCGGTCAGCAGGGATAGGGAAAGCTTGGATAGCTTCTACTTTGGCCATTACAGGTTTCACCTGGCCTTGTCCTACAATATGGCCTAAGTATTGGATGGAAGCCTGGCAAAAATCACTCTTACTCAGGTTTACAGTAATTTTTGCATGTAACAGTTTAGTAAAAAGACAATGCAGTTGTTTACAATGGCTAGAAAAATCTTGGCTAAAAATTACTACATCGTCTATGTATGCGTGGCAATTCTCCATGTCAGCAAGCAGGGCATTTATCATTCTCTGGAAAGTGGCAGGAGCATTCTTCATGCCAAATGGCATCACTTTGTATTGGTACAGACCATCAGGGGTGACAAAGGCGGAGATTTCCTTTGCCCTATCAGTCAGGGGAACCTGCCAATAACCTGAAAGTAGGTCTATTTTGGTGATGTACTTAGCGTCACCAATACGATCTATGAGATCGTCTATCCTAGGGATAGGAAACGAATCGGTCTTTGTTACAGCATTTACCTTACGGTAGTCTGTACAAAAACGATAAGTCTTGTCCTGTTTAGGTATCAAGACACATGGGGAGCTCCAGCTACTGGAACTTGGTTCAATGAGGTCATTTTCAAGCATATACTTGATTTCTGACCTAAGTATGGCAAGTTTTTCAGGGTTGACCCTGTAAGGATGCTGCTTGACTGGAGTAGCCTCGCCAACATCTACATCATGCATTATAACATTAGTCTGTTTTGGTACATCAGAAAAAATGTCATTAAATTCATTAATGAGTTTCATGATAACTGGCCTTTCTGTCGAAGACAGATGAGACAGTTTTACATCCAAATTCTGTAATACAAAAGAATTAGGTATTTTGTATTGTCCAAATTTCTCCTTTACAATATCATCATCAATAGGAGAAACATGGCTATTTGAACAACTTTTGACTGTATTTAAAACACAATTACTCTTCTCTGAGTGATCTGGCCGAGATACATAAGGCTTCAGCATGTTTATATGACATAACTGAGTCTTTTTCCTACGGTCAGGGGTTTTGATTGTATAATTGAGGTCACTAATTTTGGTCTCAATTTCATAGGGACCAAAATATCTGGCTTGCAAGGGTTGACCTGGTATGGGCAAAAATACAAGCACCTTATCCCCGGGAGAAAATTCTCTAACACGGGCCTTTCTATCATACCAGCGTTTCATGCTGGATTGGGTGTTTTGTAAGTTATTTTTGGCCAGAACACAAGCATCATAAAGTCTAGTTTTAAACTTAATTACATAGTCTAAAAGTCCTTCAGTGGCTGTTGGTGACAACAAAGTCTCTTTTATACATTTCAAGGGACCGCGCACCGAATGGCCAAAGACTAAGTCAAAAGGGCTGAATCCCAACGATTCCTGGACGGATTCACGGGTTGCAAGCAGTAGCATGTGGATTCCTTCGTCCCAGTCTTTTTCGTGCTCAAAGCAATAGGTTCGGATCATGTTCTTGAGAGTCTGATGGAATCGCTCAAGAGCGCCTTGCGACTCGGCATGATACGCACTCGACATGCAGTGTTTGATGCCCAACTGAGTCATGACTTGCTTGAAAAGATTGGCCGTGAAATTCGTTCCTTGGTCCGATTGGATGGACTTTGGTAGACCAAATAGAGTAAAGAACTTGATTAAGGCCTTCACAATGTTTGATGCTTTTATGTTCCTTAGAGGAATAGCCTCAGGAAAACGAGTTGAAGCACACATAATGGTCAACAGGTATTGGTTGCCAGCTTTTGTCCTTGGGAGAGGACCAACACAGTCAATAAGTACTCTGCTGAAAGGTTCTTCAAAGGCTGGAATCGGCTTCAGAGGAGCAACAGGGATCTTTTGATTTGGCTTGCCAACCATCTGACAGGCATGGCAGGATCGGCAGTACTGGATGACATCTTTCTTCAAACGTGGCCAGAAGAAGTGTGACATAATCTTGTGGTATGTCTTGTGGATGCCGAGATGACCTGACATTGGTGTGTCATGAGCCAGATTCATGATGTACGCTCGGTATCTTTCTGGTAACACGATTTGATGGCATATTCTCCATTCTTCTTCGTTGGATGCGTCTGGAGGTTTCCATTTCCTGAAGAGCATATCATCTTGGATGTAGTAGCACGTTGATGCTAGCTCTGCCTCTTGTGATGTCATTGCGGTTTCTCGGAGTTTGGCGAGCTCTGGATCCTTCTTTTGGTCCTCAATCAACTGTTTTCGAGTTGATGCCGGCTTTTCAGAATTTGGCGTTGGTTCTTCTTCAAGAGAAGCAAAGAATGTGGTGCTCAAGTCCACATCATCGTGGTTACTGTTGGCTTTGACGACGTTCTCTTCTTGAGATGCTTTCAACCTCATTGCCCTTGTTACTGCACACGCTGGATATAACTCTAGGTCTTCCTCGGGTGTGGCAGATAAGTCGGGTGTTTGAGTGACGATGGGTTCGGCTATCACCTTTCCACCTGCTAAGTCATTGCCTAACAGCAACGAGATGCCTTCCAATGGTAATGTTGGTCGGACACCTACAACAACCGGTCCAGTAATAAGATTTGACTTTATGTCGATTAGATGTAGAGGCACATCTATACATCCAAGCTCTACGCCTCGTAACAGGATGCTCTTCCCAGTCGATGATTTTTTTGACAAGGGCAAGATACCCTCTAAAAGTAGCGATTGTGAAGCACCTGTGTCTCTCAAAATGGTGATAGGTCGTAGACTTGTAGAATCACCGGGTAGTGATACGAATCCTTCCGAAATGAAAGGCTTAAAATCCTCTAATAAAACATCAATTTTGGTTGATGCAGACTGGACTTGGGTCGAACTCTCGCTGGAGTCATTGACATCTCTAGGAGACGCAGTGGAGAAACTCTTTCTTGAGTCAGTAGAACATCTTTTGGATGTATTTGGAGAACTCTTGATGGAGTCATTAGAACATCGGGGTGATGTCTTATGGGAACTCTTGATAGAGTCATGGGAACATCGGGATGATGTATTATGGGAACTCTGGATAGAGTCATTGGAACATCGGGGTGATGTCTTATGGGAACTCTGGATAGAGTCATGGGAACATCGGGATGATGTATTATGGGAACTCTGGATAGAGTCATTGGAACATCGGGGTGATGTATTATGGGAACTCTGGATAGAGTCATTGGAACATCGGTGTGATGTATTAGGTAAACTCTTGTTTGAGTCATTGGAACATCGGCTTGATGTATTTGAAAAACTCTTGTTTGAGTCATTGGAACATCGGCTTGATGTATTTGAAAAACTCTTGTTTGAGTCATTGGAACATCGGCTTGATGTATTTGAAAAACTCTTGTTTGAGTCATTGGAACATCGTAAAGATGAATTTGAAGAACTCACTGTTGAGTCATTTGAACACCGTGGAGACATTTTCGGAGAGTCTTGTACAGTCAATACATTTGAAACAGGTGGTGTCGAGGTATTCTTGATATGACTTGAGGATGAGGGAGTAAACCTCGCCGACCACTGTACTGTGCAAGCGCTGACTTTTGAAGGAGCTTTTTCGTTTCTCTTCCTCAATTTCCAACAATCGTCAACTTTATGGCCTTCTCGTTTGCAGTAGGAACAAGTAGCTTTACTTGTAGTAGGTTTTCTGTCATTTGTACTGCTGTTCTTGATGGAGTTGCTAGCAATGGACTCAGGCTGTTTGACTTGTTTTGGCTTGACATCCGTCGTATACTTGGCAAATTGATGTGATATTATATAATCGTCTGCCAACACTGCAGCCTTGTGCACATCTTCCTCGCCACGATCAGCTATATGCGTACGGACGTCCAGCCGCACACAACTCTTGAACTCTTCCATCAGCATTAGGTTCTTGAATTTGGCAAAGTCGGTGCCGATTTCCCTGGAAGTGAGCCATTTCTCAAAGCGTCGCTCCTTTTCCCGCAGGAATTCTACATGGGTTTGGCCATCCGATTTGCGACAATCCCTGAACTGCTTTCGGTAAGCTTCCGGAACAAGTTCATATGCCTTAAGAATTAAGGCCTTAACAACATTATAATCTTTCTGTTGTTCAATGGTCAAAGAACAAAATACCTCTGCAGCTCTACCAGTCAAAACTGTTTGCAGCAAAGTGGGCCACAAAGTTTCAGGTACATTAAAATTTTTCACAGCAAGTTCAAATTGTGGAAAATAATTGTCAATTGTGGCTTCATTAAAGCGTGGAATTATTTTCAAAAATTTTGTTGCTTCAGCAGTATGACTGGCAGGGGAAGAATCTGGTCTTACATTAGCAGCTAACTCTAATTTCTTTAACTCTATTTGTAATTTCATTTCCATTTCTTTCTGCTCTCTAGCCGCTGCAAGCTCTAATTCTTTTTGTTTAATTTCTCTCTGCTCTCTAGCCGCTGCAAGCTCTAATTCTTTTTGTTTAATTTCTCTCTGCTCTCTAGCCATTTCCTTCTGGGCTTCTATTTCCATTTGTTTTAATTTTATCTGAAGTTCTAAATCTGATTTACCCTCATCGGGTCTAAGGGTTTCTAAAAGGTCTTCAGAAAACACTTCCTCGTCTACATAATGGACTACAATGTTATCTCTGATTTCTTGTTTAAGGGCATTTGATTTTATTTTTAACCCTAAATGTTTAGAAATAAGGACCAGTTCCTTCCTAGTAAAAGCATCAAGCTCTTCCACAGAGGGATTTGCAAGAAAAACCTGAATATCCATGACTAACTAGCAACTATTACAAGCAAAAATATGTATACAGTGTAAATATACAGTACAAAATCAGTACAACAAAAAAAAAACCTTAAGAGAGTTTGGTCAATACTATTGATACTTTACTTCCGACTCTTTGAACAAAAAAAAAAAAATTTTGTTAAAGTCAACTTCGCCTTTACAAAATTACTCAAGTAAGACGAAAATAGGTTCAGAAAAATATCCCGGACGAGCCCCCAAACTTCTTTTGTCACGTATTACGAATTGAATTCTACTTTTAAATGGCTTGCCTAGGGGAACGTGACAATAGAATAGCAGTTGTGTCACTTATAATAAGTCTGAATTTAATCAAAGACTTACAATGAATAACAAAAAAAAAATGACACAAGAAATCGGAAGGTAAACTATCAACTTAATGTTTAATCAAATATAAAGTTACAAGAAAGAAAAATAAACATTTACTCAATACAGAATTGATGTGTTGACCAAAACCCTTTTACAAAAATGGCATGTAAAAATATTACAATACAAGAGTTTGAAAATGTAATTACAAATACAAGCAAGCAAGGCCTTAAAAAAAATATTAACTTACACGATAAATGGTATACCACGCACGGGTCACGCAATGTCTCCGCTATTCTGTCTCACGGCTGTCTCCGTATGTCTGTCCGTCAACGTCACGCGGGCGGTCTTTATATAATATACCGCGCGTCGATTTCAAGACAAATCTAGGAATTTCTCGAAACAAATACGTCATCAATTTCCCAGATCTAGAACGCTCTTCAAAGAGACAAAAAAAAAACACCCTCCTTTCAACCAGAGGTACACACACAGGTCAAGGACCGGTCACTGTCTGTGTGGCTTGACGAATAAAATAAAAAAAAACTTATTACACAAGGGGCAGACAACCTCCCCGTCTCTCGACTGCAACAGGTCAAAGAAAAAAAAACAATGCCTAGATACGTAACAATATATATATATATATATATATATATATATATATATATATATGTATGTATATAATACTAATATATTCTTTCTACTGACTTGTTTGTACAATATTAGAACCCAAGAGGACAATGTACCATAAATATATATGTGTATATATATATGTGTGTATATATGTATATATGTGTATATATATATATGTGTATATATGTATATATGTGTATATATGTATATATATATATATATATATATATTTGTTGTTAATGAATGAATTCAGTAGGGTTTACACTTTGCATAAACTTAAAAGGCTATTAGTATACAGGATTTTCATACCAAAATTAACCACAGCTATCAACTAATGTTTTTATTTTGCTTTTTAAGATTAGATAACTTTATTGGTCCTAATCAATGGAAATTCAATGAAAGAACTGATTTAAGTTTTTAAAGCAATAAATGACAGAAAAAGAACAAAAACGTATGAGGAAAAGTGGAAGCAATGTAATAGAACCCCCTCCCCCAAAATGAAATGAACAAAAAGGAAAGAGGATGATTGGGTAACATTTTGAAATAATTAACATCATCTTTGAGTCTTAAGATTGAAGAAGAGGGCAGTATTTCATGTGGCTACAAAGACCCATTTTTTAAATTTAATTTTTTTTTTACTTTTGAATTCTGTGCAGCTGGTACACCAATAATTTAATATGACAGATTAGCTTGGACTCATGTCTGTACACAGTATAATCAATAAAGAGTATAATTCTAAAGATGTTATTGGGTTGTAGTGATTATCATACAAATGTCTGCCTGAAAGTGTGGTAAGCACTCTGGACTATCATCTTGATGGTCCCGGGTTCATAGCCTGCCAACTGTCATCATCACTGTCCTTATAAGTCATTTTACCTATCAAATACAGTAAAACATCTAGCACTAAACTGTAGTGTGATAGTGTACGTTAAAAAAAAACTAGTAAAGTTCCCCTTTAAGATCTTACAATCTATAGGGCAGATGATGTTAAGGTCATCTGTTTCTTTGGTCAATGGTTAATGAACAGGGTGTTATGTGGCCAGTACAATGGCTGCCTTACTTTCCCCAACTAAAGTCAGGTACCCATTAGAGTTGGGCGGACCCAAGGGTGCCCTAAAAATCCCAAAATTCAAAACAAGATTCAAACCTAGGACCCAGGTTCAGAAGCCAAACTCTTCGGACCATGCAGCCACCATGCCCCCAAAACCATTTAAGGCCTAACACTTAATATAAATCTTCCCTCATTAGTATAACACAGCACAAATGAAACAAACTGTTCTGAAGCTTCTACTGAGCATCTGTTTTAGTCAGACGGAAGCAATGCATCTGTGTCAGTAAGTTCAAAATAACTTACTTAATACCCAAATAAGAAAGTGTAGCAACTATTTCTGTGGCCCCAATCCATTTTTTGGTGTTGACAAGCTTTCCATTAAGCTGCAGACAGCCTTGTCGATCAAATCCATTCTTCCATGCACATTCAATCATCTCTTGAATTTTAGGAATGGAAGGAATGCTTTTTTGCTGGTCTAGATCAAAAAAGAAAATACCATATAATGGAATCAATAAGGAAAACTTGGTCAGAACCACAAAATCAAATTCATTTCTAAAACATACAGCTGGCTTAAAGAATAGCAACATTTAAAAATATCTTAAATTAAAATAAATTAGAAGACTTATCAACATCAAAATATCTAGAATCTATACACTTCACGATTTTAAAGAATGTTTTAATTATTAGAAATTGCGCAAACCTTTTTTCTAAAAACATAAAAAGGGAGCTTTTTTATTTTTCTTAAAAAAAAACCACCAACTTCCATGATCTGCTTAACTTTTAAATATAATTAATTTAATTATTAATTAAAAATTAATATAATTAATAAAGTACTTTATTTTGATAGCCCTATTATTAATTGCTTCATTTCATTATTAATTCGAAGACTATCATCACTATCAGGGTTGTTTCAAGAGAGAGCTTTGTATATTATTTTCTCCACAATCATCTTTTTTTTTTCTTTTTACATTGAATTTTTTATTATGGAATAATATAAAAATACAGGGATCAAAATTTTTCAGTAATCTTAATATATTCTTTCTACTGACTTGTTTGTACAATATTAGAACCCAAGAGGACAATGTACCATAAATTTAAAAAAAAATCTAACAAAAAAGAAAATTTAGAAATATGATCCTTGATAGTTTTGAAAAATGTGGATTAAGGTAACAAGTCTTTACAAAGATTTAACAGAATGAACTTCAAACAATACCTGGAAATATTTGAGCAGCAAACTCTGGTGATGAAGAGAGACAGGAGAGTATCATTTGAAAGTTGCGATAGCCACATCCCCAGCCTTTGTCCCCATAGGAAGCTGAGTAATGGTCAGCGGAAGAGCACAATATGGCACTCTGACCTTGTCTGGCTTGTGTTCTGTAGAGGGTTTCTAATTTCTGAATTAAACCTGTGGGTTGTAAATTCATATCATGCTCATCTATTATCATGCTCATTTATTTTGTAAGAAGCATCTTTATTACCATAAAATTATAGTAATAAAAAAAAAACAAGAGCGCATTATACAAGGAAGCAGAGTGCTACATTAATAAATATATAGTTCACATATTTCACACAACTGAAATTGGGGGTTAGGTTGCTGATTGGTAAAGCGCTTTGCATCTGTCTCAGGGGTCTTGTGTCCAGGTGAATACTGGCATTTTGAATTTTAGGATTTCAGGATGCCCCTGAGTCCACCCAACTTTAACAGGTACCAGACATGTGTGGAGAAGTAAAGACGGTTGGTTGCTGAGCTGGCCACACGATACCCTCATTAACTGTAGGCAATAGAAACAGATGGTTTTTAAATCAACCGCCCCCATAGATTGCAAAGCCTGAAGGAGGTACCAGTACTTTTATCTAAAACTACAAAAGAAATAGTTTGACTTAATGCTTAGAAATGTGATTGTTTCACTTGTAAGGGGTAAAGGTCTGAGGGTAAATTGATTGCTGCATCTCATACTGTCTGTTCTACGCTGAACTAGGTCCTTTCAAAGTAAACAAGATAATAAATGGGGTTAACACACAAACTCATGGACAGTCACTTGTAATGACACATCACATTGCACATGTACATTACTGCAGGTCAACACAAGCAGCATTGTAAATCGCTCTCTGACATCCACACCACTCATTCAGTATCATTTGTTTCCCTTATTTGGATATCAAACAAAATAATTCATGACCAACTGGTTAATTTTTTGATTGATTCATGTGTTGTCAAGTTCAATGAATAATTTTGACATATTTTTTACTTGATCAAAGATTGGGAAATGTGAAAAAAAAAACATTTTATAATTTTTTACCAGACAGATAGATAAACAGACAGAGTGAGTTGATATAAGCATTGTACAAATCATGAGTAGATATTTTAAAATTACAATAATATTTTTAAAGGGTGTTAAAAAACACAAATTACCATCACAAACCTGTAACTCTTGTGCTGCCATCATCAACTCCCCTCAAATCATTCTGTGCCATTGACCTCATTTGTTCATGGTAATCTGGTACTGAGACCTGACCCTTGCAGACGGCCTTCTGAAGGTTCTGTTCATACTGTTTCCTATAGCTAAAACTACCACCACTGTAAGTTGACTGGAAACTATTTTTGCTGGACGACGGCAAAGTATTATCTCTAGTCAAGCCACTCCTGTCGGCATTAGATGCTGAAGAGATGATGCTGGGGTTTCTAGCCACTGTATTCGGATTATCTTTTTTCTCCTCATTCTCATTACTTTTTGGCGAGTCTGAATCAATTAAGAATTTCTAACAAAATAGCAAATTGAAAGAGATTTAAACATGACTTTGAATATAAGACACACATCAGTACACACACATGAGCACATGCCGCACACACAGGAGTATTACTGTTGTCTCAATCGATATAGCGAGTTAACTTTGACCTCTTTCTCTGATTGGTTCACAGCTAGTTAGGATGCGATTACTATGTATTACTATGTGACTCTCTTTTGACATGATCACTTAAAGAATGAAGCTAAATGAGGTCAAAGTTATCTTGTTATTTCAATTTGTGACATTTGTTGCATGATTAAGAAAAATTGTGTTTTATAAACAAGTGCAAAAAAGTCATACAATTTTTATAGAATGTAAAAAAAACTATGTCAAACTTACATTAGCATTCAGTTGTATAGAATTACCAGAAAAAGAATTTGGTACCAAATCCAACCCTGAAAAATGTACACAAAAAAATATGTATATGTTCAACCAAAAATCAGTTAATCTAAATTTATGTTTAGTTAACTATTTTTAATTCCATTTTTATTGTGATTACTTGGTGATGCCTTTTTCATTCAATTTATACAAATACTTGTAGATGGGACACTGTGACAAAAGTGAAAGATAAGCTTGATTCAAGAACAAGGAACCTAGATTCCAATACTTGAAGGGAGACTTTTACATTCATAAAAACACATATGACATCTTTTTGGAAAGTTTATCTAGTTATTTAATGAAACTCAAAGCAACCTTGAGAATATTGTTGGCCACAGAAATGAATTGACTCTTCAACAGTGCACTTAATAGGGAAAATTTTTATTACTCTTCCATACATAATGAAGTAGTTAATCTAATCTTATATATTACAGACTTTACTTCAAAAAATAAGATAATTACGTCCTACGCATTTCATTTGTCAATCTTGTCATGCATGTTAATCAATGACTTAAACTCTGCTAAGTCTTTGGTTTTCCTGGCTGATTGAAAGATATTACCTAGTGAGTGTTGAGGATTAAAGTGACTTTCAACATGTGAGTTCATAAGGTCAGAATCTGTCAAGGTTAAACCACATACAGGGCAAGGCATCACTGAAGATACTTCTGGACACAGGCTGACTCCATAAACAGTGTCATCATTGCTGTGTGTCTCCAAGTGATGTTTCATATCTGCAAAATAGCAGTGAAAGAAAGTTACAAGATTGTAAATCAGATATCAAAGGGAGCCCAAGAAAAGAACAATAAAAAACACTAATGCTGAGAATGATTTGTTTGTAATCACTTAATTGCATCTTTCCTGCTAGAGCATGCTCAGTGTGTTATGGTCCAATCTTTTTTGTGGGCATGTAGGAGAAGCAAACATAACTCAGCTTGAATCTGGAGTCAAACTCAAGACCCCTGATATATAGCCAAACAGTTCTGCCACTCATCTACATACGATGAAAAGAAAAAGGTTAGTGAAAAGAGATATTAGATAATACAGATAAAAATGTAAATATAAGGTATGATTAAGAAATTTTTCATGAAAGAAGCCTTTCCAAAACACAAACGATTCTTGACAACCTGCACCCATTAAGCCACTGTTACATCAGATCTGAACAAAGTGGTCGTCTCTTTTCCATTACAACTAAAACAGAAAGATTTAAAAACTCCTTTATTCCACTTTCTGTCAGAGTGTTACAATGTTATTTCTTGTCATCGAGAAGTGCATAGAAGTCTAATTCATTAAGCGCTGGTTGTGAGTGTGTATGTATTTTGTGTGTGAATGTTGTTCGTATTTGCATCTATATTGTTATTGTTACAGTAGTTATGCTGAGGAGGTAAATTGTAGTCAAACTGAATTTCCATTTGATTGGACCAATAAAAAATATCTTATCTTATAATTCCTGACCTACTTTGACTTCAAAATATATATTAAATATATATATATACTTAGCTTGTAACAATCAATGAGAATTTTGGTGAGCCCATAGTGTTGATGATTGACTAATACTAGTCATTATAACATACACAAATTACAAAATGAAATCTACTTCCCAGATATAATAATTACTTGCACTTGCTAAAACAAATAATAAAAAAAGATTTGTGCAATATTTAATGGAATCATAATCTTAATCATAATAAAAATGTAAACGTAAGTTCTATTTTATCTTAGTGGCTACAAAAGAGACTATGCTTTACTTACCGTGATCGGTAGAACAGACTGTATCACAAAGTGGACAGTTGAACTCTGTTACAGCTTTGTTGCTGCAATCATCTTCATGAACTGTGTTTATGTGCACCTGCAGAGTCAGTGTGTCACCCAGGTCAATATCACAGTAGGGACATACCCCAAGAAAACAGTAACTGTTATCACTGTCACAGATGTTAGTCGCAACATCTATTTCCACGTTTCCATTTTCTGGATGTGAGAGCTGTATGTGAACTTCTAATGTGTTTATGCTGTCCTGACAAGTACCACAAAAAGGGCATGTGATGGGGAGGCTTTGTTTGTCTTGGTCTTCAAAAACCAAATCTGTTTCAAGTCCTTTGTCATTCAGTGACATGCACCCTGCGTTGGCTTGATCAGGAAAAGCTATGAATGATTGAGCAACTTCATTATTAATATTTAATTCACTCGGAATGTTTTGCTTCAAAAGTGTTGAGTTGAAAGGTTGTTCACCATGTAGACTAATACTAGCAGAGTCGTCAATAGGACTTTGAGCTAGGTTGTCAATAGAACTTAGAGCTGGGTCATTAACAGGACTTAGAGCTGAAATCACAACAGAATTCTCTGATAACATATTTTTGTTTTCTTGAGTTATGTCATCAAAACATGACTTTATTTGGTAGTTTTCATTGTTAGTATTAGATTCCTTATTTAAATCATGTCCTTTGGATTCCTCCTCTAAAACCTGTCCTGTGTCCTGATCTGTTATCATGTTGTTATCTGAAATGTCCATAGAAACGTTTGACAGAAAAGATCCCAAGCTACTTTGAGCCTGCCCTTGCTTTGAGGGTACTTGACTTTCTTCTGACTCAGATTCCTCAAACATATCATCACTGGCATCAAAGATTTTATCTTCAGTCATTTTCAAAGAGCTATATCTAAAGTAAGAATAGAATAAAAACATTGATTTAATAGATTAAAGTTAAAAAAAAACATTGTACAGACAGTATATATCAGTTTTTTGTTGGCATATTTCACTATAATTTTTGTTATAAAATCATTACTGTCAATCAGCGAATCAAGTTACAAATAGAGGCCAGATCATACAACTATGATACTTACTGATGCTTCTTTTTTAAACCGGCTCACTTGTAAATTAGAACATGGTGGGCCAAAGACTGCTCCTTGAAGTACACATGAGTTATAATTATCCTGAATCTAATGGTGTAATGCTAATAATGCCAAAATATTTTAATTTTTTAAGCACTCTTTGTAAAATGTCTTAGGCCTTCAAAAAGTCTATGAAATTAAATGGCATCTATTTCAGTACTTGCTCATTATTCTATAAGCTCAATGAAAAGACCAGTATCAATCAACAGCATCTCATGTAAAATACTAGAACACATAATATGTAGCAACATCATAAATCCCTTAGATAAACATGTCTTCAAGAAATATAGGTGATGTGAAACTCATATTATGGGATTAATTTATTATTTTTCTAAGGGATTAGATAATAGTGAACAAAAAGATGCAATTTTATTTGACTTTTCTAAGGCATTCAACAAAGTTCACCATCAACACCAATAATAGTTAACTCAGGTGTACCTCAAGGAACAGTCTACTGTTTTTAATTTACATAAATGATCTACCAAATTGCATTAGTTTAGGAACAAAAGTCAGATTATTTTCAGAGGATTGAATAATATATAGAAGAACAATAAAAACAAAACAAGATACAGAAATTTTACAAAGAGAATTAGAAGAATTACATAAATGGGAAGCTAATGGAGCATGTCTTTCCACCCAGAAAAAAGTCAGTTATTAAGAGTAACAAATAAAACTAAAGCAAATACAAACTACTTATTTTATTCATGATAAACCAGTCACACAGACTCAAAATATCTAGGTGTAATAATAAATGAAAAGTTACCATGGAATCCCAATATTGATGCAATTATTCAAAAATCAAGCAAAACATTAGGGTTTATTTTAAAAAAATATAAATAAAACATGAACATAAAACTAAAATGCTATGTAACTTTAGTTAGGTCAACATTTGAATATGCATCCTCTGTTTGGGATCAACTCAACTCAAGAAAACAAAGAAACTTAACAAATACAAAAAAGGGCATTGAGATTTATAACAAATGAATATTCAAATTTGAGTAAAGTAACACCATAAGTCAGTAAACTTAGAGACACTTCAAGACAGAAGAATTAAAAGTTAAACTAGCTATAATGCACACATTTTACACCATAACTTACAAATAGAAAAACAAAACCTAATCAAATACTCAGAAAGATTTATAGTCTATTGCCTCATATACTCTCTCACTATATATATATATATATATATATATATATATATATATATATATATATATATATATATATATAATTTATAGTTTATTTATTTATATACCTATATAATCTATATGTAGAAAGACAGAAATAAATCTATATAGATTATAGATCTATAAATTAATTATTATAATTTAATAAACATGACATTTTCAACCAAATGTATTCTCTCTCTCTCTCTTTTAATTCCCATCCATAGACCCTCTTCTTGTTTTCATAATTTGGATGTTCGTTTTGTTGCACCTTTACACCCCCCCCCCACCCCTATAGATGGTTATAATTTTTTCATATGACTCTTTTCCCCTTCCCCCCACTGTCTGTTTAATAGGTTGTGACACTACACCCTTAGTGTATACCTTACTCTCCTCGCTGCCAGCTCACCTGGCGTGATGAACTGCAGTAGGCATGGTCTCTGGCTTCAAATTAGCAGCCCACACTTTTTTATTTCATTCATAAATTATATATTCTAGATACCTCGATCTAGGTTAAGTTTATTCATTGAGTTTGAGTTTTAAGTTTAGGCACATCGGCACAATTCAGGCCATGTCGTGCCCATAATCCTTTAAGAATCACTCATCCTTTACATAACAAGGGCTAAATTCTATACCAGTTAAATCATTAAAAACAAGGTCAATTCATTGAACAAATCATAGATTTATTAACCCCAATAGTATTACTTATTACGATTTTGCCATGTCCAAGGAAGGAGAGTGAGCTAAATTCATTATTATTCGTTGGACACCTCCTTTTTTAATTTTTTTTAACAGCTAACAGTATAAATGTGATTGGAATGTCTTTCTAAAGATGAGTGGAAGCTTATTTTGATATGCCCATCAGCCTACGATCAAACGGGCTCATAATATATAGCTTCCTTACTAGATTTTTCTAAGGCTTTTGACAAAGATCACCACCATAGTTTGCTTAAAAAAATAAAATATTTTGGCATTAATGGTCCACTGCATCAGTGGATTAAAGATTTTCTGATAGGGAGAGAACAAACTGTAATAATAAATGGCTCTAAATCAACACCGATAACAGTAAACTCAGGTGTACCTCAAGGAACAGTCTTGGGTCCACAACTATTTTTAATTTACATAAATGATTTACCAAATTGCATTACTTCAGGAACAAAAGTCAGATTATTTGCAGACGATTGCATAATATATATAGAACAATAAAAACAACACAAGACACAGATATTTTACAAAGAGAATTAGATGAATTACAGAAATGGGAATCAAATTGGAGCATGTCTTTCCACCCAGAAAAATGTCAGTTGTTAAGAGTAACAAAAAAACTAAAACCAATTTATTCCACTTATCTTACTCATGGCAAACCAGTAACACAGACTTATCTTATTCATGGCAAACCAGTAACACAGACTAAAAACGCAAAATACCTAGGTGTTATAATAAATGAAGCGTGGTTTAGAGGCTAAGTGCACTTGAACTTGGCTTGTCTCGGCTACCTAGAAGGGGGCTCGAGGTTCGACACCCGACTCGGGCAGAGTTGCGTTTACTGCACGGAAAACCAACTCCTAGATACCCCCTCCCCCCCACGGTCCACAAATGAGATTGGACCAAAGCGCTCTGAGCATGCTATAAGCATGAAAGTAGCGCTATATAAAAGCTATAATAATAATTGAATCCACATATTGATGAAACTAAAAAAAAAAATCAAACAAAGCATTAGGATTTATTAAAAGAAATTTCTATAAATCAAATAAGAACATAAAACTAAAATGTTATTTAACCTTGGTTAGGCCAATAATAGAATATGCATCCTCCGTTTGGGAACCCTCAACTCAAGAAAACATTAAGAAACTGGAACAGACACAAAATAGAGCAGTGAGATTCATAAAAATGAATATTCACATTTGACTAGAGTAACACCTATAGTAAAATCACTAAATTTAGAAAGCCTTCAGGACAGAAGACTCAAAAGTAAAGTAGCAATTATACATAAAACACTGAACCATAATCTTCAAATACAACAAAAACAAAATTTTATAATATCTGAAAGACACAAAGGCACATTCCTCATCCCATTTGCTAGGACAAATTTGTACAAATACTCCTTCTTCCCTAGTGCTATTAGAGCATGGAATGGGTTGCCTGAGCTAGCCAGGAAAACCAGTGACTTGGCAGAATTTAAGTCATTGGTTAATATGCATGACTAAATGCATGACGGGTAAGACGTAATCATCTTCTTTTTTGAAGTAACGTCTGTATTATATAAGTTAAGATAAGATTCATCCCTTATATGGGTGTGAGTTGCTGGGGTAGGTTAAAACAATAGCTTTACATACATGGTTACCGAAAATCTAAAAAACTGCCATCTGCTTTGGAAAAATGGAACTAAAATACTGGAACTAATCTAAAATTGGACATGCCCAGTCCTGTAACGTTGATTTTTGCTCCAAACATAAAAACAAATGAATTACAAACCAAAAAAAAAAGCGAAGGAGAATTTGAGGGGGTGTCCCAAATTTAAGAGCTTACTCTTAGTCTTATATAAATCTAAATTTCTAACTTATGCCACTAATTATTTAATACTAGTGGTAATTTAATATTTAATTAGACTAGATTTAAATCTACCACTACTGATCAAGATCTATTTAATGCCACTAAATTTAAAAGTGATTAAATTGTGACTTTATCTAATGACTAGTCTAATGGTAATGCCAATGAACGCCTTAATTTGCTTTAGTTTATACTAATAAATTTATACTACTGAAGTCTGAAGTTGAAATTTATTAATAATAATAATTTAAATAATGATTTATAATCTTAATCATAATGCCCAATAAATTGAATAAAGACTAATAAATAATCAATAATCAATGGCAAGCAATTCAATAATCATAAATAATAAATATTTATATTATTATTAATAAAAATAAAGACTAAAGTCTAGACGATCTTACCATCTACATCTATGACTATCATCTAGCCTCTAGACTAGACTAGAGAGTAGAGTAGAGAAGAGGTCTACCGTCTAGACTAGACTAGAATAACTTAGCTAACTTACCAAGACCAAGTCACTAAGTGTGACTAAGGCTAAGGCCACAGCAATTTGTGTACTAACTAGAATCTTAACTAACTAGAGATGATGATCTAATCCAATATATAACATAGATCTAGAGTCTAGTCTAGTTTATTTTTGGCTATTTCCAAGAATCAAAATTTCGTTTTCACTGGTTTTATTTAAAAGTTACGTTACTCCGAATGAATACAAGACTCAAATTTAGCTTTACTTACCTCCCTTGAAAAAAAAAACCCAATGAAATTCAACTTTCCGCAGGGGGTGGTATGGGTATGTTGTATTTATTTAGTGACTATTTCTTTAATTTGTTTATTGTAGGTGATATTTAATGTTAAACCATCACTTGCACCAGAGTAGCCAAGGGGGGGGGGAGTTTAAAATCCCCCTACAGGAGTTTTGATGTTTAAAAAAACCCTATTCAATAAAACAAAAAATAAAGCAACCGACAGTCAACAAATTACAAGTTTGAACCCCACAGGAGGTTTTCGTGTTTAAAACCCCCATACAGATAGTTTTGAGATTAAAAACCCCTCTTCAATATTAAACTCACGTAAAGTCACCAAGGAGGTTTGAGTCTAAAAACCCCCTCCAGGTGAGTTATAAAAAATCTCCCAACAGATGGTTTTGACAATAAAACTTCCCTTTTGGATAAAAAATCTAAAACAAACAACAGTCACAAAATTCCATGAGCGTAGCAATGAGGGGTTTTAAGGTTAACCACCCTTTCCAACAAAAGAAAAAAGCAAACCTACAAACACTAATTTTCAAAAGTGGAGCTAAAAGGTATTTTGTTGTTTGGGGCCTACCCTTTCCTTATCCAAGAAAAAGAAGTACAGTAAAACTATACTTATAAATATTTACCAGGGCTCCATTAACAAAGTAGAGTGAATAGCAGATTTGTTGTTTTTTTTATTACAAGAATAGCACTGTAGATACCTATAATACGCATTTTTTTAATTTTTTAGTTTTATTTATCAGAAAAAAAAATGCATAGGCACAAGCAAAGAGAATAGAGTTTGGAAGTGAAAACCTCTGCAGTAAAAAGATGAAGGGAAAATGCAGTCAATAAATTCGATGAGCGCTGCCAAAGTGGGGGGGGGGGGGGGTGAAACTAAAACACCTCTTCCAATACAAAGAAAAAAAAGCTACAGTCACTATATTCCACGAGAATAGCCAAAAGGGGTTTTTGTGGTTAACCTCTCCCCAGATCTGACCTTTGACTTAATTTTTTTTAATAGAAGAGTAACAGTATAATGCACTAAGTATCTCAGAATATGCCTTTTTTTTTGTTTCAAATTCCGCGCTTTTCCGGACACCTTAGATGGCAAGAGCGAGGTTTCTAGTATTTTTCCACTAATTCCAGGAATAATTTTTCTAGGGTACAAAAAACGTCCGAAAGAATGAAGGGTCAAAATGTAATGAAGATTAATAACGTGTGTGTACACAAACACACAAATATATATGGGGGGGGGGATGGAACAAAAATTCACCTCCCCAAAATCCTCCCCGAAAAAAAAAATCCTGGCTACGCCCGGCCATGATTTCGTACAACCCTAACCCTAACCCTAACCCTAACCTTCTTCCCTATAATAGCGCCATTAGAGAATGGAATGGATTTCCTGAATCAGTCAGAAAACCAACGACTAAACAGAGTTAAAGTTAAGGTGACCAGACTTAGGCGTGACAGTCCCGCTTTGGAAAGTCTGTCAAGCTTTTCATAAAATGTCCGGGCGGGACGGAAAAGGTCCCGCTTTCATACAAAAAAAAATCGATCAATGTCAATCTTTTAAAATCTCTTTAAATATATGAAGGTCTTGAAATTGAGAAGGGAAAAGAAAGAAAAATAGAAGAAATATTGAACACATTAGAAAGTTTTTGCATTGGAAAAACGAAAGAAACTTATGAGCACTTCGTTTTCAACACTCGTGAACAGCAAGAAGGCGAGGACAAATCTGACTGGTAACTTCAAAGTCACCACTTTTCAGCGTTTTCTTCTTCTTTATTTCATGTTCATTGCCAAGCAAACTCCTGTGTTAGAGGCATGTGTAGTGCTTTTACTTCACAGCATCCTGTCTTCTTCTAAGAAACTGACATCAGCACGTTTCCTATCGACTCTAGGAGTGTTGTTGTTCCTCTTGTTTCTCGCTGACTCTGTGAATCAATTCCAGCATACAGTATTCCTTGGCTTGGCTTTTATTTCTGTTTAACTCGATGACAGGGTAAGGGATGTCGTACACAAAACATATAAGTTACTATAATAGGGATTTACAAAATTCCCGTTTATAAAGAGGGCAAGAACTCAATCACCACAGTGAAGTGCGACGCTAGAAATGTCGATCACAGTTTTCTGTCGCGTACCAGCACCTTTTTTGAAAACAAAATTTACTTAAAGTTTTAACGAATAATATTAATACATTTTAATAGTTAAAAGTTAAACAATCAACTACTGAGTACCGGCACCTATTTTTTTTTACAAAAAAAAAAAGCACACACACACACGCACGCACGCACGCACGCACGTACGCACGCACACACACACATATACATACATACATACATACATACATACATACATACATACATACATACATACATACATACATACATACATACATACATACATATATATATATACATATATATATATATATATATATATATTTATATATATATATATATATATATATATATATATATATTGAGAACAGAATGTCACTACTCTTGAAGTATGTTCTGCCATTGATTCAGAATTCCACGAAAAGAAGCATGAAAACTTTTAAAAAGGCTTCACCTCAACGAAGTACGCGAATTGGTTAGAAAAGTGATGTAGCACCGACAATAGTAAGCTTTTACGAAAATTATGCTGAGTACCGGGTATTTCAGAGAGAGAAGAGAGAAAAGAGAGAGAGAAAGAGGTTCGACAGATTAACGCTTTCAGATGAATCTATCTTGGAAAACGTTTCAGGAAACCAGACCTGTGACGTGGCAATGAGCTATTACTGCCCACAGGTTGTGACGTTGCTAGTCAGTGTTGAGGCCTTCTATAACGAATGGTCTCGGTTGTGGCGCCTCAGTGCGAAAACAAAAACCAAAAAAAAAAAAAAAAAAAGCGGAATAGTATGATTAGTATAAAAAGTATAACCTTGTTCATTGTTAAAAAAAAAAAAAAAAGAAACAACAACAAAGCTTTTCTAAAGGGGAAGAACTCCGTCCTTGAAACTATATCTACCAATAATATACAAGCTATTTCTCTTATTCGATATCAAACAAAATAATTAATAACTAATAATTAATTGAATAATTGAGTATTTTTTGTGTATTGATTCATGTTTTGTTAGGTATAGTAAATAATTGTTTAAACTATCAATTGATCGGAGAATGCGTGAAGGAGAAATTGCGTTAACATTTTTTAAGGGACTAAGCCCAACAAATTTAGCCATATGTGTGAATACTGAGGTATCAGTTTCCCTTGTTACTATTAAACAAATAATAAATTACCAGTAATTAATTGTCTAACTGGTAACTTTTTTTTTAATTGATTCGTGTCTTATCTATATTAATGAATTGTTGTAGGAAGTTTCAGCTTGATCCGAGAATGGATGAGGGAGAAATAGCGTGTGCACAATTTTTACTAGACAGAGTGAGTTGATATAAGCTTTGTAATAAAAACAATTTTCATTTGTTTGCAGAGGTCTAAGTAAGTCCTTTCTTTTGTTCTAAAATGCGTGTTCCTCGATCTTTCGTGAGAGCTCTTAAAATGTCTCTTTCGGGGCCATCTGCTGCCAAATGCTTTCCTCTATGCAAGTGAGGGCAAAATGGTATCTGAGTTTATCTTTATAGCGCTTTCTGAGGACACATCGGTTACGGTATCTTATTTTTACCTCATCAAAAAAAAATCGCCATTCCCATAAGGGAAAGGTGTCTCCAATCAAGTGCAGCTGTCAAACGGTAGTTTAAGTAGTAATTCTATACTCTACCCCGGCCTCCAAAAGGTTATTTGTAAGGTAGTCTTTCCAACTATGCCCATTAAGGAAGAAAGACACATTTGATGATAGCGTTCGAGGAGCCTTAGATGCCTCGTATATACAACACCCAGGTCTCAGAGTCATTCAAAGGTATGATTAGAGCCAGTGCTTATAGATACAGACATTGGTAAGCGAGGAGACCTAATTATGCCATACTCTTATTTTGGATGCCACCAAAAACGCTTTAGCCTTAGCGAGACGTTTGTCTTTGGTGACTGGCGCTTTCATATGATTTTCGTTCAGCAAAATCAAACATGTTTTCTTTTTCTTATTCTAGATATATCTAGACATAATATGATTCGATTGAATAAAGTAAATGTCATATAACAAAAGAACAAATACATTTAAAATTGTCTATCAAGGCCATTAGACGCGGTAATTTTTTTTTATGAAACTATGATTTTTTTAATGAATAACATTTTGGCCACCCCCAAAATTTAGCTGCCTGCGTGCAATGTACACATTGCACAATAGGTTGCGCGCGGTAGCGGGCGGACCTTATTATAGCACACACTGGATTGACGCATCTTCTGTTAAGAAGGAACGTACTTTATGTAATTCATAGAAAAAAATTAAAAGAAAAAGATCCAAGAAAGCAGCCTCGAATAGGCCTATATGCATTTGTGAAGATAAATCTTTATATCCTGGAATTTCAGATCGCAAACAAGTCAAACAAATGTAGGCCAACATTCTTTGTTTTCAGCTTTACACCCATAGCCCATGACTAGATAGATAGATCTACCTTCTGCTTGACAACGACTTGTCACCGATAAACGTAATTTGACTTATGAGTAGTGATTCTATAGCCGGACATTTAGCCCGACGGAGGTCACGTCCTGAAAAATAGAGAATACTATATGTCCTCCTTTTGTCGGACGGCTCGTTACCCAACAAATCTTGTATAAAATTCTCTAATTAACCAATAAGAATAAGAGAAAGTTTTACTGCGTTCCGTTTATTGGTCATGTGATCTACAAAGAAACGTCATCATAACCATCATGGCAGACCACCCGGTCGAGAATGAAATTAAACAGATTTTTAAACGACTTTTAGCAGTTCCCACTAATAAGGTAGGTTTTTTTTATATTGCTCTGTGTAATATGGATTGAATTTAACAGTCTACACAAAAATTTTAAAAGGATCGTTTTGTCTAGACATCTAAAACTAGCCCTATCTTATCTTATATAATACATTATCATGAAATAAATCATTGATTATTTGATTATATAATTAAATATATACAGACGTTACTGTCGTTACTTCAAAAAAGAAGACGAAGATGATCACGTCCTACGCGTCATGCATTCAGTCATGCATACCAACCAATGACCCAAATTCTGCCAAGTCACTGGTCTTCCTGGCTAGCTCAGGCAACCCATTCCATGCTCTAATAGCACTAGGGAAGAAGGAGTATTTGTACAAATTTGTCCTAGCAAATGGGATGAGGAATGTGCCTTTGTGTCTTTCAGATATTATAAAATTTTGTTTTTGTTGTATTTGAAGATTATGGTTCAGTGTTTTATGTATAATTGCTACTTTACTTTTGAGTCTTCTGTCCTGAAGGCTTTCTAAATTTAGTGATTTTACTATAGGTGTTACTCTAGTCAAATGTGAATATTCATTTTTATGAATCTCACTGCTCTATTTTGTGTCTGTTCCAGTTTCTTAATGTTTTCTTGAGTTGAGGGTTCCCAAACGGAGGATGCATATTCTATTATTGGCCTAACCAAGGTTAAATAACATTTTAGTTTTATGTTCTTATTTGATTTATAGAAATTTCTTTTAATAAATCCTAATGCTTTGTTTGATTTTTTTATATAGTTTCATCAATATGTGGATTCAATTATTATTATAGCTTTTATATAGCGCTACTTTCATGCTTATAGCATGCTCAGAGCGCTTTGGTCCAATCTCATTTGTGGACCGTGGGGGGGAGGGGGTATCTAGGAGTTGGTTTTCCGTGCAGTAAACGCAACTCTGCCCGAGTCGGGTGTCGAACCTCGAGCCCCCTTCTAGGTAGCCGAGACAAGCCAAGTTCAAGTGCACTTAGCCTCTAAACCACGCTTCATTTATTATAACACCTAGGTATTTTGCGTTTTTAGTCTGTGTTACTGGTTTGCCATGAATAAGATAAGTCTGTGTTACTGGTTTGCCATGAGTAAGATAAGTGGAATAAATTGGTTTTAGTTTTTTTGTTACTCTTAACAACTGACATTTTTCTGGGTGGAAAGACATGCTCCAATTTGATTCCCATTTCTGTAATTCATCTAATTCTCTTTGTAAAATATCTGTGTCTTGTGTTGTTTTTATTGTTCTATATATATTATGCAATCGTCTGCAAATAATCTGACTTTTGTTCCTGAAGTAATGCAATTTGGTAAATCATTTATGTAAATTAAAAATAGTAGTGGACCCAAGACTGTTCCTTGAGGTACACCTGAGTTTACTGTTATCGGTGTTGATTTAGAGCCATTTATTATTACAGTTTGTTCTCTCCCAATCAGAAAATCTTTAATCCACTGATGCAGTGGACCATTAATGCCAAAATATTTTATTTTTTTAAGCAAACTATGGTGGTGATCTTTGTCAAAAGCCTTAGAAAAATCTAGTAAGATAGCATCTATTTGTTCACTATTATCTAAACCTTTAGAAAAATCATCAATTAGTCCTATTAGTTGTGTTTCACATGATCTATATTTCCTAAAGCCATGTTGGTATGGTGTGAGGACATTTTGTTTGTCTAAGTGGTTTATGATGTTGCTACTTATTATGTGTTCTAGGATTTTACATGTGATGCTGGTAAGGGATACTGGTCTGTAGTTTCCTGGGTCAGATTTTTTAAATAGGGGGGTGACATTAGCTTCTTTCCAGTCCTTTGGTACTCTGCCCTGGTTAAGTGAAGCCTGAAAGAGTATTTTGAACACTGGGGCTAGCTCATTGCTCTTAGTTCTTTGAGTAATCTAGCTGGAATACCATCAGGTCCAGACGCTTTATTTGGTTTGGTGTTGGCTAATAGTTTTTGAATTCCATTTTCTTGTACTACTATATCTTCTATGTTGTCTACTTGGTTCAAATTCAGTAATATGTCTTTGTCTCCTGGGGCTGAGAATGCTGATGCAAAGTATTTGTTTAGGATGTTCGCTATGCCTGTTGTTTCCCTTTTCTTAGACTTAATGTATGACCAAAGGTTTTTGTTGTTATCTTTAGATATTACATTGTTTAAGTATTCACTCTGCAGCTGTCTGCTTACTTTTTGGGTTAAGTGTTTAATTTTTATATACTTTTTGTAAACTCTTTCTGCCTTAGTTTCTTTAAATTTTCTATATAGGTTTTCCTTCTGTTTACAAAGCTTCTTTAGTCTATTATTAAACCAGCATTTATTTATTTTGTTTGATGTGTATTTAGTTGGTATATGATTTTCTATAATGCTTTTAAGATGGTTTTTAATGAAATTCCAGAGGTCATCGACTGGTTGGTTAATGTCTTTTTCTAATAAGAATGTTTGTTGAAAGTTTAATGCAGCTTGGTGTAGTTGTGTTGGGTTACATTTATTCCAGAGTAAGATTTTTCTTTTGGGTTTTAGTCCTGTCTAAGAAGAGTCTCATAAAATAAAAATCTCATTTCTGACATTTCTGAGTTCTCAGTTCTGTCAGTCAATTAGTGTCATGATTCTGAGCTCTCACAGTCAGTGACAGTCTCAGTTCAATAACTTGAATAACTTCTTTCTTAGTCTCAGGACGGACTTCTGAGACTGACTGAGTAGATCTAAAATAATCTAAATTGGACTTCACTCATCATCGATACGAGGATGATTAATCATCACATTCAATGAATGCTCTGTTGTCAATGAAAAATGATGATAAATTCAGATAAAATTAAATGTCATGATCATCTCAATCACTCAAATCACTGTCAAGTCTAAACTCTAAAGTTTCTTCAACTTCAGTAATTCAGAGTATTCAGAATTCAGAAACTTCTGACAACTTAGTAGATCTTTAGTAAATCTATACTATACTTACAGCTTATAGTAAGACTGACTGAGTAGGTTTAGGCTTAGATTTACTCATTTAGAATAATTTAATCTAGATCTAGAATTATAATAATTAGATCATTTTAGTAGATCTGTCTATCTAGATCTACATTCTATGATCAAGATCTAGACATTTAGTTACTTAGATGATAGATCAGTATTCATTATTAAGATCTAGAATCTAGAGCTAGAGATAGGTGAGTCCAGATTACAGAGAGACAGTTTTCTCTAACTTGTCTTTAGTGTACACTGTAACTGTAGTCTCAGGTCATATAGAGTATAGAGTCTAAATGATAATAATCATATGTTCCTTCATAAATAAAGACTATTAGGTTAGGAAGTTAAAAGTTAACCAAAGTCTAAGATCTAGTCTCGAGCCCAGGAAATGGAGAAGTCATTCTAACTCTAGATCTAGATAATATGGACCTATATTTTTAAAAAGTCAACAGATACAGAAACTGACCAAAAGAGGACTAGTTGAAGACACAACAATTTTACTTACCGTATTTTTTGCCGTATAAGACGCTCCGGCATATAAGACGCACCCAATTTTAAAGGAGGAAAATCTAGAAAAAAAAGATTCCGAACGTACCGTATTTTTCACTGTATAAGACGCACCAACTTTTCCCCCCCAGTTTTGGAGAAGAAAAAGTGCGTCTTATACGGCGAAAAATACGGTATTCTATTTTATTAATTTAATGAATGGAGGTGTACTAGAATACTAGATTTATTTACTAAACATATTTACAATATTTTACGTCATAAATTAAATCTATAAAAAGGTGAGGGCATGGTGTTTTGTTAAACAAGTTGTACAATTAGTATTTTGTGAATAATTGAATGTGTTGTATTTCAGCAATGCTTTGATTGTGGTCACAGTAACCCAACCTGGGCTAGTGTAACTTATGGTGTCTTCCTGTGCATTGACTGCTCAGCTGTGCACAGGTCTCTTGGTGTCCATGTCACCTTTATACGTTCTACCCAGCTAGACACAAACTGGACATGGCTGCAGCTGAGAGCCATGCAAGTTGGAGGCAATGCCAATGCTGTATGTTTACACAGATTAAAGTTATATAAGAGCTAGATGATTTTTAAAGATAAAAAAAATTAGTAGAGCCCTCATTGTAGCTTATATAAATAACAACTGATAAAATTAGTCTTTAGTTTATAGAATATTCTTAACAATTTTTGCTCAGTTTGTCTATATTCTTATATATATATATGTTTAACACATTTATCTTTTTTGTTGTCATTATGATGTTTTTCAGAGTTCCATTTAACAAGCACTGTTTATTTGACAGATGCTTTCCTGAATATACTGACTATAACGAGCTTGTTATAATTCTTGAAAAACAAAATCCATTTAAAACCGTTCAATAATTTATATCTTTCTAATCTAATCTAATAGAGAGCCTTTTTTCAACAACATGGCTGCACTACAACAGATGCCCAAAAGAAATATCACAGCAGGGCGGCTACTCTTTATAGGGATAAGCTTGTGTCTCTAGCACAGCATGCGATGAGACAACATGGTACTAAGGTGAGTGTTGAGCAGTGTGGTATTGATTACATAGATATTTGTCTTGTTGGTCAGGAGGAAACTTTTTTTTTTTTTTTTAAATTTACTTTTGTAACAAGATCAACTAGATATATGCTCAACAATTTGCCCTTTATAAATGAGACTGACTAGGTTACTTTTTTTTTGTTGAAAGTTATCAAGACTATGCTAGAATATTTTAAAATTGTGCTGTGTTCTACTAAAGGGGATCACATTAAGTATGAACCAATCTAAAATGACAAATTAATTTAGTTTTTCATATTTTACAGTATAATTATTTAAAGTCATGTACATAAGCCTACTTTCTCAGCAAGTTAGAATGTAGAAAAACGTGGGTTATTGCACCTTTTGACTATTTCATACAATAAATTAAAGAATTTTTTTATTAAATTGTATGAGAATTTGTACATCCAACTTCTGCATCATTTTTCATGTTATTATTATCTTAGTAACTAGAAATCAGTTTTGCTTATTTGCATGTTCATTGGATTACCATCATCTCATTGGATGTTCAAACATGTAAAAAAAATGTAGACAATATGTTGTGGTTTATAAAAGCCCTTCCAAATTTAAATAAAAAATATATCTTATAATGGACATTTATTTCCTTTTTAATCAATTAGGACTATATGCTTATACAATTTGAATTGATAAAGGTCACTTATAGTAAGCTTTGTTGGTATGGTATTTTCAATTCAAAAACTTTTGATGAACCATTGCAGAATGAATTAATGGCTCATTTAGTCATGTTATAATGAGAGTTGATTTTTTTTTCCTTCCCCCCCCCCCCCCCCCCCCCCCCCCCCCCCGTTTTGATAATAAATATCTTGTTTTTTTTAAAATCAGAATTAGGTAATAATTACTCAAAAGATTCACTCTTGGCTTAAACATTGTCATTAATCAGATTTCTTTTGGTCTGAAATGAAGGTCTTTGTGATTTAAAGGTTATATTTGTTTTAAAGGTTATATTTGTCATTCCAGCTGTTTATTGATGACTTGGATAGAGCTAAAGGTGGAAAGGTTAGACACTGTGGGCTTTGCCAATTTCTTCAGATTCATTTTATATTTGTGTATTACTATAACACAATGCTCTGGTAAATAAGATCTATTTCATATTGCCAAGGTCAGATTAAGGTTGTTACATCACTCAGTAATGATGAACCTTATTATTTTATTTAATGGTAACAGTACCATAAACCCAATTAATGAATTTTAAAATTAACTTGAAAGGGTTAGGTGTTTTGTTAATCTGTTTTTTTTTTAAATATTAGATGTAGTGGTCTTGTTTAAAGATCCATTGACATCATTTAATATTTAACAGAATTTTATTTTCAGAGCTAACTTGTGTTGGTTAGTCTAATTATAGTGTAAACATAAATACTTTTTCTAAGCTAAATGAAGCTTATCAAACTTTTAAAACGCTTACTCTACTCTCTTATTATTGTGTCTATTTTGGTTTAAAAAATAAATAAAACTATTACAGTGCAATAACTAATTAACTGGTTATTTATTTATCTTGCTTGAATAGCAGTGATGGGAATTTTATGAAATCTTGGAAATAAAAAAAAATGTATTAATTAGAGACAATCTTTTTCAATGATAGTTGTTAGTTGTTAGTCAGAATCTTTCAGTATTCTTATTTTTAACTTCCTGAAAGAAAGTGAACTAAGTTTTGCTGATGTAGATGGAACAACTTCTATTTAAAATATTTATGTTTACATATAAAACTATGCTAACACTTTTACAGCTTCTTCCACAATTTCATTGATTTGTGTTTTTTTTTTTAATATTTAGAAAAACTGGAAAAAAATTCTTTGCTGGATTGTTTCTTTCAGTTTGGCTCCTGTTATGTTTAGTCAATCTCCATCAATACTAAAATATTTAATTACATCTTGTTTGCATATCATTTAAAGACATGTTTTCATTGAAATGGAAAATTGTTTAGGTACCCTTCTACTCTCTTATATCAAGATAAACATGTAGCAATGTATCATCAAGATGTGGCAACATCACCTGTTGATATAGGATTAGTCTATATCATATTCAGATTGCCTGGACCAGATATAAAGTTGATTCTGACTGAAGTAGGAAGAAATACACTAAATATTATATAATTCACGCCTAAAGATTCCAATCTTTTAGAAGAAAGATTCCTTCATGTTTTGAAAAACGCTAAGTCATCTTTAATTAAGACAGATCTTTGCCCTAAAAAAAAGTTGGGGCTGATATATATTATAGTTTGTTTCTTCATTAAGAAAGAGAAGCTAAATAGTAACGCCCAACAGCATTAGGCTCATGAAATTGTTCTTTCTTTGAAGTAATTAACTCTTCACTTCTGGATGAATGACCCCACTGTCCATTGTCAGAAATGCAAATAGAAGCATTAATAGGTTGATGTATTACAGCATTCTTACATTTCGGATAAGAGTTAAACTTATTAGACTAAATTTGTTGACAAGTAGAATTCATTCTCATGTACAAACATTTTACAAAAGATAGTGGGGAAAAAAACACATTTTCCCATCACTAGTTTAGTCTATATAAAGTAAAATGTGCACTATACTTCTCTATTGCTTTTACTAATGATGAATGATGTCTGACAAGTGTATTATGGTCTTTTCGATTTGTATATCACATATTTCTTAAATAGTAACTTTAAAAAAAGGGTTTCTGTAAGCTTTGGTAGACTAGTCTGTATATGAATTATAAAAGCACAAACTAAAAACTATATATTCTGCTTTCCATGATAGATTAGGGTTGCCAATGTTGAGTATAAATCTCTGAGCCAATTATTATATATGTATACAAATAATAAGGCTGAAGTAAAATGTGGAGACTATTGGATTGGGGTATTGATTGCTGAAAGTGGGAACAGCCAATGGTATTTCAACAGAAAGTGATTGTGAAAATATTTGCATGAAAAATTCTGAAGGTTATTATCACATTCAATATCCCTGACATGAAGTTGGCAACTCTAGGATTTATGTGTTGTTTTTTTTTCTTGCTAAGAAAGGGTCATACAAATGTCCTTGACTTTTTGAAGAAACTCTTTGTTTAGTAACACCATGAAATGAGTTTTAGCCTGTTATTCTTTTTTCTTTTTTTTTCTTTTGAGTAGATCAATTGTTTCAAAATGGTTTTATTATGATGGTTACACAATTATATAAGCAGGCACTACTTTGTGGTGTGTCTTAATACTTTACTGTTATATTTTTTTTGAATATTTGTTTTTTAAATTTATTTTATTTCTTGAATGGATATTTTTATTTGCATTAAAAAATTATGAAATGTACTTCCAATTTATTTACCCATCTTTTTGTAATTAAAAATGCTTTTATTTTTGTGTGTAAACTACTCCATCCCAATAGTTGGCTGAAAAGCATTGTTTTATATTGCATAAACTAGTTAGTATCCACTTAAACTAATTGTTACATTTTATTAGTCTTCCATATATCACATTCCATGTACTTTTTATGTACTATATCAACATTATATTTGGGTCACTGAATCTTGAGAGCTAGGGGCTTTTCCAAGCTATCTGTTTGTGGGTAAATATTACAATCTAGAGATTTACATCAGGGTTAGTATTTGGGCAGTGCAAGTATGCTTATCCTTGGTGTTTATTGTTCCACTCTGTGGTATATTTTTTATTTTGTGTTTTAGTCTGTCACCTGATTCAAACCAATCATCAATATTAATTCAACATATTTTCAATCAGCATTCATATAACGAATATGATGGGTTGAAGCAATTTTTCTTTTTTGCTTAAGTCTTCAGTAACAACTTTTTTAGCAATTAATTGCTTTTGTTTTTGGTTATTTTCAAATGCATGCTCCTATTTCATATTAGTATTCATAATTATTTCAAGAGAAAGTTGTGCTTTTGAATAAAAACAAAACAACCCTGTTGAATATGAGAATGTTTACTGACTGTGCTTTTGAATAAAAACAAAACAACCTTGTTGAAAATGAGAATGTTTACTGACTGTGCTTTTGAATAAAAACAAAACAACCTTGTTGAATATGAGAATGTTTACTGACAAAACAACCTTGTTGAATATGAGAATGTTTACTGATAAAACAACCTTGTTGAATATGAGAATGTGTACTGACAAAACAACCTTGTTGAATATGAGAATGTTTACTGACAAAACAACCTTGTTGAATATGAGAATGTTTACTGACAAAACAACCTTGTTGAATATGAGAATGTTTACTGACAAAACAACCTTGTTGAATATGAGAATGTGTACTGACAAAACAACCTTGTTGAATATGAGAATGTTTACTGACAAAACAACCTTGTTAAATATGAGAATGTTTACTGACAAAACAACCTTGTTAAATATGAGAATGTTTACTGACAAAACAACCTTGTTGAATATGAGAATGTTTACTGACAAAACAACCTTGTTGAATATGAGAATGTTTACTGACAAAACAACCTTGTTGAATATGAGAATGTTTACTGACAAAACAACCTTGTTGAATATGAGAATGTTTACTGACAAAACAACCTTGTTGAATATGAGAATGTTTACTGACAAAACAACCGTGTTGAATATGAGAATGTTTACTGACTTTTTTATTTGACTTTTAGCTTCACATTGAAAGTCATCATGAAGTCACTTCACCTGAAAAAAAAGAAGTTGATTTTTTCTCTGAACACACACAAGATGCTGGTGATGACTTTGCTTCCTACCCTGTAGAAGAGAATGCCAGATTGGGAGCCAATACAGCCAACTCACAAGCCAAACCTGTGGTTAGAAATGGTAAAGCAGAAGTAGGTAAGGAACCTAAATTAGCTGGATTTTTTTTTTTCCATTTAGTTTTCTGTTTAAAATAAGTAGACTTCAGATATTGTTCTCAAATTTGTGCTGTAGGAATTTAAGTTTGTTTCATTTATTGGGTCATTCATTTCATTTGAAATTCTAGTGCAAAAGTAGCAGGAAATTTGGCATTCTGATTCTTTAATTATTGCAAAATGGATTTAAAACACATTTGACTGTGCATTAGGTTTTTACTAATGTCTTTAAAAATCAATAATCTCATCTTTGGAGACATTTAAAGTTTGCTAGCCATAAGAAAAATGGTGAAGAAGTGATTTTATATATTTTGTATTCTCATGCACACATCTACATGCAAGGACACACACATCCATGCATTTATTTATTGTTTGTAAAATGAATGTCATCAAACTTGTCTTGCTCTTAGATCCATCTATTGGTCCCAACGTTGAAGCTGCACTTAGTACTTCCCCTTCTCAAGCCTTAAGTCAAGCAGAACAGAGGAAGGCAATTATTGGCTCCAAAAAACCAGCTGCAGCCAAAAAAGGGGTAATTGTTAGAGACTGTGTACGGACGTAATAATAAATTTAATTTTTTAATTTCTTCAAAACAAAAACTGTAGGCTGAAGAGAAGAATACATAATAAACTATATTGAATCATAGTTTTATCTCTATTTAAAGAAGTGAGTAGCTGTATTGATAAAGTTTTAAGATGAAATATAAAGGGCTTAAACAAATATGATTAAATATATTTTTCTTTTATAATGTTTAGGTATGTCTAGTTTGAAAAAAAATATATATTACTGCTAGTTGGTAGTTTAATCCTGAGATTATAAACTGCAGTGTTAATTTTTAGTTGTAAATTTTGAATTTTTTTTTTCTAGAAACAATTTTGATTCAAACTTAGTCATTATTATTAGAGATGTATCAATGTGATTGGTACTTTTAGGCTTTTCATTTAGATTTATTTGATGTTATTTTACACATTCTTTGGCTATAAATATATTAACAAATCAAAATAGACTTGTCACATTTCCTTTGAACTTGTCCTTGCATTTGTAGCATAGAAATGATATAAAATGTTAGCTAGTAGTTTACATTATAATTTACACGCACACAAAACACCAAAACTGAAGATACTCTTAAACTGAAGTTGACATAGTTTCACTAACTAACTTGTGTCAACTTTTGTATTTCCAGAAAGGGCTTGGTGCTCAGCGTGTACAAAAAGATTTTGGTGCCATTGAGAGCAGGGCTCAGCAAGTTGATAAAGAAAGGGAGGAGTTAGCTAAGAATATTGCTGTTGAAGAGGCCAAGACAAAAGAAGAGCAAGAGAAACAAATGTATGTTGCAGTTATATGCAGTCTTTTTAATATAGAAAACAATGGACTCTTTAAGTGATTTTTTTCCCTAGTTTCACATTATTTTTTTTTAGTTATTCAATATTTTTTAGTATCTTTATATTACTATATTTTCATGTATATGACATATGGGTTGTACAAGTTTATACAAACAGCTGTGCAGGGTATACAAAGGTGTGCAGTTTACAAAATTTAAACTACTCGTAAACATAGTATAACAAAATCTATGGACATACTGGTGGATCTTTATACCTCTTATAGTTTGCTGTGTGGTTTTGAAATGTACATTTGAACATCTTATAATAAACCTCAACAAATTAAATAGTACCAATGCAGTAATCAATTGTGACATGTAAGTAACAACTAAACTAATTTGCCTATACTGGTAATGTCAAAACTTGCTATAAGAAAGTTCCCCTTTCAGCCCTTGCAATGTTCAAGTCTTCTGTTTCTTTTGCCAGGTATATAAGGGTGTGGGTTGTACGATTTTGTTTTTACTAATTTTATTTAGGGGGAGGGGGTATATGTGATGCAGGTAATATACATATGTATGGGGTATATGTGTGAAACTACGTACATTAAATAAATTAGTTTTTACTATATAACCATTCAACATCTGTTTTTTCCTCCCATAGCTATTGTAACCATTTTAATCGCCAAAAAAAAAAATCTTATTAAATTAAGTGAAAATTTACCTTCCAATGTTAGATTTACATCCTTCATTTGTTTTACCATTAAAGTAATCGAATCTATCCAATGACTAGGGCCAGTATGAGGCTAGCTTATCAGGACATGAGCTTACAGAGGAAGAAGGAAGAAGAAAAACTGATGAAGAATGACCCCAAAAAAGCTGAACAATTTGAAAGACTGGGAATGGGGTTTGGGGGAAATAAGTAAGTTGTTCTATTTCTTTTGTGTGATACCAATTCTAAACTGGAATTTCAAAACTAGATTACATTTTTATATATTTTAGATAAAAAGATGTTACGGTTAATATAAGAGTATCAGCTAGTACATTGTAATTATTATTTAAAAGTATTAACTATATGGTTTTGATTTTTCCAAATTTTAAAAAAATTTTTATTCTGTAGAGGAGTCAGTCATTCTGCTCTGTCAGACATGCAAGTAATCAATCAAGAAACTCCTAGTGGTGGTAACAGTAATTCCACCAGGCGAGACTTTGATGCTTATGGAGAGAAACCCAGAAGCAAAAGAGATTTTTTTGATGATGAATTTGAAATTGTTTCCAGTTGGTCTTCCAAGTAAGCATTTCACAAAATATGCAACATGCTTAAAAAAGAAAACTTGTTTGTTGCTCCTTTTAAAGTTATGAAACTTGAGTAATAATGATGTTGTTTCTTTTAGACGCACTGAAGACAGTAATACTTCAAAGAATGATGATTTTGGAGGCTGGGGCAGCAAGAATAAAAGCGGAGGATGGGATATAGATAAATTTGACGATAAATCAAATACGTCCGAGACCATTTCACAGAAAAACACAGACAGGTAATGGAGGGATAAAATCTTACTATTTCAAATAGTTTCAGACCTTGTGCTATTGTTCTGTATCTTTCTTTTTTTTTTTTTCTGTTGCATGGCTGACCAGAGTATTTATTAAATATTTTAATATCATAAAGCTAATTTACAGGGCAGTTGACCTGCATAACATGGCTTACACTTGTTTTTCTTTAATGTAATAAGTAACTAAACATGTCAATTTTACATTTTAACAGTTATGACTTAAAACAAATATCTCTTTGTTTTTCAAAAGAGTTATAAATATTACAATTATTCTAGTTTTTGAGGCTGTTTTGTTTTATTTGGAATACATTTTTAACTCTATATTTATGTAGTCTATATTATCCCTTACTGCATGCTATGTACATGTCTCACTTATCCTGATATCAGGACTCTTGTTATGAAACTTTTTTTTTATGCTGCTTATTATATTTTTTTTTGTGTGTATTCCCATGTATTTTTATCATTAAAAAAAGGATTCCATTGATATTGCTCTGTTTTGAGTGCTATTGTTTTATTCTGTGTCTGACTCTTTTCTTGCATGCAGCTCTGTATATAATGAAGACAAAGAAAATGAAAGAGATGAAGAGAATAACAGTGTAGATGAAACATGGTAAATACTTGTGGGATCAGCAATGAAATCCTCCACCCCCCTTTGGTTTCTTTTTTTTTTTTCTTCAAAAAATAGTTGTACATTTTTTGCATATTTATGAATATGAGTATCTTCCTTTGCACTTTTTGAGTTGTCTGCGGTCAATAAGATTGTGTGTCATTACACTTTATCCTTCCAAGTTGTAATTTGTGTGTGTATGTGTTGCCCCTGAATAAGTTTTCTCAAGTGATTCTCAAACAAACTCACAATATGAAACAAAAATGAAATGCCTTGTTGAACGATGAAACTAAAATTTAAAAAAAATGTTTGACATCTATTTTAAACCTTTAGCAGTGTAAATAATAGTTGACTTGAGTTGACTTCTTAGTCTTTGTTTTGTTCTTTCATGATTCACAGTGTTCTTTTGTTGTCTCATTATTTGAAGAATTTTCTTGACCAAGGTTTAAAAAAAAAAGTATTTTTAAAGACACACTCTGTGTTTATAGGAGGTGCAGTGGCTAAGCGGTAAAGCATTTGACTTCCAAACGGGGGGGGGGGGGGGGTCCTTGGTTCAAATCCTGGTGAAGATTGGGACTAATACTTTCGGGATCTTTAGGGCGCCTGAGTCCATCCACCTCTAATGGGTACCTGACATTAGTTCGGGAAAAGTAAAGGCTTTTGGTCGTGCTGGCCACATGACATCCTCATTAACCGTGGGCCATTTAACAAATGACCATTACATCATCTGCCCCTTAGATCACAAGGTCTGACGGGAACTTTTTTTTCTGTGTTCATAACATACTCTAATAAGATATAAATGATACTGACAGTCTATAAGCCTACTGGTGATGCTACCCATTCCAAAATAAAGCCACAGTTCTTAAGGTCATTGCTTTGCTCTGCATTTAAACATACTTGCTTGGGAAATGCTGAGGGAGACATTTCAGAATTTGCTTTATTATGGCAATAAAAAACAAACTCAATCAATAGATTTTATAGTTAGCTTCTTAATCAATACTTTAAATCTGCACAATCAGCTTAAAGAGACAGTGTAGTGATTTGAATTTATTTTTTATTTGGACCAGTTGTAGCAAGGTCACTATCAAACCGAATGAGTGTAGCATTGACAGAGATTTGGGAGATGATATTTCAATGATGTAGAGACTGAGTATTTTGAATGCAGAACACTCCTATATAGAGCATTCCTGTCTCAATATGGTTAACATTTCACTGTTTTTGTTTGATATAAACCTATAGAGAAGACATGAAATGATATGAATTAAACATCCGGAAGTAGTTTATCCAAAACACATGAAATTTATAGGATGATTGATGAGAATTGTACATCTCATTTTGAACTTAGTATTTCAAATGTGTAGACACTTTCTGATTATTTGATATTCTGGTCATGTGCACATCTTGAATTATACAAGAAGTTTCACTTCAAATATGCTTTTTTTTCAGTTGTTCTTAATGTTGTAAACATATCTTTTTAAAAGTTTATTCATTCTTTTTTACCAAAATAACTTGGGAAAAAAAAAAGTTTGGATTAAAACTGTTAAGGTTTTAAGTTTAAGCCTAAATTAACAAAATCTATAAGATAGAATAAATTATAAATGAAGATTTCATTACTATTTCAGTGACTAATTCAACCTTAATATATGAGATTACTTATAAAAATAGGGGTGCATGGAAAACCTTTTTTGTTCTTAAATTCAATTTTTAAAAGTTGTACCAAAGTATTCTTTTTGGCTTAATTTACTTTAGGCTTTAAAGATTTTTTTTCTTTCAAATTTTGTGTTTAGGTCTAGCCGAAGCAGGAAAAATCCTGACACTACTTCATCCTCCTTTGACTCTGGTGATAGTGCCCAAAAAAAATTTGGCAGTGCCAAGGCCATCTCATCAGATCAATATTTTGGGAACAGAGAAAATGATGTAATTTTTACAAAGCTTATATCGACTCACTCTGTCTGTCTGTCTGGTAAAAAGTTTGTACACATTATTTCTCACACACCCAATCTCGGATCAAGTTGAAATTTTGCACAATTATTTCTTAAACCTGACAACACAAGAATCAATAAAAAAAAGTTAACCAATTAGCTAATTAACTATTTGTAATTAATTATTTTGTTTGTTATCTCGAACAATGGAAAGAAATTGTACTTGATGGTGGTTTAAGCTGAATTAGTCCCCTTTATAGGTCGCTGCTTTAAAATAGGTTTGAAACAAACAATACATAACAACGTCATCTGCAGAGTGGTTAGTATATCAGCTTGGGGAGGCTTGAACCATGAGTTCGAATTCAGGTTGTTCCTTATTTTTTCATAAAGGCTTTTAATAAGCAATCTCTAAAATTTTCCCAAATAATCCCCCCCCCCCCCCCCCCACCTCCCCCATTTTCCCAACTAGTCCAGACGAGTGAGAGAATCATAGCTTGAAAAGCATGAAATAGCGCTAAACAAAAACAATTGGTAAAACATATTTCTAATCACACAGATTAATTGTTGCCGGTCTAGATTTTTTTTTGGTTGTAATTTTCAAAATGTTTTTCTTGTTTTAGGTTTTAAGTTGTCTAAACTATTTGTTCACAGTAGACTTTATTTATTATTATTTACTTCTTAAAACTCCACTCTATTTAGAAAGTAGAAATGGAATTTCAAGAAAAGTATGCTTGTACCATAACTTAAAATGAGATTCATCTTGGAATAGATTTTTGTTCTTTATAAAAAGATAAATAATGAGAATGTTTTAGCTTATACTGTGGTTTCCTAATTGCTAAGATAATATACTACTGTTCTAGTATGCTGACAATTAGAAAGAGAATGTCTCATTTTATGTTCACAGTTTGAAGTGAGGCAGAATTTAAGTCGCCTGGAAGGTCAGTCTTCCATTTCTAGCGATGATTTCTTTGGAGGGGGCAGTGGCGGCAGCAGCAGTTCTCGTCGACAGTACAGCAGCGCCACACCTGATCTGCAGGACATTAAGGATGGGGTGAAGCAAGGAGTCACCAAAGTAGCTGGTAAAATCTCCAGTCTGGCTAATGGAGTTATGTCCAGTTTACAGGTAGGCAATAATGATGAATTGAAATTTTGATACATTTTTTCAATATATCTATTATATGATGAATAATAGAGAATCAAATGGTCAAGCTTTTATTGTTTATAGGTTGCCAAAATCCAGATTTCAGATTTAACTCCTGGTGGAGATTTTCAGGGCCCAATTTTCTTGGTTCAAATAATTTAAAATGGTCACCTCCCTACTGCTGGGAAAATTAATATGGCACTTGGTAGTGCAAGCCATACAAGACACTTGTAGCCTTTAGGTATGGAGTAATTTCTGCATTAGTAGAGATCTCTAGGTCTTTTTCACTCTATGATTAACGTTGTTTTGTTTTAATAGTGGTTTATGACAAATAAGATAGACCACAGCTTAGTCAATGACCCCTGAAGAGGTGGTGCTGCCTGAGCAGAGCAGCAAATCAGCTCTTAGTTGTGTGAGTTGTGAAAACATGCACACTACTTCACTTATTTCCAACTTGTTATGTTTGCTTGACCATTTCACTGGAATATATTGTCTTTAAGGAAATGGTAACAATAGACAGGCTTTTCTCAAATGTGTCAATACTTTTTTTTTTTTAGTCTGTCCTTGAAAAAACTAATTGAAAAATTAACACTATTTTGTATTGGACATTGTCAGCCAAATATTTATATTTTGTTAGCCATTTTCGACATATTTTGTTTTTAACAGTTTATTTTAACTGTATAGCTGCACTTGTATGTTAGTCTGTCTCTTTAAGTGTTTTGATTTTAAATAATAATGTGTTCCTGAAGCAGGATTGGAGTAATTGACTTATATTGTAATTAGTCCTTCAAGAAGTGTTATGCAATGGTCTGGTGAAGAGTGTCTGGAGAGACAATAAACTATACATTTTATATTGTTTGTTCCCTGCAGCGTAAATAACCAGACTTAGATCTAACATACATTATTATATAGTCAAGGTAAACAATCAATGTGGAGGAATTTTGTTGTTTTTTTCTCTTCTCTAAGAGTTTTATATACTCTCTATCTCTACACTATTTTTTTTTTATTGCTTCAGATTATGTTTTTTTTTTGGTTGGAGTTGATTTAACAATAGCCTTTATTTTTTGTTTAAATGAGTCAATTTTCTTACAACAAAATATAGTGTTTTTTGAAAAGTTATTAAACAAAATTATTTCATGTGATTTTGGTCAATGAAAAAGCAAATATTGGTTCAGAAATGCATAATGAATGAATGATACTATTGTGCATCAAGTTTTTTTTTCTTTGTTAGCTGGGGATGATCAAGTCTCTGTTTTGATTGTCCCTTTTCTCAAACTACAATTAAGGTTTCTTGAAAAGAAAAAAACTACAACTTGATGTCTATAGGTTAATATGTTTCTTTACATACAAATAAAGAGACAGAGCTCATCTGAAAGTGGTAGATTGATACACTCTTCAGTTTTGTGGTTTGTTTGAATACTGTCCAAGCTAATCAAAACTTCTGTCAACTCTCATGTTTATAATGTTTATGAACTAATAATACATTAATAATTGTGCAATCCATATACTTCCTTGTTGTGCCCTTATTTTTTTTTCTTTTTTTAAATCTCACACATCGTTGAGGCATGATAATAAAGAACTAACTGAATTTAAAAACAAAAATGTGAAGAATGTACTATTAAATACTACATTTGAGAGAAATGGTTATTGAACATAACAGTTTGTAGACTAGACATATAATAGGAAAGAAATTCTAAAATAATTCATTTCTATTGAGTGTAGTAGTTACTATGTGTAGGCAGTGTCATTAGATGAAGAGATGTGATTATTTGAACTGAACGCATGCTTGTGATCATCTTTCAGGAATGGGGTGATGACTTCTGACCATATTTTTATGTGTGTGGGTCAGGTTTTTTTCTTGTTCATATACTGGGAGAAAATCTGACCTGCTCCCCTCTGCAAGCTTGTATACAATGGTAGGGCTTGGAGTGTTTGTCTCCTTCTTTGTAGCTTAACATTTTAGTTCTAGATTCTTGCATACCAAACTTTTAAAGAAAATTATATAAACATTGTTTCGTAGCTAAATGCTTGTATAGTTAAATACGAAATAGTACTTTTTTTTTCAAAATTAAAAAAGCAAAATAAAAAAGTTTGTATGCAAGATATTTGGATGTTTTTAGTTTTTTTTATTTAATTTCTCTATGGCTCCCTGCAATATTAACTATGACTTTACCTCTCTGTACACACTTTCTAGCAATTTATAACTAGCTGATTCTGATAGTCAAACTCATTATCATAGTAATGTACACAATTAACAGAAAGTATTAAACTTGTTGTTTTTTGTATGTGGGCAAGCTTGTAGTAAAATTTTCTTTCTTCTACATTTTATTTATTGCTGTAGAGCTTCTACTTTTGTTTTGTAGCTATTTCATTTTCAATTTTAATCTTTGCTTGCTTGGAAGAATTAAACAATTTTTTAGATACCTACTACTTAAGGTACATTTTAACTAGTTAAAAAAAAATTAACTTTCAAAAGAATGTTTCCTATTAAATAAATAAGCATATATTTTGGAAGTTCCCTGTCAGTCTTAAAGCCTAATGTATTTAGATGACTATTGGGAATATTTTACTTTGTTTTTGTAAGGAAATAGTCTTTATTAAACAAGTTGTTTTATTTCTGCTCTCAATAATTTAGTTAATATTTTTTTTTGTTAAACAAACTACCTAACTTTTTGGTTCTATATTATTAAAAAAAAAGTTATAGGATTGATGAAATATATATATATATATATACAGATATTTAGAGGGGTATAGAAATAAATATTAACAGTTCTAAAGAAATGTATATTTACTTAATTACATATATAATTAGATTACCAAAGAAATATATATTTACAGAACATAGAATTATATATATATATATATATGTTTAGAAGACTATAAGAAAGAAAAAACGTTAAAGAAAACAGTATTGGTAATTGTATTTCATCTAAAGAAAATAAATTAATTAACATTAACTGACATTGAATGATGTCAGCAGTAGATTTATTCACATATTTTAAGTTTGTTTCAAGAAGACCTTATTAAATCTTTTTTTTTTTTTATATAGACTTTTTCTGGTCAGTATATTATAATGTGCATCCATTAAACATTAATTGCTAACCTGAAGTACAATAATTACCATAAAGCCATTCACTGTCCATTAGTTGCAACCACATTATTTGCTTTCTATTCTGGCTGTCAAATGTTGGACTAGAGAAGTAATTTAACTTAACTAGCAGCAATGAGCACCGCTTTTTCACTGATTTTTTTAGATGTTTAGTAGCTTATGGATTACTCAGTACTAATGTTTTGTTGTAGCTCTTGGTTAAAATAGGCCTTTGACAGTAACAACATGTTATACTAGAATTGCTTCTAGTGGCAACAGGTTCAATACTTACTTTGTCAAACACAAATCTTTTTTCTATTAATAAGTTGATTGTTTAAACCCCCCTCCCCCCACCCCCCATCTCCCAATTTTTTTAACCTGCATATGTATCCATCCAATGGCATAATTAGTGATTTTAATGCGTTAGTTGAGAGAATGATTGAATCCCCTTCCCCCTGTCTTGACAAAATGATCACTGATTGAATATTTCCTCACAATCAACGAGTTGACCTTTGTATATATATATATATTTATTATACCCTAGATTGAATATATAGATTTTTAGCCTAATGAGGGCTTTTAAAAATATTATGGCTAATAATTTTGGTGGCTAGGTACTAAAACTTGCATTAAAAAAAAATTATTAATTTTATAAAATTTGTATGTCATAGCTAGATCTATGACTTTTAATAAGAAAAGTTAAAGACAAATGGATACATAATTTCTATAGTCATCTACAGTTATAAAGGAATTCATTTAGAGTGAGTGGCAAAACAGTAAAAACAAATGCTAAAAATGATACCCTTGAAAACCTGTTTGAATGAATAGGTTTATTGTTGTCACTCTACAGGTTTACTATCTGATAGTTAAACAGCAACAGTTGTTAACAACATAAATAATATTCCAGTTAGAACAGCAACAGTTGTTAACAACACAAATAATATTGTAGTAAGAGATTTCAATGTTGAAATGTCCTTAAACTATTATTCTAAACTGACCTTGGCCATGTCACTAGTGCAGATTATGTGTTTGTTGTATAGGCATGTACTTGTTTAACTTTTATGTTTTTTCTGTGTATTTTTTTATCTAACGTTTTTGTTTGTATTTGACTTATTTTGAATGTTTGAAATATAAGATTGTGTCGTGTTTTAAAAATGTTTTGTTCTGTTTGTTTCCCAGGATCGCTATGGATGACCACAAGGTGTTAAGGAGGCGGACAATGTACATGACCATAATTTCCACCAAGTTCTTTATGACCCCCATTCTGACGGTCCATGCTTTCAGCGTGTGGACAGACAGCTGGGCCAATGGCGGGAGAATACGATAATTTATATTTGATACACATTGTGTTTTTGTTGTGTATGATGAGGATGAATGATGGTGCCAGTTATTTTCATTACTTTATTGATTGTGATACTGTAGACAAGAGATTCTGTTATTCAGTTGTCCTGCTTAGATGATTGGTGTTGATAAAAATTACAATTAAAAAAAAATATATAATGTTTTGAAACGCTCTCCACTTTGTTATGAAACATGAAAAATAAAATGCTTGGAAGAAATTGTGAATTAATTGATCATATACAAAACACAGAAACTTAGGCAGGTATAAAACTTCAACGCATTTTTAGAGTTGTTTCTCTTTTTTTTTTTTTTTTTACTGTATTTATACATTAAACACTCTAATTGGCTACATAGGCTTATATAAAAATTGATGATAAGACCTTTTTTTACAATAAAAAGCTCTGTATATTTATAAATAGAACTGTAGTTTTAACATTTTTATTTTGTGCTATTTATAAATGATTATTCTTTAAGATGGTCACTTAGATTTGTTTGTTAGCACGCATATGTTATTGTCCAGTCAGGTACCATGTTTTTTTCATGTTGTGTTAAGTTCATCTCCAGTCAGGTCATGTGTTAATATTCTTAAATACATTTGTTTGATTCCATTTTTTTCCCACAGTTATACTTTTATGTAGTTTGACATTATGTTAGGCTGTCAGTGTTAGTGTTGATCAGTTCTTTGGTTAAACAGAAATCTGTGAGAGGCACAACTTGTTACTAAAAGTTAATATTCTTTTTAGGCTAATACTTTATAGAACTGAATGAACAGTTTATCAGAGGTGAAGCTTTTCTCTTGGAGAATTCATAAGACATGCTGAAGTAAATGTATCCAATGTACAGGATTTGAACTGGAGCCTAGCTTCCGAAGCTTCCTCTTGTTATTCTGTTTCCCCCCTAGGATGAACACTTAATGAATGAAATGGGTGGGAGGGTGATAAATAGGAGAAAAACTTCTGGCTGTTGTGTAAATGTATGTCAACCTCCATTGCATGTTTCTACTAGTAAGCTTTATTGTTTTTCTTGATTTTTTTCTTTTTTTTTTGATGTATCTTAACGCTCCAATGTACACAGTAAAACTAAGCCAAGGGAAGAGAATTTTTCATCAGCTCAACCAGGATAAAGTTAATTACAAAATCCGCTAGTTGTTTTGTGAAATAAAAACAAAAAAAATACAATGAGAACTTCACAATGGCAATATCATTTTTAGAGACTTTATTTTTTGCCTGTTACCAGAAAACTGAATGCACTTATGACTGAATTGAAAATGTAACAATTGCTAGGCACAACTTTTTTTTTTTTTTGTTTTAAAGAAATGTAGATTATTTTGGGGTGATTTCCTTGTGTTATGTGTATTTCCTATACAAATGTTATTTCCTTGGAGGGGTTTCTTTCAATAAAATGTACAGATACACTTTTTTCTGGTTATATTTTGTTTGTTGGTTAGTAGTTTTCAATGCCTAAGGTTACCAAATACTAGCACACTCAGTGGAGGACAAAAAGAAGGACACACACAAATACAAAAGTAAACTTGAAAGAACAAGATCTAGGATGACACACTATTTTGTTGAAACATTGCAGCCAGTCAAATGTTGTAGAACCTGACTATATTTAGTATCACCATTCTTAGACACTGTCTTTCCCCAGTTGGGCATCATTAGTGCAAATGTACTTGTGAAGCTCCATGCAAGACATTTTTTTGTTCAAATTGTACATTGTAAGAAAAGAGCCTCTGATTGGAGGGTGTATTTCCCTCTTTTGCCCACTACATGTTTATTTAGCAAAATGCCTTTTCAGCTTTAAGTGTTATGCCTTGGAATGCAAAATAAACATCAGCAGGTCTTGCTTTATTTTGAGTAACAGGTTTCTTTTAAACATTCTTGAACATTGAACACAGGTTGTCAACAGTATTGTCACCTTACTTGCTGTCTGTTGGTGAGTTTGTGCAATTCATCCAGAAGATAAGAAGGAATAAAACAGATTGATGGATAATATACAATTGCTGTGAAAAAGCTGATGGTCCAAATACAGTTTCAATCCAGCCCGCCAAAACGTTGGCACAAAGTGAAGAAATTCCCACTCCAAAAATAAAGGTTGAAAAATGTATCTTAACCTACTTTATGGCTCTCATTTTATCTGATTGATTGGTACCATGACCTTTAACATTAGTGTGTTTATGAACTGGTACTTTGAATGTAGAATCTACCAGGAAAAGTTGGCAGATCTTTACTTTTTTTGTGGAACATGATAATAAGCCAACATATTTGTTTTATAAAGTGTGGCTGTTTAAAAAAACCCATATATATCGTCATTTTGAAATAAATATGCCGGCATCCTTGGTTTGAACTACAAATAAAAGATTAACTAGGTCTAGAGTTTGGAGGATGGATGCGTAACAAATATAATTCTCAAATATCCCATTAATGAAGGAGCACTAAATCCAGGGATTTGTGGTAAAATAGTTGCAGAACAATTTCATAATGTTTTTTGTAACTTTTCAATCATGTGGCCTGTGAGACGAGTGTTCACTTTTGGAAATTAAAATGGCCCTCATGTCAAATTATGGGCATCACTGCTTTAGGTCAATGCCTGTCTGACAGAGGACATGATCCCCATTTTCAAAGATGTCTGGTAACCATAAGACTGCAAAACATGTCGAAGCCATCATAATATATTATAAAAGTTCTGATGTGGTTTATAAATTAAAGATGAATCTAGATCCCCTTAGATTCAATAATTCTAAGTGCCATCCATAATCCTTACAAATGAAATGTTTAAAAGGCAAAACATTAACATTTCTTTCTGTGCAGACTTCAAGTGAACTGTTCTTTTTTTTTTCCTTGCTAATTTTTATGAACAAACACTCAAAACATTAAATAGTATAAAGTTGCAAAACTCTTAAATTATTATAAGTAAATATATATATATTATTAAATTGTAGATTCATAGCATCAAAAGTTTGTTTAACTTATATGAAAACAGCATACACAAAATAAATTCTAAAGTTGTGGATTTTTACAAATATATTATTGCAGTGTTAACAAATTATTTTCAATATTGATTTTTTTTTTTGCACAATATTTTAGTTTTGAAACAAGTTGGTGAGACACTAAGCAACAGAAAACTATATACATTCAAACTCCAAGACAAGTTTGTTATAAGTAGCTTTTAATTGGCATCTATAGTTTGTTAATAAGTTGTTTTTCTCTCCGACTGCTGAAGACATAAAGTTTGACATAGGTGATGGTGCATTACATAACAAAGATATATGTCACACTCCATGGACACTCTACGTTAGCTTGCATGTCAGAGAATACTTAGATGACGGGATCATAAGATCTTTCATTATTTCATAAAAGTGAGAGCCAAGACCCAATGGGGGTGTTGATTCAGGTTACTCATTAGGACTGAAGTTTATTAAAGTATATCTTATAAAATAAATTATTTATGTCTTATTGAGGTTTTTTAATTAGCTTGTCTGTTAAAATGCTATTGCTATTTAATAAAAGTAGAATCGAATCATGAAAAATTAAAAACTGATCTCTAGTATCCCTATCAGCTATGTATTAAACTTCTAGGGGAGTTACCTAACTTCAAGGGTTTAAAATCTTTTTTCCAATAACTTTTTAGAGCTTTAAAAAAAAAGAGAAATTCTTAATGAAAACAAAGTGTAGATAACAAGAGAGTTTTGTTATAGAATGTTGATAAATGTATTGCTTCCTTCAATTTATGTCACTTTTAAACAAATTTGTGAAAATAACTCATTTTAATCTGCTATTTCCATAACCTCTCTTAGTGTAAGACAACAGAGTTGTCAATTTTTTTTTCATATCCTCTTGATTATTAACACCTGATAAGTTATTTACTTTATTCTATAAATGAAATAAAACTGGATTTCTCAAAAGTAGGAAAAGTTTGACAGCATTGCGTTTCCCCAACATGTTATCTCAAATGATTTCATTCAGCATATATACCTAATTAAATATAATGGTTTTACTTCCGTATCTACTCTGCTGTCAATTATGCTTTTTTTTTTTCTGTTCATCTTCATTTAGGGTTTAAAAAATTCGTACTTAATGAGATTAGCCTTGAAGGCTGTGGGCATCAATTAAGACTTTTGCATAAAGACATTAATATACTCACAATAAGATAATTCTTAAAACATTTAAAGCTAAAAAAAAAAAAAATTAGTATAAGACCAATGGACATCTTGAGGTCTAAGAGCCAGCCTACTCTTTATGTAGAGAAAAACAGAACAACAACATCCCGTCCTATTCCACCAGTAAAGATTGGACTGGAGCATGGGGTTTAACATATGAAGCCACCAACATGCAAGCTGTTTTGAACTCTAAAACAGTCAAGTGTTATGATGATGATTTGACTCGATGGATGAATGAATGGCTAGATACAATGGCAAATGACATTTGACCCAAATTAAAAAACAAAAACAATAAAGAGACGATTTCAAATTAATATAATATAGATAAAAAAATAGATGTTAAGAAATTATTAGATTAAATTTTGTTCCTCGTGTATCCAATAGAAAGAAAAACCTTAAGAAAGTGAAAGAAAAGCATGAAATGTAGGTAAATTTAAAACAAATTTAAATGTTATTAATTTTTCATTCTCATGATGTGCTTTGTAATTATATTGTACACAAGTTATTTACTATAACTGTTTGACAAAAATAGTATAATCTAAATCAGCACTAGCTTAACTTGCAGATGTGCCTAACACACCTTTTTATAAGACATAAAATCCAAAGGCAACAGTTGGAAAATGCCTATGACCAATCTCTGTTGAGAGATCTTGCCATCCTATTGCACCAGGAGGGTCTAAGTCTAATCAAGTGTCTAACCAAATAATCTTTTTGAAAAAACATATGTTGATAAAATATGTACCAGTGGAACAGTTTAGTTTAAAGAGATGCTTTTATTGCTTTGAATCGTTATCATTTGATAATGGTAACAGATAAAAAGAAGACAGTACCAAGTACATTCAGTGAAGAGGATAAATATCTTTTTCACTTGATTAATGAAAATCTCTGACATTTACAATAAAATTAGGTTTTCAAAACATTTGCATTAAATACATTTTTTTAATTTTTTTCTTTTCAATACGGTAATAACTTTATAAGGTAATTTATTTCCAGAATTAAATCTTTTAAGCATTTATTAAAAACAATGAAAAAAAAAACATAAAAGGAAATACAAAATATTACTGCAAAGAAAAATTGCTTTTGACAAGTTGCAAAATTTGTTTACATTAAATCAAATTTAAATACAAAAATTGTATTTACTTTTTTATTTAGACAGACGACTGACGAACATTTTTTTTTGTCAAAGAATTTCATTCTGCATTTTATTTATCTTGCAGACAAAACAATTCACAAGATGTTTTACAATTTAAAAAAAAAGTAAAATAAAACAAAATTAACATTTCATATTTTATATATTAAAAAAGGACACAATTTCACTGGTTCAAATTTTAGTTTGTATACGACAACAACAAAAAAAAATATATATATAATTATATATATTAAAAAATGTAAACAAATGTAATATAAAAATTACATAGTTAAATCAGAACAAATAATATAATTAATGTAACTAATAAATGGACAAATGTAATGGATAGTGCAGATGTCATGAAATAGTCACATGTATCTTATCTACATGCTAATATTAAACAGTGTTCCTAGAGAAGCATCTATTCCACACTCTTTAAAAAAACAACAATAATAATATGAACAAATATAGAAGCAGAGAGTCAAGTCATCTGCTCAGTTTAGTCAAATACTTGTCCACTTTTTTTTTGTTCTAGCATGTGTAGATCTTTATAACAAAATGTATGATTAAGATTTTTCTATCAAATTTTTCCTTGTACGGTAATTATATATTTCTGAAGCTTATGCTAATTTGTTTGTATTATATAATGTTTTAAGTAGTGCTACAGTTTAAAAATATAGACTTGTCAAGATAAAAATTAATAACATTACCTTATCAAAATATATTTCTTAAGTTTTGTTAAAACGAATCACTTGATGAAAAAGACGAGGCAAAATTAAGTGTTTTTTCTTTATTTAAGATCTATTGAATTTTAATTTGTCATTCAACAAATTTAGATCATATGTTTCTCAAATTATGATTCCAGAGAACAGTTGGTTCAAAATATTTTGTTCTCAAAATTTATTTTTTCTGCCAACAACTGTTTTAACAAATATTACCATTCCTTACTGATTTTTTTCTCTGTTATTCAACATAAAAGAAAGGTCAACATTATCCATGTTCATAACATTTTTTATTTTACTGGTGGAGATAATTCTAACAACTATTGATACTCTCTGAATTAAGGAAAACTGCACATAAATAAAAATCTGCTATTACTTTTCCAAACCTTTTATTTTACCTGTATAGTCATTACACAACTTAGTTTTGATGTCAATAAATGATGATTTTACATTAAATATGTCAAGTCTACATTTTAAATAGAACTTAATTGGCTTTTAAATGTTGACATTTAAATTATGTATATAGACAGAATTTTAAACTAAATCTTCAGCTGAGCCAATATATCTGTAACCAAAATATATTAGTACTGGTGACTTTGAAATAACGACTTCAATGCCATGTGAAAGCTTTTTAAAGTTAGCACAGTGTTAAAAGTACAACTAACAGAATAAAAGAAATGTTTGATTCATCCCACTACTAGATCAAGCTGTTATTTCCTTAAGCTGACTCCATTGATAAAAAATAATTTATAGAGAATTTTAAAAAATCTTAAAAAAAAAATTAAAATAAAAGTTTTACCAGTTCTGTTAAGTTTAAGAATGTCAAAAAAAAAAAAAAAATTAAAATATTGGGTCTAAAACATTTCCTGACACTATTATTTTAGCTTTGATTAAATTTGTTAAAACATTTCTGAAAAATAAATATAAAAAATACATTTAATTGTAGTAATTTTTTTCAATCCAAACTGATAACAATTAGTCCTAAAAAATTATAATAATAATAAAAAATGATTTTTTAAACAACTTCTCTTTCCAATTCGTATTGGAAATATAGCATATCTATATGCTTTAACAATTAATTCTTGGACAAGTCTTTCCAAATTTTTGGAAATATTTCAAATCTGGGTCTACATTAATAACAGTAAAAAAAATAAAAATAAATTGCAAACACCCTTGTTTGACAATCAATTGAAAAAAGTTGATCCCATATTATCGATAGGTTGTAACTGAAATTTGTTAACAACTTCAACAAAAATGTATTTAGTGTACAAGTAACTGCTACTTGTTCTGTATCTTCATGCTTCACAATGTTAGTCTCACCATACGCTCAAAAAAATAACAATATAGAACAATAGCTACTGAGGCAAAACAATCAGAGAGCATATCATCAGTCTTTCAACAAATGCCACTGCGCCACCTGTTGCCTTGGTTTCGCCACCATGTCGTTCCAATGTCTCGTTTCCATTGGTCCGCTGCGGCAACCTAGCACGACCCGACCAATCAGCTCGTTCCTTCCGACCTTATCAAAGTCCATGACGCTCACCTCCAAGTTGGCTTCGCGGATTTTTTCCCAAGGGATGTCAAAAATGAAGGACTCGTTGTAAATAGGGTTCAACGATCTCATTTTGATGTTGGTCTTTTTCTTTTCCACTCGAGTCGCTCCGAAGGACAGCCAGATTTTAACATAAGGATCTATAAATAGAAGTTAGTTGTGATTTTAACATAAAGATATATAAATATATATTTGCCGTGAATTAACAAGAGTATCACCATTAATAGAATCCACTAAACTTCGATACTTTAGAAGACTAAAAAGTAAATAGCAATAGTACATAAAGCATCGAACCCTTACTTAAAAAAAGAACAACAAAAAACATGACAACTAATAAAATACTTAGACACAAGGATAAAAGTACATTTCTATATGCTAGGACAAATGCGTACAAGCGCTCTCTTTGGCTCCTTCTTCCCTAGAGCCATTAGGACATGTTTGTAAAATGGAATGGCAATCAGGAAAACATATGATTTAACATGGATACATGGATATACGTAGGACGTAATTGTCTTCTCCAATGAAGGATTTTATAAAGACATATTAGGCTTCAGTGAAACAAATACACATCATTTGACAATGCATAAAACATACGCCAAGCTCATTAATTTACTGACATCTTTTCACCGGGGTTTTCAATCAAAAGGCAGGTTGTAATGCCAATGTATGTTATTCAGGCCTATTACAAGAATCGCTGACCTTTTGTCACATAAGGGGTCAATGCTCACAGGCATATATATATATATAGTTGGAATACCAAGTAGGGTTATATATATATTGTACAATTGTTGTCTTCAGCTCTCCCTCCAATGGGCTTCTGGTAAATGCGATCCCGAGGCGTGCTTTGATTTAATTTCTAGCTATCTTTCAAACTAATCTTTCCCAAACTGTGTTCTACGGAACCACAGTGTTCCGCGGGGCCTGAATAGGTGTCCCACGAACTACTGGAATAATTAACTAGTAAGCCACCATGTGAATTAATCTCTTTAAAAAGAAGCAAAGTGTTCCGATTAGAAAAAAAGTTTAGGAAACACTGCTGTAAACTATGTATTCAAGTTTACTTGAATCAAACTATCCTCTTACTGTTTGTTTTTAAGAGCCATTTAATCTATACGAGCTTCATTGTTAAACCTTGCACTCTCATTTCATTTACATATCACATTTTTTTTAAAGCTTCTTCTGTGGGAAACACACACAAACATACACACCCAGGCATACACACAGACACACCCAGGCATACACACAGATACACCACATACACACAGGCATACACAGACACACCCAGGCATACACACAGACACACCCAGGCATACACACAGATACACACAGGCATACACAGACACACACAAGCGTACATACAGACACACCCAGACATACACACAGACATACACAGGCATACACAGACACACACAAGCGTACACACAGACACACCCAGACATACACACAGACATACACAGGCATACACAGACACACACAGGCATACACACAGATACACCACATACACACAGGCATACACAGACACACCCAGGCATACACACAAACACACCCAGGCATACACACAGATACACCACATACACACAGGCATACACAGACACACCCAGGCATACACACAGACACACCCAGGCAATCACACAGATACACCACATACACACAGACAGACACAGACACACCCAGGCATACACACAGACACACCCAGGCAATCACACAGATACACACAGGCATACACAGACACACACAAGCGTACACACAGACACACCCAGACATACACACACAGACATACACAGGCATACACAGACACACACAGGCGTACACACAGACTCACACAGGCATACACTCAGACAGCACAGAGCGAAGCAGACGTTTACAAGTTTCGGACGTTCATCCAGAAATAAAGATTTTTACGCCCTAGTCGACAGGATTGCAGAAGATGATGGCTGGCAGAGTTCGAACTCGAGACCGTCTTGGCGAAATTCGTAGCGCTTACCACTCGACCAGGCAACCACCAAAATCCATGTTACAATAATACTTGATTGGTATAAAAAAAAAGATTTAACGAAACAACGATAAAAAACATTTTAAAATACTTTAAAAAACAACAAAGCTTATATTAAGAGTGATTGTATTAATACGTTTGGATTAGTAATGTACAGTTACACATGGCTGAGCCAGACATAATAAACCTGTCCGATTAGAAATATTTTTACTGATTGCTTTTGTTTAGCTTTTAACTTTCTCAATGCACTCTGATCCTATCACTTCTCTGGACTAGCTGTGAAAGAGTAGGGAGTATGGTGGTATTTTAGTGAATGATCCTCTTTTTTTTAATACATAAAAAAATGTTCCCCATCACCATAGTCAAGTACGATTTCTAATTAGTTAATAGTTAATTAACTAATTGGTTAATTTCTAAAATTCATTCTTATGTTGTCAGGTATGCAAAATTTCAGCTTAATCCGAGATTATGTGTGGGAGAACTAGCGTGTACAAACATTTTACCAAACAGATATACAAACATACAATGATACAGACAGACAGAGTGAGTCGTTATAAGCTTTGAAAAAAAAAATCATACCCGACGATCCGGTAATGTCCTTGGCCTTGAGATCTTTAGCCTTCATGACAGTGACTGTGAGTCTTCCAATGTTGGGTTGGTAACACAAAGACAAGAGCAACTCACCCAGCTTGCCCTGCAACAGACAGCGTACTGGTTATGTCAAATGATGCACACCCCAGAGCGTAGTAAGACACCATAAGTAATAGTAAAACTTTCCTAATAAGTATACCAAATTAACTGGTATTTGACACCAACCATTGTACTAGGTGGATGGGTAAAGCGGTTGGCTTCCGAACTTAAAGAGCTTATAGAATTCTTATAGAATGCAATGGGGTCTGAAAAGAAGACTTTACTTGTAAACACATTGAGCTCTAGAAAGTCTGCTAGAAAGTCTGCTAAATACTTGAACAAGAAAAACATAAAAATATTTAAAAACAAGGTTACAAAGACAGTTTGCATGGAAACACAAACTCAAAATCGGCCCCCGAAGTGGTCCAACCAGGCAGATAGAAAGGCAGGTTTCAATATTTTCAGAAAAGAACATCAGAATGAAATTCTATAAAAGAAAAATGACAAAGAAGAATGGAGAAAAAAGGTTGACAGATCTTGTGTGGTGCCCCAGCGGTCCAGCAGACCAAAAACTAATGTCTTATAATGAATATCTAATTGATCTTATTGTTTTGTAAAGGGTCAATCTCTTATTCAAATCATCAAGAAAAAAGCATTTCCGTAAAAAATAGAAATAAAATTCCTTTTGTTCCGTGGATGTTATGCATTGATATAATGCTGTAGTTTACGCGATATGAAAAACTACTTATTAAATGTTGTTTTAAATTATGTCCAACTTATATGCATACTAAATAGATTTTTTCTCTTTAAAAAAATGTAATTTTTTTTTTGTAAGTAAATGTAGTAGTTAGTATGACAGAAGAACTTACTTAACTTAGCAATACAAATGTAAAAAAAATATTTTTTTTGGACAAAAAATCTTAAACCATTCGCATAAAAGTGTCAAAAAATATGATGAATAGTTTTCCCCCCTACTACAGAACCTCCCGTGTTTGTTACTATTAATAGTGCATAGTTGTAAAAGTGGTGAAAAAACTGCTCGCATAAGTGATTTAAAAAATTAGATTTTTCGCTTTCAGAAAAGAAGAAAAAAGTAGCCGTTGCAGCAGCACTTTGAATGCTCTAAAATATTATGATTTCAGATTTTCACTGTCTTTTCTAGTTTACAAGATCTAAACTGGACGGACGGACGGACAGACATTCCACACAAAACTAATAGCGTCTTTTCCCCTTTCGGTGGCCGCTAAAAAAAGACAATACCTTCTTTATATAACTTTTAGAGCGACTGTTTTTTCTCTCTTAATAACGAATGAATGTTAGATTGAAAAACAATGGAACATTTTTTATCCCCCTCCGCCCCGAGAAAGAATCATATTTAAGCGAATGTATAATAGATCCAAACCACAAACCAAGAGATTAGAGACAGGGTTACTGCAGCGATCGGACCCCATGATGACCTGCTAACTATTGTAAAGAAACGCAAGCTTAAAATCTATGGCCATATTACAAGATCCACGGGGGTCGCAAAGACCTTCCTTCGGGGAACAGTACCATGAAAAAGAAGAAGAGGCAGACAGAGAAAGCGATGGGAGGACAACATAAAAGAATGGACGGGCCTACCATTGAAAGAGGTTTTAAACAAGGCAAAAGACAGGGAGGAATGGAAAAAGACGGTCGACAAATCTTGCTTGGTGCCCCAACGGTCCAACAGACTAAGGGATAGGTAAAGGTAAAAAAATAGTAGATCTACTAGGTAACTAGACTAATATTTTAATGGTAGGCCTTTACATCTAGATTTGGAAGACGATGCGCAAAATGTTCACGAACTCGAAGACATTCAAGATAAATATTTTCTCGTTCTTTAGCCAAATTTAAATTTATTTCATTTTTTTTTTGCTTTGAAAAAATAGTAACGGTCAAACTAGAGTTAATATCTGTGTGACCAACGAGCGATATGGCCTACTTCAGTTTCTAAATTCCCAGGAAAATCGTTAGCGACGTACTCGAAACCCGTGGCCAGGTTTCGCTCACCCTTGCCCACCCAGAAGGTTTTGGTTTCCACGAGTTGAATAGAGGTTTAACTGGTTGAGACTGGTACAGATGCTGTGTAACTACACATTTTATCTCTAAACTATATTAAACTATCTAAGCCTGAATTTTTCCGCGATTGCGATGAAATAATTCATGGCGTAATGGGCCTTTTAATACTTATATAATTTTTCGAATATATCTAGATCTATATGGAATTCGCAGGACTAATTATTTATATTATCGGGCGTATGAATAGACAGGTTGCTGTTTGTTTTGCGTTTTAGCCTCGTCCTAGCTACGACGCATGCTTACATCTGATGGAGTAGGCATACAGCAGCCAAATAGAAAAATGATTTCTATCGATTAACTTTAATACACTGTTGAGCAAACAGCGCAGCGGGAAGCTCGTGTTGACCGGAAACACTCTTCAACGAGATGGATGCGTCTACGAGCGGCCATTGATGTAGCACGTCACGTGGCTTTTTCCACGGACTGGGGCCAAAACGTCGAACAGGACGCCGGTTTAGAAGTTAGGACAACAGTGACTCATGGTCAAGATTGGTGTGATTTTTTAAAACTCTCTCTCGAAAAAAAAAAAAATTACTCAGTTAATTTTATGTAAAGATGCCGTTCAAATATTTTGTAAAAGGGATAACATTTAACCATTAGAGTGCTGAGCTGTTTTACAATGAATGCATACAAAATGAAATTACAATTTTAATGTTTAGAGGCTAGATACTAGCACATATCCAAAGGATTAATATTTTATTTTTTATTTTATAAGAAAATGTATGCAATCTTACTGGATTATACACCATAGACTATAGTTACAGTGTGTTATTATTGTTATTATTATTATTTTTTTCCCATTCTCTTACATAGCTCTTTAAGGTTTTAAGGCAAAGTAATTATCACAACCAGACTGATGGTTCCCAGTTGTTGGCTTTTAGCTCCAAATATCTGGTACAACTAAACTGATGCAGGCGCATTAAATTCTTAATGTAGAACATGAAAGCAAAACCCCCTCCCCCGCACTGGTCCACAAATGAGATTGGACCAAAAGCGCTCTGAGCATGCTATAAGCATGAAAGTAGCGCTATATAAAAGCTATAATAATAATGATAATAATAATAATATATTTTCTATCTATATATATTTACACAGATTCAACTTAAAAGTAGAATCCATCGATATTTTTTTGTAAATGTCCATCCATTTATTGATGCTGACACCAGACTTTAAAGGCTGGCAAGAGAGATAACTGATACAGGTTGAACAAACCTTGAAATAAGAAGAATAAATGGAACACAGCGTGAAATCGACACTACAAAGTGTCGGTAATCATGAGAAATTTCTTGGTAATCGGATAAAAGACGTAATCGATCGGTTGATGTTAGGCTTGAGAAGGCGTAAGAGGAGGTGCGTGTGTGCGTGCGTAAGTAAGGAATCAACATAATCAACGTAGAGTAGATGAAAATGTAGCAACCATGGTGTGGGATCAACTTTCTTCTAACAGTTGATATGTAGCATGATTTTTTTTTTTTGAAAGAGAGAGAGAGAGAGAGACAGACAGACAGACCGAGTAAAAAAGTGTGAGAGAGAGATAGAGAGAGAGATAAAGTGAAATAGCGACAGAAAGAGAGAGAAAGAGAGATAATAGAGAAACAAAGTGTGTGTGTGCGTGAGAGAGAAATAAAACAGGAAAAGAGAGAAAGAGAGAGAGAGGGACATAGAGTGAGATAGAGAGAGAGAGTGATAGAAAAATTAAAAGTGAAAAAGAGAGAGAAATTAAACGGATAAGAAGGGAGAGAGAGAGAGATTTAACATATTGGTAATTGGTAGTATATGTACATTTGCACACTAGCGCGTTAGTGCAACACCGCTTGTGTTTATGTAATGTCTTCCCTCTGAAACACTAGCACAAATATTCTACAGTGAGAGAGAGAGAGAGAGAAACAAAAAAAAAATAAAAGAGAGAGAGAGAGAAAGAAAGAGAGAGAGAGAGAGAGAGAATGCTATCAAGGAATAGAGTCAGTACAGAGAAAATCTACTTGTTCAGTCAAAAGTATAATTACCCATGGTCTAGGTACCATCAGATTATTCCGCCTATTTCAAGTCAACTGAACTGAGATAAGCTGGAGCGGGGGGGGGGGGGGCGAGTGCTAAGAGAATCGAATGGAAATGTGACGCACTTCTTTTCATAATCTGCATTCTATCTGTCCCCCCCATTCCCTCCTACCCTTGAGCAACCAATGTTTCTAAGCATCTACTAAAAAAAATCTGTACTATATTTTAGTATTCAACGTTTTCCGGAAATAAAAAGTAGAAATATTTGTATCCCAGAGTTCCAAAAACACTTCCGCTTCCCTTCCTCTGAATGACGTAAGTGAAGATTTTGTATAGTGCCCCAATAGACCTCGTGGTCAAGTGGCAGTGAGTGCATTTGAAAGTGATAAAGGCTAATAAATTGCAATTAATATTAAAACTACATTAATGTTGTGTCACCTTGAACTTCAAGGCTTTGCTTTCTGTCTTCAGTTATACAAAGAACTTGAACGGCGCATTGACACGAACATGCGATTTCGCTCTAAGTCTAGGCGGCTCGACCTATTTAAAGGCTTCAGTACTATTACAATTATTATTACAACGCAGGGCCGAATTTGGGGGATGAAAGCTGACCATGCCATTTTTTTTTAATCGTGCGTAGTATTGGCGTTTACTATATTGAATGACAGTCTAAATAGCCAATTTGGTCTATTTTTAATTTTTTAAATTAGTTTTTAGGAGATTTTTAATAATTTTAGGAGATTTCCAGGACTTTCGTATATTTTCCAATTTCGGGAGATTTCCTAGATGTCCTGGAAAATCAGGAGGCCGCGGTAAACATTATTATAAGTTATAATGGTTTAATTTAATAATTTATAAATAGAATTAGCGCGGCTCCTAAGAACGTTCGGGACCCACTACGACTACATAAGTTCCAGTGATTGTGATTGTCCCAATCTGTCGGTCTGCCCCTTTCCAAACAGGTACGTTATTCTTATTCGCACAAGAAAAGCTTTACAAAACTTACATATAAATATAAAGTATAGAAGTTAAAGAACGCAGGGACAGTAATAGATATTTAATGTAGTGTTTTACTCGTGTAGTTGCCCCTCTACAATTCGACGCCAGGTGCGGCCGAACAACTCGCTCTTTCTGAGTATGCCACTTCCTAAGTAGGACCTATTCTTTGTATATTATTACTGTAATGTTGTGCTTTCCTTGATTGAATATATCTTCTGTTGCTATAAAATATTTCATCAAATCCTTCGTTCTTCCAGAAACTCAGACCTCACAAGCTCAAATGTCTCTTGCTGTATCTGATAGTTATAATTATTTTAGACTTGTACAAGAAACTCGGATACTATTATTCATTATACCAGGCCGAATAAAATTTTTTTTCAGTAGATGGAATAAAAAGAAAAGTATATTTCCGAAATCCAATGGTATGTGAACTCTAGATAATTAACAAGTATGGTACACTCTGCGTGAGTTCACAGTGGTCTCAGTGTGGCCGGCCATCTAATGTCGGTAAATGCCAACTGTCTGGCTGACGGCTTTAGTATTGTGAACAGTAGTGGTGTGACTAGTGGTGTGACAGTTTAGGAAATTGTAATTCAACGCTAGCTCCCTACCTCCAATTTCCTCCTCCTCTCTCTTCCCTTGCAGCCGTTTGCCACCCCTCCCTTAATTATTTTCTTTGTGAGATAATAGTCTGAGCGATTTTTAAGTAGGCCCTAAGTAAGCAACCGATTCACTGGACAGTTTAACCAGGAATTATCGGTGGGGGGGGGGGGGGGGTTGAGGCTGTATAGCTAAATGGAAGTTAGTTTTAAATTTAAACAAAGTTTTGATACAGAAACAAAGAAAGGACCGGGTGATGAATGAACAGCATGGAAGACATTGTGTACGAAATGAATGAAAGTTCTCCTCTCAGACCTTGTGGTCCACGAACAAGCTCACTAGTTTCTAGGACCAATGGTGAACGAGGGTGTCATTTGCCATTACAGCGACTGTTGTTGATTGGAACAGATTGGCAGATTCAGACGCAGGGACGTCCAAAATCCCAGTCTTGACCAACATTTAATCTTGTGAGCCATAGGTTCGGAGGTCCAGCTCTTTACTTCTCGACACTATTTCCGCTTTGATCATGCGTGATGTGCACAAAATAGAATATGTTTATCACATTGTTCCACGAATAATTTAAAAAAAAATACATTTCTCCTAAACATCAGCTTCCCCCCACCCCCCCTTTTGTTTTCACGCACATTTAAAACCTATCTAAGTGTGGCTCAACAAAAATGTCTGAGATGGATTTTATGAGTCAGTTACACAGATCGGGTCTCAAACAAGGAAATCCTATGCCGAACTGGGAGTCGAACACTTAGTGAGGTTGTGACTGAGCGTCGCATGAGGTTTGCGGGACAAGTTCTCCGACAAAATGAACTACGCATACCAAGAGTCGCGATGACATGGAGGCCAATACGAGGAAAGCGCAAACAGGGACGTCCTTGTATAACGTGGCGCCACACCTTCATGGAGGACCCCAGAGGACACCAGGTGGGAGGAGGCTTCAGACATTGCCCTTGACAGATCTTTGTGGAGACACCTTGCCACCCAATGCTTCGAACGGCGCGGGAGGACCTAAGTTTAAGTAAGTAAAGTTATTTTTAGCCTGCTCAATGTTTACTTGTTTATGGCCCTTGCTGTAAGTACTTGATTATGTTACTTGATCTTTTTTTTTTAGAGGGAAACACAGATCTACATAATACATTCTTTCTGATAAAAGAGCTATTATTCTGTTCTATGTTGTAGCTTTTCAATTCCAATCCAACATTTCATTGCCTACTTTAAATTATGTATAAGCTGTTTCGAAAGATAACACAGACACTGGATAGCGTTAAAATTGTTACAATCGATAATTTATAATCAATAATCGATTCTGAGGCAATAACAAATTAGAGTTAGATCATAGATTTTTATCACAATGTTGAAAACGAGGTCTAAAAAATATCTTGGCCGTTTCAAATCCCGAGGGTCAAAATGACTAGAGGTGTCCGCAAGATGAAGCAAGTTTGAATCCAAGTCTGTGGGATGTGTGGATAAGGGGCAAAAACGGCTTGGCGAACTATCAAGGGGGCTGGCGAACTATCAAGGGGGCTGGCGAACTATCAAGGGGGCTGGCGAACTATCAAGGGGGCTCAAGGTGCATCCCGAATCCAGGCTCCAGCTGCATTGTGTTTGCTACAGCAAGGAAACCTTTTCCCATTTACTCCCTCCACCAACATGTTCACAAAGAGACTGGACAGGAGCACACCGAGCAGTATGTAGCATGAAAGATGCGATGCACAAAAGGAAATTAAAAAAATTGAGATTTTCATAAATGACACAAAAACTCTATAAATAGAAATCTTTTTGGTGTATCCGGTGTACAAATTAAAGAGTTGTTAAGCTATATCAGTGTTTCTCTGTGTTCCACGAGGCCTGAATAAATGTTCCACGAACTACTGGAATAATTAACTAGAAGGTCACCACGTGAGCTAATCTCTCTAAAAAAAAACAAGCAAAGTGTTCCACTAAATACTCAGAATGTGCCAAGTGTTCAGTTAAGGAAAAAGTTTGGAAAACACTGAGCTATATATTTTAAAAAGTTACATGCTTATCATGTTGTACATTATAGCAATGCAGAATCAAAGTTTTGGAGCTCTTCTCTTTGTTAATTTGATTGAGTTGGCAACTTTTGAGTTCAATTGAACGTCCTTGCCATTGTCTAGTTTATCGCGAAAATCTCCGATTGAGAACTATTCATTAAAATTTTTTTAAAATTTTGTAATAGACAAATGAAACAACAATCAAGAATTAATTTAACTAATATTTTCATACATGGAGGCCAATCCATAAATAGTGTATTTTTGGTCGTCTCAATGGTCCCGCTGCCATCAACCGCCGTCCTGCGGCAATTTCGGGACAAAGAACAGGGCCAGCCTTAGGCATAGGCAAACAGCCGCCTAGGACCTCCGATTGGTAGGGGGTCCTTGCACAAGACTCATATTTTTATTTCTTTTTTGATTAAAAAAAAAACCATAACGAAACTTGGTCAGCATTATTATTATTATTATTATTATTATTATTATTATTATTATTATTATTATTAACATTCAATCTATGATCTGTCGCGTTTTTCAACAAAGGCCATCTTGGAGATGAGCGTGAAAAGTCTAATTTATTCATTTAAAAACAAATTACCAACGGGGGGATTACTTAATTTGGTTCCTGATTCTGTTCCGCAGGAATACACAATTTCCCACCTCCTGTTAAACAAAATAATTTCAAACAATACTCCGCATCTCAATGAATAGATTTTTTTCCTTTTTTTTTTTTTTTGATTTTGCTCTAGAAACGTACACTGCCAGTGTACAAAGTGGGATATGGGCTCTAACTTTGTCACATCTGCTCCCAGGCTAGTCTCCTCGCTTAAACTGGAGATGTTCACAATAAACTAAACAATGTCAAGGACTCTCCATTGAACCTCCCTGTTGCCAACTAAAGTAGAATCGAGTGACAATTTTAACACTATCTTAATGCGTCGCCGTTGATCTTCGTATCATTTCTCCTTTACTATTAGAGTTACTTTCCCTTTTTTACATTAAGTGCTTCCTCCCTATTCAAATTATTTCGGCCTTCAAACGGAAGAGCTGAGGAATAATCTGATTCTGTATTGCTGGAAATCACAACAAAAAAAAAATCATATAACTTAATAAATACAAAAGTAGGCCCTATATAAGCACTTCATTTCTTCTGTACACCGGATACACTTACAAGATAGCTACTTAA